>SJYA01002628.1:966708-1352378 GCA_006410615.1 Neotragus moschatus
ATACTTAACGCTGCTAATTATTCAGTTCAGTCGCTCAGTCGTGTCCAACTCTTTGTGACCCCATGAATCACAGCACGCCAGGCCTCCCTGTCCATCACCAACTCCCAGGGTTCACTCAGACTCATGTCCATCGAGTCAGTGATGCCATCCAGCCATCTCATCCTCTGCTGTCCCCTTCTCCTCCTGCCCCCAAATCCCTCCCAGCATCAGAGTCTTTTCCAATGAGTCAACTCTTCACATGGGGTGGCCAAAGTACTGGAGTTTCAGCTTCAGCATCATTCCTTCCAAAGAACACCCAGGACCGATCTCCTTTAGGATGGACTGGTTGGATCTCTTTGCAGTCCAAAGGTCTGCAAAGGTCCAAGAGTCTTCTCCAACACCACAGTTTGGCGCTCAGCTTTCTTCACAGTCCAACTCTCACATCCATACATGACCATTGGAAAAACCATAACCCTGACTAGACAGACCTTTGTTGGCAAAGTAATGTCTCTGCTTTTCAATATGCTATCTAGGTTGGTCGTAACTTTCTTTCCAAGGAGGAAGCGTCTTTTAATTTCATGGCTGCAATCACCATCTGCTGTGATTTTGGAGCCCAAACAAAGTCTGAGACTGTTTCCACTGTTTCTCCATCTATTTCCCATGAAGTGATGGGACCAGATGCCATGATCTTCGTTTTCTGAATGTTGAGCTTTAAGCCAACTTTTTCACTCTCCTCGTAGAGAAACACAAATCAGAACTACAATGTATCACCTTACACTGGTCACAATGGCTGTCATTAGAAAGTCTACAAATAACAAATTGTTGGAGAAGGTGTGGAGAAAGGGTACCCCTTTTTACATTATTAGTGGGAATATAAATAGATACAGCCACTATGGAAAAAAGTATGGAGGTTCCCTAAAAAGCTGGAAATATAGTTGCCATATGATCCAGCAATCCCACTCCTGGGCATATATCTGAACAAAGCTCTACTTTGAAAAGATACATACATCCCTATGTTTACAGCAGCACTATTTATAATAGTTAAGACGTGGAAACAAACGTTCATGGACAGATAAATGAATAAAAAAGATGTGGTGCACATATACAATGGAATGTTACTTTCAACTGTAAAAAAAATAAGCAATGTCAGTGGCTGCAATATGGATAAACCCAGATAATATACTAAGTGAATTTAAGTCAGAAAAAGAAAGGTATCATATGGTATCACTTTGTTTACATGTGGAATTTAAAAAAATGATTCAAAGAAACTTATTTACAGAACAGAGGCTCAGATACAGAAACACTTCCAGTTACCAAAGGGGAAAGGGCGTCGGGGAGGGATGAATCAGGAGTGCGGGATTAGTACACGCAAACTGCTATATGCATGAGAGAAGCAACGAGGCCCTACGGGACAGCTCAAGGAACCATATGCAATATTCTATAATAAACCAAAATGGAAAAGAATAGGAAAAAGAGCAGAACCAGGAAAATAAGACCCAGAGTGAGGCAATAAATCAATCAACTGAAGCTGACCCACATGATAAAACTAGCAGAGAAGGACAGAAAACCATTTTTAAATTGTATACCAGATTTCAAAACGTCAAAGACACACATGGTTAAAAAAAGACAAAGGAACAGAAACTATCCAAATGAAACAGAGAAAACAAAATTAAAAGCAACACAGCACCAGTGAACGGTGAGACAAATGTGTAACTGGAACCTTCACAAGAGAGTGAGGAAACAGAATAAAGTGGTCAAAGAAATAATCGTAAAAAAATTTCCAAACTTGATGAAATGATAAATGTGCAGCTCCAAGAATTCCCAAGCATAAGAAACATCAGGAAAAATACACCATGGCACATTATAACCAAACTGCTAAGAACCAGTGGTGAAGAAAAACACTCATTACGCAGAGAGCAATAAAGATGGCAGATTTTCATCAGAAATGATACAAGCAGAAAGCCGACGAACATCATTAAGGTACTGAAATGAAGTGTCCATCTACAAATTTCTACCCAGCAGAAAATATTTCTGCTAAGTGAAGACAAAATAAAAACTTTTTCAGACATACAAACGTTGAAAGAATTTATCACCAGCAGACCCACACTAAAACAAAAGTCCTTCAGGCAGAAGAAAGATGATGCAATATGGAAATACAGAGCCACATAAGACAATGCAGGGCAAATGAGCGAAGCGTGGGGGGTGAGGGGCACAGACCGCCTAACAGAGGCAGCCCTAAAGGCAGCCTGGGGTCACCAGCTCTTCCAGAAAGCAGGCAGGACATGGAGATGTTCATATGAAAGTTTCCTGTGTTAATTTCAAGGTGCAGCCAGAGCCTGTCTAGAGGAAAATGAAGCTCCTAGGAAGTTAAAATATAGCTAAGTCCTGAAAGTAATGAGAGATAAAACCTCTTTAGCCCTTCCTAACTCTCACAAGTGCTCTCACAGAAACTGGCCCATCATAACATGGTATCATGGCTGCAGAGAAGGATGACTCAGAAAGGCTCTGCAGCTCCTGGTGTAGCACAGGCTGGGTCTCACTTGTAGCCAAGAGCCTAGTACAGAGCTTCACCACTCTGACGGCTGATTCTAGCATTTTATCTCCCTACACAAGTGTGATGATGAAACCACAGGTGGCTGCCTGGCCCCGAGAATGACACTTAAAACCTGTAACGTGGCATTCAAGGCCCCTCCACCACTCAACCTGTCGTCTTCGGGGTGGACACTCCATCCTAGGGGCCCATCCTTGCCCCGGTCCTGCGATGCCTATTCTCTCTCTCTCTGCTTAACTCGCTCTTTACAGCACACATCAAACCTCCCCGCTTCCTCGGCCCTCAGGAAAAACTCAAAAAGCCCTTCTTTTGTGCATCCATCCCGCGGCACTCAGCGGCTGCGTCGTCATTTCTCCCCAGCACTCTGGAGACACCTGGACGGCAGAACAGCGCACCAGACTTGGGGCCGTGCCCGGCGCCCGGTAAGGATGAGCATCCCACGGGGAAGCACAGTAGTGGGCACTGCTTGTCCCTCCCCTTCTAACCTAGCGCGGCAGGCTGAGCCCGAGGGCCCCCACACACCGGTCATAGTAGTCCCTGTGCCCCCGGTGGTCCCGGTCGCTGCTGTACTGGTCGTAAGGCCTCTTCCTCGACAGGCTGTTGGGGCGGTAGCTCCCTGAGCGGTGGGCGTCCATGTGCCGCCGGTCCCCGTAATGGTGCTCCTTGTACCAGTGCTGCTCATACTGGTGGTGCCTGTCACTCCCCCAGGGCGGATTGCTGTTGCCACCGCCATAGTTGAACTTTCTCTCCCTCTGCCAGTCGCCTCGATCTGCAAGAACATAATAATCTCGTGACTGCCAGAAATGGCTGCATTTCACTTTCACTAACTTTAAACTGGAAAGGGCTGACACATGTGGCAGACAGACGTTCTGTTTCCTCCTCCTTGGCCTCTGTTCTGCTGGTTATCAAACAAGTAATGAGTCCTAACATTCTTCGCCAAATGTTTAAGGCAAAAGAAAATTTAACACCTTTCTCCTTCTGTAATCTAAACAACTACTGCTTTTTGTTTTCCCTTTCTTTTTTCTTTTACTGCTTTTCATTTTCTACCTGCTTACCTTCCAACCCAGGGCAGACGCTTAAAATGAGATCTCACTAAAGCAAACAAAACCCAACAACAACAAAAACCCAACACCAAGCAATTATTTGGGAAAAGGCACTGCCGAGTTTCACAGCCACAGGTAATACCTCTGTTTATACCTCTAAGGTTTATTTACCTGCTGCTGCCATCGGCTATGCCTGGCCCCTGGACACCTTGCCAGACCATACCTACCGAGGCTACTCCTCGTCCTCGGCCCACACCACTTCCTTGCATTCTTCCTGTAAAAAGCGATTCCTCTACTCTGGATTCTGTAACTCTCAAGGATGGGAGCCAAACTGCAGTTTGCTTTACATTCTGTACGTCTCCCTTTTTTCCTGAGGTGGAGAATCATACTCACGAATCATAAAAGGCAGTGAAAACACAGAAGTCCAGGAAAGGAGGCCCAAATGGGCTGAGATGTGGTCCCCCAAACATAGAGCGGCTTGGAGCCGCTCAGTGTGACTTCAGTTGAAAACAGGTCTCTGAGTTATAATGAAGGATCCTGACTTGAGATCACCTTGGATTTACATTGGGCCCTAAATCCAGTTTGGGACAAAGAGACACGTAGAGGAAGGCCACAGAGAGAGGAAGAGAGACTGGAGCAAGGCAGCCAAAGCCAAAGCACCGCGGCCTACTGGCCCGCACCGCAGCCCAGGAGAGCGCGTCGCGCAGGCTCTCCCTCTCGGCCCGCCGGCCCGCACCGCAGCCCTCGAGAGCGCGTTGCGCAGGCTCTCTCAGGCCTCACACCAGGAACCCACCCTGTTGACACCACGATCTCTGAGTTCCACCTCCAAAACTGACAGAACATATTTCTGTTCTTTTAAACCACCTAGTTTGCAGTACTGTGTTACGACAATCTCAGGAAACTAACACAGAGGCTTAACCAGCAGGAACTCTGGTCTCACGGAACACCCATCTTCCTGCTACAATTTGTTAAAATCAAAGACGTGCCACCAACTAAACCTCTCTTTGCTCATTCTGTTGGCCTTCTAGTGTTTTTCTACAAAGCCAAAGAGTAATTCCATCAAAGAACCTGTTTGGCTTAGAAACTTAGACCATCAAGATAATACACAGTCAACCAGTGGCTTAAATTCATTGCTGACCGAGGGTGGAGCAGGCCAGGGGACCAAGAAGTAAAAAACTTGATTATTCAACCAAAGAACCAACAAACAACAAAAAGACACACCTTCACAACATGAAAGGATCGTTTGAAATCACCTTCAAATAGCAGATGAAACCTTCTATTTTGAAATAAGATGGTTTCAAAAGGGTGTCAAGGTATGTGGTATAGTACAGATGCTTAAAACTCAAGCCAAGTCATTTATTTCCAGAGAAAGTAAACAGTGCTTTTCTTCCTTCTTGAACCCTCCATGGGGTAGTCACTGGTTGGGAAGTACTGACTATTAAGGAGGAGTGAGAAATCCAAAGTTTTAAAGACTGTGAGTTAGTTTAATAAGAAGAGTTCTTTCTAAGGATCAGAATATAAAATCAGTGACCTCACAGTCTAATCCCAAGAGGAAAAGAAACCTAGTAAAACTGATAAGACTGTATCTAAGAACATGGAAGTATTTTCCAACCATGTTATTGTATAGTCATTCCTTACCCCACCAATAAAATGGAGATCAATTAATTGAAGTAAGATTTTTAGGATTAACAGATATGGAACTTCTGCTTCTAGAAGAGTTAGTGGCTGCAGAATTACACCCTGCCAAAACAATTAGAAAATGCCAGATAAACAGAAAATAATCTGCTTGAAGACATCAAAGAGCAGCCCAAGCAATAAAGACTAGAAGGGATAAGATTCCGAAGGGCAACAACCCAAAGAGGTAGCGAGAGTCGACTTCTGTGGAAGTCACTGCAGTGCACTGGGGAGATCTGTGATTCTGAGCCTGAGCAAGAAGCTGAGTATCTGGGCTTTTCCCAGCAGAGAACCACTGCTGGAGAAACAGAGCCACCAGCAGAGCCTTTGGTGGTCTTTCTAGCTTAAAGGGACACTGGAGACTTGAGGGACTCCAAACACACAGCCAGTTTTCCCTTACAACACTTGCTGAATCTGCAGGGAGCGGAAGGCTAAAAAGCTAAGCTGGAGGCCTTCAGACACGCGAAGCAGCTGAGGACGGCCCAGTGCCAGGTAAACCAAGACCCGAGTGTAACAGCGGCCAGTGGGGAGGGGCAGCGAGTGCAGCAGGCCCCCCGCCAAGCACCCCGGAGGGCCAAGCCCCAGAACGGGGGACCAGAGGAGGACAAGATCATTCAATGGCAGCAGGGATCGCCTCGCACTCTGCGTGACGGGGGAGGAAAGAGTAATCCTCTCTGGGGCAGAGTGACATCATCTAGAGCTTGTACAATTTTTAAAAAACAGTGCCTGCCACTTAATCAAAACTAACTAGGCACGCTAAACAACAGGGCTGTATGACTGAAAACCAAGGGGTAAAGGAAAACACACAAAATGGCTCACAGTAATTCAGATATTAGAGTCAGCAGACAAGAATGTTTAAATATCTACAGTTAATGTGTTTCAAGTAAGAAGAAAAGGTGGAGAACATCGATTTTTCTAAAGGCTCGAGAACTTTACTGGAAGCTGAGAATGTACTTTAAGGAAAAAAAGTCAAATGCAAATCCTAACACTGAAGTTTAAAAATAAACTACAATGAAACGAAAGTTTACTTCATTCTGATTATTACGGAACATCTGACTCTCTGTAAAATATAATACTACGCTTCCATATATATCAGTGGCTCCCCGTCTTTTTGGCACCAGGGACTGGTTTTGCGAAAGACAATTTTTCCGTAGACTGGGGAGAAGGTATGGTTTGGGGATGATTCAAGCGCATCACACTTACTGTGCACTTAATTTCTATTTTAACATCAGCTCTTCCTCAGATCATCAGGCATTAGATCCTGGAGGTTGGGGGCCCCTGATATATACTATATTTTTTAAAGATTTTGTTCTATATGCTTTTTTATTATTTTTATCTTTAAAAGTAATTCATGCACAATGTAACCAGTGAAATAACAGATATGGAGAAATTAATTTCCTCCAATCCTCCCACATTTTACCAGCCTAGAAGAAAAAAAATACAAAGAAAAAGAAGTGTTACTTGCTCAGTCGTGTNAATTCAGATATTAGAGTCAGCAGACAAGAATGTTTAAATATCTACAGTTAATGTGTTTCAAGTAAGAAGAAAAGGTGGAGAACATCGATTTTTCTAAAGGCTCGAGAACTTTACTGGAAGCTGAGAATGTACTTTAAGGAAAAAAAGTCAAATGCAAATCCTAACACTGAAGTTTAAAAATAAACTACAATGAAACGAAAGTTTACTTCATTCTGATTATTACGGAACATCTGACTCTCTGTAAAATATAATACTACGCTTCCATATATATCAGTGGCTCCCCGTCTTTTTGGCACCAGGGACTGGTTTTGCGAAAGACAATTTTTCCGTAGACTGGGGAGAAGGTATGGTTTGGGGATGATTCAAGCGCATCACACTTACTGTGCACTTAATTTCTATTTTAACATCAGCTCTTCCTCAGATCATCAGGCATTAGATCCTGGAGGTTGGGGGCCCCTGATATATACTATATTTTTTAAAGATTTTGTTCTATATGCTTTTTTATTATTTTTATCTTTAAAAGTAATTCATGCACAATGTAACCAGTGAAATAACAGATATGGAGAAATTAATTTCCTCCAATCCTCCCACATTTTACCAGCCTAGAAGAAAAAAAATACAAAGAAAAAGAAGTGTTACTTGCTCAGTCGTGTCCGAGTCTTTGGGACCCCATGGACTCTAGCCCACCAGGCTCCTCTGTCCATGGGATTCACCAGGCAAGAGTACTGGAGTGGGTTGCCATTTCCTTCTCCAGGGGATCATTCTGACCCAGGGTTCAAGCCTGGGTCTCCTGCACTGCAGGGAGATTCTTTCCTGTCTGGGCCACCAGCTCTAAGGTAACTGCTATTGTGTGTATGCTTTCACATCTTTCTCTATGCTTATGCAAATACATTATTCAAATATTTATGATGGGAAACAGCTTGGTGATTCCTGAAAAAATTAAACACAGAATTATCACATAACCAACCAATTCCACATTCCTAGCTATACACCTAAAATAACTGAAAACAGGCACTCAAAATAATTGCATACAAATGTGCATAGCAGTACAATTCCCAACAGCGAAAAAGCAGAAACCCAAATGCCCGTCAACTAACGAAAGGACAAACTGTAGTCTAACCATACAATGGTGTATTATTCAGGACCAAAAGGAATCAAGTACCGATGCATGCTACAGGGACAGACCTTGAAAACCAGATGCCCAGTGGAAGGTCCAACACATACTACACGAGTCTGTGTGATGCTATTAACACACAGAATCCAGAGTAAGTGAATCCACAGAGACTGCGGTCGTCGTGAGCTGGGGAGAGGGCAAAATGAAGACTGCTTTCTCTCTGGGGTGATCAAAACACTCTGGCACTTGACAGGGGCGGTGGCTGCACAGCAACACTGTGAACGTTCTGTCACTAAACTGTTCACTTTAAATGGTTACACTTCTTTACGTGATGTGACTTTCACGCTAGTAAAGTCAAACACACATGCCATAGAGATTCTGTGGTTCTTGCTGTTTTCCTTCCAATTTTGACTTTTATCTATAAAACAACTCATTTTTTTTTTTAACAACTGCTAATAACACAGAGTATAAATGCCCTATTATTCATTAACCATCTTTCTATTAGTGGGAAGTCTATTTCCAACTTTTGCCATTATAAGGCTACNACACACACACACAGACAGTAGTCCCCCCAGTCCCTGGGTGGCACAGTCCAAGGCAGTGCTGAATCCACGTGCACTGTGTTCTCTCCAGCACACACATGCCTGTGGCCCTTTATGTCAGGCACAGTACGAGGACATCCAAACGGCGGCATCACTATGTTCGGGCTCCATGGCTATCATCAAATCAAATAAGGACTACATGAACACAGCACCGCAATGCCATAACAGTCGGTCTGAAGGCCAAGAGGGCCACCAATTAACTAACACACAGGCAGGGCGGTGTGGCCGTGCTGGACAGAGGGACGGTTCACGTCCCAGGCAGGACAGAGCAGGATGGCACAGGGTTCCACCACGCTGCTCAAACCCGTGTGTAAATTACCACTCACGGATTATCTCTGGAATTTTCTATCTGATATTTTAAGACCATGACTGACTGTGGGTAACTAAAACTGTGGAAAGCAAGACTACAAAGGAGGAACTCCCATCTTGTGTGTGCGTGCACATGTGTGTGCGTGTCCTTTTAAACAAAAGTATTACTTAACATTCTTTTTTCAGTTAATGTACTGTGAAAATCTTATGTGAATACTTACTGAATATTACCATGATATTATATTTATGGCTGAATAGTCCCTGATATGGATATATGAAGTCATTTCACATAGAACATATTTAAATCCTTAATTATCTCTTTCAACTAAATTCTTAGAAGAACTGCATGTTTGAGTCTTCCTGTAAGTCTTACTGAATTATCCTCCAGAAAGGCTGTGAGTGTACACAATAACCCCAACTAGCAGGACCACTAGGTTTCATCATTGCCTTAATCTAACTGAGTCATGAAGCCCTTTACCCTTTACATCGTACATCCAACTTACACCTATCCTAACTTCCCCTCTTTCCTCAAGTGCCTTGCCCAACTATTTCATTCCTTACTGGGGCTTTTCCTGACTAGTCTTTCAAAGACCTTTCACAATGCATAAAGTTCACGCTACCATTCAGCGAAAATATTACTATAATATTCCTGTATATTACTGTTCTAACATATTTTTCCATGTGAAATTAAAAATTATAAAGCACTTGACGGTGCTGCCCCACAGCTCAAAGCAGTGCTGGCACAGGACACGCGCATGGAACAGGAGACCCTTCTGAGCACCTGCTCTGTGCCTGGCACAAGTCCAGGTGCTGACAACCCGGGAGAGGATGAGCGCCCTTCAGCCCGCAAACCTCTACGGAGCAGACCGAGTGGTGAAGGAGGTGCCGGGTGTTCCTAGACTGGCCCTACGTGGCTAACTGGGGGGAGGGCCCACAGGGCAAGTCAGCAGATCTGCAAATGGACACACTTGAACAAGGATCGCTGCCCTGCAGCATCAGCCGAATATCTTCATGCCCATCCCCTGCTACCGGGCGGCATGTCCTGGGCACCTTTTGTGTCTGCTCCTTTCCGCAAGTGGTTGGGACCCTGCGTGCAAACGCTAGAGGGACACCAAGGACACACAGCCCAGAGAGAAGAGAAAAGACAGGCGCTGCCCACAACGTCATCTTTCAGGAGCCACACTGACAAGCCACCGTTAAGACATGTGCATGTGGAGGGAAGGGCCTGGGGAATAACCGCCTCCAGGACATAAGGACACAGAGGAACAGGCCCTCGTCAGAACGTCAGCCCTCTCTGGCTCCTGTACACTGGCGCTATCACCCATGAGATGAGGACTACGTGGGCACACTGCATGGCTAAGATGGCGGAAGAACCCAGCAAGCAAGAACCTCTCCGGCCCAGGCCTCCAGCTGTAAAGTAAGAGCAGAGAACCCAGGCCCTTTCCAGACCACAACCTATGATCAACTACTGAGGCAAAAACAGTAATGAGGGAATTTTTTTGGCAGAATTGGTTTTTATCTTGTTTGTATGAATTAGGCTTAAATTTGTATTTTCACCTCTTCTTCTTGAGATCTTTTCTTATGAGCCATCTTGTATAACTTGTGCAATTTTCGAGCATCAAATTCTGTAAACTTGGAAACAAAAATCCATAGGTTCCTAAAAAAGAAAGAAAAGAAATTTTTTCTGGTAAATTACAGAAATTTTAAAATAACCATTCTCTTTATGGATGGCAAATTAATTAATTTTGCTATACTTGGAATATTTTCCAAGTATAAAAAATAGAGAAATAATCTTTCAGGTCTTGGCAACAATAACAAATACACTTTCAGAAGCTAACTAATGTCAACAGAATTTGACCGAGGGATCCGGAGACAAGGGTTCTCATAGCTAAAACCCCTCTAACTTCCTTCCTGACACCTGTGGCCTCAGCCCTAACGTCTCGCCCTCCTCTGCTCCCCCGGGCCCTCAGGCAGTCTGCATCACCGCCACCTTCTCAGGGACCCAGGTGCAGGCGGGCGTCTCTGCTCTGCTGCCCCGCCCTTCATCCCAGCTGTTACCAGCACAGCCGGCTGTCCCTGCCTTCACAGCTCCAAGCGACTGCTCCGCTTCGATTCCTCTGTGCATGGTACGACTGTCAACAGGGGAGTGGCTGGAGAAGCAGTGTGGAGAACACGGAGGCACAGGTACCCTCGTGTACTAGAAGGAAAGGCGCGCATCCTCGCATGCGTCCTGGAGAGCAGTCACACCACGCCACACAGTGCCGCTCAGAGAACACTGTCCAGCTCCTGACCAGTAAACTTGCGGCCGCCTATGGAAAGTCATTTACCTTTCTTTCTTAAGCCTTCTGTAGCAGCACTTCAGTCATCTTAACAACCTGCTTTAAACCCTAAGAGCCACTTTCAAGGCTTTGTTGAAGCCTGAGAACATTCCCATCTAAGCAGGTCCAACTCTGCTCTCCCACGCCAGCTCGGTCTACCTGCCTGCCCCTTGCAAGACTTCCCTCCCTGACTGCTCCCCCTGCTCGACTTTCTACCTTCTTCGAACTCCTACTAGACTCGACCTTCCAAGCACCACTTCACGNCATCTAAGCAGGTCCAACTCTGCTCTCCCACGCCAGCTCGGTCTACCTGCCTGCCCCTTGCAAGACTTCCCTCCCTGACTGCTCCCCCTGCTCGACTTTCTACCTTCTTCGAACTCCTACTAGACTCGACCTTCCAAGCACCACTTCACGAGGGACAGTTTCTCACGAGCGGGCAAGGAGTTACTTATGAACCACAGCAGGCCAGGACCCCAGTACCCAGCGCAGCTGAACCCAGACTGGCCACAGTGCACAGTATGCAGCCGAGCCTCACGGAACTATATGCTGGGATGACGAGCTTTTGTTATCTTCCAACAGGGGTTAAGCTGGGTAAAAAGAGGGCCAGATGGCCAGATACAGGGATCCAGAAGCTGGGAACAGTCTAAGAGGAAAGTCAAGTCACATTTCAAAACTTAAATGTTCCTTTTTCATGGCTGTGAAGCATGCCATGAATAGCATCATGACAGAGATTTTCTTAAATCTCCTTTTCACTCAAAAATCCATCCACTGTTAGGCATACTACACAAAGATAATTAACTGTGAAGAATATGAGTTCAGTGTAACTGTGGAATATAGAAAGAGACTTAACGTTACAATTCTCTTTCAGAAATTGCAGGCACGTTTTCTAAACATCAGAAATGAATTACAAATGAATCTATGTAAGTCATGATGCCTTACAAACGGAATTCTTGATTAACTGCATTAATCCAAATTACCACTCGAGTTCTTCAAGTATATTAAAGAGAAGAAAACTCACAGCTCTGGTGGTCTGAGCTTTTGCCTCTTCTTATTAGTTGATACAGAACTAATCAGCTAGTTATATTATCTCTGACTGTTAACCTGAAATGGGTAGAGTAGTGAAATTATAGATGATTTCTATCCCATCCAGGCTCAAAGACTGAGTCTTTATTCTGAGGACAGGCCAGCAAATCCAGTATCACAGTATTTCTCTCATAAAATAATATCATCGTCCTACCCAGTCAAGACCGGTCTCAGAGGAATAGGCTATTTCAGGAAAAGAAAACTGAAGCCTGCAGGTATGCTGCCAATCATTGGCTTTTGCTGAGAAAAAAATTTTTTCATTAGGTGGCTGTGTCATGGTGTATAAAACAAAAACAGAATCCCTAACACACACACTCTGCCATCAAGTCAGAACAGGCAACGTGGCAGGCGTGCGAGGCCACGGCGGGTTACCTCCGCCACAGCTTGGTGTGCTCCTGGTCTGAGTAAGCTTTCAGGCACTCGGCTATCCGGTCCCCGATCTTCAGCAGGCAGCTCCGCGTGTGTTCCAGCTGCTCCTGCACGCTGAGCCCCTTGTCAGGCTTGTCCAGCTGCTTCAGCGCCTTCTTCACGGGCCGCATCCGCTCCTTACACTGCGAAGGAGGAGAGACATAAGCCCTCTGCATCCCACACTTACTGTGCTCTGAACTCCCAGAGAACACACAGCCCCCCTCAGCCCACATGACCACTTGTGGAGAAGCAGGGAAAGAAAGGCAGGGCAACAAGGAAACATGTTAGAGAATCAGAAAAACGTCAGGCTCTGGTCTCTGCTCCACCGCTCAGAGCAGTGGCGTCCACACCTTACTTGGCCTCCAGAACACTGCTGTTTCCTCATCTGCCAGAGGGGCATTCGTGACAAACATCACACGCAAAGCAGAGCTACAGACCTAACCTGAAAACCGGGCACTACAAACTACCTCAAACTGCAGGGTAAGATATTTACAAGTCCTTCAAGCTTATAAGAAACTGAGGGAAAGGCTTCCAGATAAAGACAGTGGACTGAACACATGAAACTTTTTCTCCCTGTCTCCATCCACTAACACGACAGTAAAGGAATTGACTTCAGAAGAGACAAGCCCACAAAGATAAGGGATATGCAAGAAAACAACAGCAGCAGCAAACTATCACAGCAAGTGAAGTCAGTTAATAGATACTTAATAGAGAGCTAAGACCCAGCCTGATTTATGCTGCAAACTTATTCCCCCAAAGGCTTGCTAAGTATCACTGGCAGTAGGGGTGAAGGCTGAAAATAAGGAAACTTTTTTTTGAAAATTGCCTAAAAGGAATAGATACTCAGATTCATTATAGATACCCACATCTCTAACTGGGCTACAGAGGCATAGTTGAGAGGCAAGGCTGCTGCACTGAAAACAGCATTATATGCAATACATGCGTAATATATGCATATTAGATGAGCCACCAACCATCTTGGTTTTTGCTTTTTTGTGCCTCTCAGATTCCAGAATGAACAGAGCCAGGTCTTAATCCTCCATCAGGAGAATTGGAGGATTTTTGTGCCTAAAACCTGACCACCCAAGAGCAAGAAGCAAAAGATGCTGACCACCCCGCTGAAGTTTTCTGAGGGAGCAGCCCAGCCAGATCACCCTCTGAAGAACACTCTCAGAGCCGATCAAGCGCCACCCACATGTGCAGAGGCTCCAATCAGAAGCTCAGTTCTTACCCTTAAATATAAGACGACAACCAGGGAGCACTAAGCCATCTGAAAAAATCAAACCTGAATGATGAAAACAAACCTAGGAGAGATACGTGGTGGGGAAAGAGCTTGGAAATAAAATGACAAGAGAAGTGCAAGCCTCAGAAGAAATAATGGCACTCCTCCTCAGAAAAAAAGCTGAGAGATCCCCGAGAAACGTAGGATTGACCAAGTGGAAACATTTCAAGATAGTATCAGGGACCACTCCCAGAGTCCAATGTCCAAAAACCAGGATAAAACTAAGAAACCAGGAGGAAATCACCACAGAGTAAGTTAGGACTATTTCTGTGACCTGTAGGGCATGGTTGTCAGCCACTAAGTATCCAGTATATGGAACTAGTAAGGTGCACGTCCATGTAACTGCATAACAAAAACCCAACAAACTCCCATCACTGCGTGATAATCTCCATAGCCATATACCTAAAACCTGCTTTTCAGTATTATAAAGTTTTAAAAAGGACACAAAATAAACTGGAAGATACCTATAATGACTGTAACAGACGAAAGATTAGTATCGTGAACGAGATTCCTACAGAAAAGGAAAAGACTACCCGTAATCACTTTAAAAAATCCAGATGCATATCAGACTTGTCTTGAAGTTTTTTGAGAAATACAAATACTCAGGTATTGGGGTGGGGGGAGGTATAGATATAAAAGTTATCTAGAATAGGCAAAAGATATCAACAGGCAATTCACTGGAAACACAAACACCTCATAAATACGAAAATAAATGTTCAACTAGCCCCTTTTTTCATACTTCTTAGATTGGCAAAAATTAAGAAGTCAGAAATTACCAAGTGTTTCCAAGACTGGGAAGCACCTAGAATTCACACTCATCATTTGAAAGAGAGCAAATCTTTACAATTGCCTTCGAGATGAATTCTACAACATCTAATAAACCAGATGTGCGGACCCAAAGAAACCCCCGGCTTTTCTGCACAAGCTTCACACTAGAGAAGCTATTACTCACACATACGATGATATATTTACAATTTCACTGTAGCCTATCTGTAGTGGTGAACATTTGGAAAACCCCAATGTCCATCAATAGGATAAAGAATGAATTGTGGAAACCATAAAACAGAGTAATAGGAAACACTGAAATCAGAGACACAATTAACAACATGAATAAATCTCAGAAGTGTGCATGCTGAAGCAAGTTACAAGATCTAGAGCGTGGCATTTATCAGTAGGTTCCAGACCTGGAAAGCGGCAGTTCATGCTGTTTATGGACACTTGGGAGGATGTGCAGTATAATGGGAAGAACCCAGACTCTTGGGTCAAATTGCCTGTGTCAGATCTTAGCTCTACATCTTAACTCTGTAAAAAGGACAATTACTTAACTCTCCTCACATCATTTATTAAGGGGTAAAACAGAGATAATACTTACCTCACAGGTTGTCATGGAGAAAATACACAAAAAGCACACTAACAATGCCTGGCTGATTATGTGAGCTACTACTGTCATTAAAGATACTAAGTAGTAAAACTCTAAAGTCACACGAGAACTACGATAGGTGAGAACTGCATCGAATTTAGAGTTGTGGTCACTTCTGGCGAGGACACAAAGCAGGGCCAGGAGCTTCAACTTAATAGTCTGAGCCTTAAAAAATTCAGACTTGACAAGACTTTATGGCACCTCTGTCAATGCTTATTATATTTCTGAAAATTTTCTGCATTTTAAAAGATATCATAATATAAAAACAAGAGTAAATGAGCTGCTGCTGCTGCTGCTGCTAAGTCACTTCAGTCGTGTCCGACTCTGTGTGACCCCATAGACGGCAGCCCACCAGGCTCCCCCGTCCCTGGGATTCTCCAGGCAAGAACACTGGAGTGGGGTGCCATTGCTTTCTCCAAGGTCATACCCCCTGCTGCTGCTGCTGCTAAGTTGTGCAGTCGTGTCTGACTCTGTGCAACCCCATAGACGGCAGCCCACCAGGCTCCCCCGTCCCTGGGATTCTCCAGGCAAGAACACTGGAGTGGGCTACCATTTCCTCCTCCAATGCATGAAAGTGAAAAGTGAAAGGAAAGTTGCTCAGTCATGTCTGACTCTTCACGACCCCATGGACTGCAGCCCACCAGGCTCCTCTGTCCGTGGGATTTTCCAGGCAAGAGTACTGGTGTGGGGTGCCATTGCCTTCTCTGGTAAATGAACTGGAATATATAAATGCGATTTCCTTTTTTTTTTTTTAAATTCAGGTGCAGTTGATTGATGCTTCCTTTGTGGCTCAGTGGTAAACAATCTGCCTTCCAGTGAAGGAAACGCAGGTTCAATCTCTGGGTCAGGAAGATCCCCTGGAGAAGGAAATGGCAACCACTCTAATATTCTTGCCTGGGAAATCCCATGGACAGAGGAACCTGGAGGGCTACCATCCACCGGGTTACAAAGAGTCGGGGATTCCGACTTGAGCGACTAAAATAAGAACAACAGCTGATTTACAATGCTGTGTAAAAGCCATTTTTAAAATCGTATGGTATCACAGAAGCATTAGTTAATGATTTTCTCCTATAAATACTGGGTTAAGGAAGAACCAGAAACAGATCAGAGAGCTGGTTGTGTAATTAATTTATTCATTTACTCACTTACCGAGATACTTCTATCTACACCTACTTTAGAAGACATAGTACTTTCCCTTAGAGAGGTCACAGGAAGAAGAGTAAAGAGATTTAAGAAAAATGAGTTAAGCGTGAAGAGAAAAAAAAAATACACATATGCACATAGGTTTTTGGGAACACAGACACACAAAAAAGGGTAAAAAGAGAGAAGACTCTTATATATATAGGACGAGGTCACTGCTGCCCCAGAGCAGGGATATTCTGAGAGTCGGAAGACCACTTTTTCTTCAAAACTAAATGAACATACGCTTACATCAAGTGAACCGTGACGTGTGGAAGTTTGGGAGAGGGAAGAGGCCTCGAGAGAGGAAAAGAAGGGGGCGAGTGCAGCTTAATAACGTGCACACCCGCAGCCCTGGCGAGGGCAAGCCCCCGAGGACACGCAGGCCTGCCACTACCCTGGGCAGGGCCTGGTCCACGACGCTCCCCTCAGCTTCCCTGTCTGTCTCTCAGGAGGCGGTGCGCTGCGGCTGGGACCACACCCCAGGCCACGGCTCCGCTCCTCNCCTGGCGAGGGCAAGCCCCCGAGGACACGCAGGCCTGCCACTACCCTGGGCAGGGCCTGGTCCACGACGCTCCCCTCAGCTTCCCTGTCTGTCTCTCAGGAGGCGGTGCGCTGCGGCTGGGACCACACCCCAGGCCACGGCTCCGCTCCTCGCCCCACAGCACGGGAGCCTCTGAGACAGGGCACGCTCGCCACTGCTCCAGCTCACGGCCAGGGCCCCAGCCTGGTCTCAGTCATGCTGCTTACTAGACCAACGAGCTGGGCCACAGGAGCCAGGAGAGGCGCGGCAAGCACGACAGCTGCAGACCCCGCCCCCTCGATTTCAGGACTTACTATGCTGAATGTCTCCTGGTCCAGATCATCCTCCTCGTCCTCTCCAATGGGGATGGGTTCGCTTCCTGCTGTGATATGGACAGGGCCCTGAGAGCGCTTGGATTTACTTGAAGATTTGGCATCACCACCTTTAGGCTTTTCAGAAAAGAGTTACAAGGAGTCACTGTCACTTGTGTCTCCCGTCCTGCAGTTCGGACTTCTTCGCTGTCACATCACTATGAGTGGGTATACTAGACGACCTCGGTTTCGAGGCATCACAAAGCCAAACATATTCAGTTAACAGTTTAATCATGTATCATTCCCATTCCTGTCTCTAAGCAGAGCCAATTTTAATTTTAGCTTCAGCAGTGCTTTTCTGGCTTCCATCCCCTGATCAATGACACGTACAAAAATGTCATCAAGAGGTTAAGACTGTAAACTGAAGAGCTCCAGCAGAGGGGCAAGAAGCAACTCTATTAACAGCTTAAGAATGAGCATATGCTTCAATCTGAATGACTAAAATAGTTTAAGTGACTGAATCCATATGAATCTAGGTGGGTGAGGCTCATTTTATCCATGAAAGGGTGCAGAGTGATGGAGATACAGATACAAATAAAAACTAACTTTAGGTATGAACACGTAAAAACATAAGACAATACTACGCTTTGCTTATGATTACATAATATGTAGGAAAAGTATAAAAACATGGGTAAGGTGGTTTCATACCAATGTCAGAGTAGCGTTACAGAGGGGAGTAATGAAACTGGGAGAAGGAACAGAGGGGAGCTTCAACTGAGGGGTGTTTGGTAATAGGTGTGTGGAACACCAAACACAGCAGCTGGGAAAAAACCACTTGAAATAAACAAGAAAAATGTCAACAGCTGCAATATCTGTTGCTGGTACCAATATCTGGTACACGGTTGCTGGTTAAATCATTCTCGGTACATCTATTTTTTAAAATATTTCATTTTAAAGCTATCTTTCTGCAGAAGCACAAATGCAAAGAAAGATATCTGTCACAACAGGAGATTATAACATTAGAAATTTGAAAGCAATGTCAATATGGGAAACTTAAATTACTCCCCAAAAGTTACAAACAGAATCTTCCTTATCTACTAAAAATGACTAACTTTTATTTATTTGCTTGCAAAACTATTTGTGATATATTGTTATGTGGGAAGAAAAGGCAATCCAAATAGTTTGGCCTAATTTTTCTAAAAATTTGTCTTTAAACAAATTTTTATATTTGTTCTTATATGCACATAATAAAATAAAGTTTCATATGTCCTCATTAAGAAATCTGTTAGACTTATAAGTGGTTGGTAGAATTCAGTTATTTGCATGTTTTGATGAAAGACTAATTGAAAAATAACTTCATCAGAAGTTAGCAAGATGCAACACCGTACAGAATTCTAGGTTTGGAATGAACTTCATAAAACCCCAAATATGAAGATTATACAGTAACAAGGCTTTTAACCCATTTCTCCTCTTGATAGTATCTGGTTTGAACTCTAAACCTTTCATGTACTCAGGTTCGTCTATGGTCGGTGCTTTTCTACCATGAGTCTGAGAACACGTATCAGTAACTTCCTGTCCCGTCTCATTCTAACACCCTCTCTGAAATGTGTAATAAAAGAGCAAGTAAAGGCTTCCACACTGAAGAATACCGCAACTCACACACTGCCCCCTCTCTGCAGGCATCGACAGGAAGCCCCATGCTTCCTCCTGGGACACAGTGATGAAATGACAATTCTTTCAGGGCCCTCAAACCCCGTTTTACTTCTAAATCCTAGAAGGGAATCCCAGAGGCTGTGGGCATCTCAGGAAGCAGAACGACATCGGTACCTTCTCTTTCTTGTCTTTCGACCTCTTCCTTTCCTTGTCCCCTTCCTTGTCTTTCCTAGAACTCATCTGTTTCTCCTTGTTCTCCTTGTTCTCTTTCTTCTTCTGTTTCTTTTTCGTTGGACTTTTTTCTAAGCCATCGTCCTGGAAAACAAATGGGGCTGTGAGCTTTTGCCACAAACTTTTTATTTCCCCGTTTACTTTCTAGGAAAAAAACCCCAAAACTAAAAAGCACTGCTCTCAACGGTTCATCACTGCACCCATAGAAGCGTGTTCTCAAGCACACAGCCTTAAAGCCATCTGCTTCAACTGAAGCCTAGAGAAGCAGATGCTCTTCACTACACGTGTCATTATTCCCACAGAAAAAACTGAAAACCAGAGATTACTGCTAGGTAGTAACTGGTAAAGTTGCTAGAAGCTCAATTTAGCTATGCTTGACTCAAATCCATGCTAGTTCATGTACCCACTGCTCAGCCTCCTGGAACTAACCTCAAAGTGCAACAAAATGAAATCCCATGGTTTTCGGTCCCTGATTCAACAGGCTGAATGCTACCAAGTCACTTTTCACTTTCCTTAGACCAGAGGTTACAAACTGACAGATCTGGGCCAAATGCGAACCACAGGAGAGTTTTTTTGGCCCCATAGTGAGCCGCATCATAGGTGCCCTACGCACGAAGCACGCGCTCCCTGATCAACCAGGCCACCACTCCTCATCACCCCAGCAGTGAGGCTGGGCATCAGCTGCCATTCATCACTAAATTTTGTGGCTCCCTTTATTTGCTTTCATTATTTCAGTCACTGATTTTACACGAACAACAGGTTAAGCAAAGATGCATGTATTTTCTATTTCCATTTTACCTATTCTGGTATATAAACCACACCAGCTGGCACAATAAATGTAACTTAGAAAATCATCTCAACTGAAACCCAGCCTCATACCTTTACTTCTCCCTCTTCTGATGGATTGTCTGAGTGTCGAGGAGATGAAAACTCAATTCCATGCTCGTCTTTCAGCCTCGGTGCTTTGTTTTCCTTTTTCACTCGAGGCTTCCGTTTCTTTAATTTGGCCTGGTAACGAGAAGAAAAATGATAAAACTACAAATTAAGTCCCTCAAAAGCATGACCACATAACATTACGATCCATTGAACAGTAGCAGCCACATAATTCAAAAGAGGAAACTCAAAAGAAAATTCAAGGTAGTGCAATCAATTTTATCTGAAGGAGAAAAAAAATCATCCTGTGCCTCATACAAATGTCCATATTAGTGAATCCACTGACTCCATTGTTTGGAATTCAATCTCAAGACAAAATTCAAAAGAAGGAAAAACACCTTTTGCACAAATACGAAGAAAGATAATATGCAAAGGAATATAAAAGGAACATTAAAAAATGCAGAAGCACGCTGTATCCAAAAATAAGGAAAATGTGTTTATCTTCTCAGATACAGTATNCTTTGTTTTCCTTTTTCACTCGAGGCTTCCGTTTCTTTAATTTGGCCTGGTAACGAGAAGAAAAATGATAAAACTACAAATTAAGTCCCTCAAAAGCATGACCACATAACATTACGATCCATTGAACAGTAGCAGCCACATAATTCAAAAGAGGAAACTCAAAAGAAAATTCAAGGTAGTGCAATCAATTTTATCTGAAGGAGAAAAAAAATCATCCTGTGCCTCATACAAATGTCCATATTAGTGAATCCACTGACTCCATTGTTTGGAATTCAATCTCAAGACAAAATTCAAAAGAAGGAAAAACACCTTTTGCACAAATACGAAGAAAGATAATATGCAAAGGAATATAAAAGGAACATTAAAAAATGCAGAAGCACGCTGTATCCAAAAATAAGGAAAATGTGTTTATCTTCTCAGATACAGTATTAACCAAAAGTAAAAAACATGGTCTCATCTATCTCTCCAGAACCTAACTTACAGAATATCCTCAACATAGAACATTGTCTATGAAGAACAGACATGAAGAATGACATTACTTACGTAACAGGACTTTGTTAAGTACAAAGTATGGAATTGGGATTTTTTTCCCTAAAATTTGCTTTGTTTACAATCCAGGGAAATTAACACAAATGGCATAGCTCTGGGAGCACTTAAGGAGTATGTACACACAAAGGCTACTGGTACTGGCTGTAACCTGTACTATCTCCTAACTGTGATTTGCATCTTTTCAGACTTGAAGAGAAATGACAAGTTGAGGAAATAAAAGGTAAAGCTGAGAGTTACTCCATTAGTAACTCAGCTGAAATCTTTCACTAAGCAGGTAAGGTCACTGCAACTGAAGTCCATTTTCTGAATTAACTGTGTATCCTAATCACCCATTTTATCTCTGGCACCTGTGACTACACGTAGTCAGTGTTAGCTGAAACAATAGGCAAACCCAGTGATATTCAGACAGTAACAAGATCTACGTTCCAAAATTAAGGAAACGGCATAAAGCAACAGCGACAGTCTATACTAGACCAGTGGCACTAGGAGAGATGAGAGCAGTTTTGAGGCAGTATTCTAGAACGGGTTCATGCCAAGGTGTCTAGGTGTTCAATTACTACACGAACATTCCTACCATTACCAACCAGACCATTACCACTGAACAAGCTGACAAGGAGAGGATAGCGTTCTGTGCCGCACCTGGAAGGGGCGTCTCTTGCCCACCTAACCCTGCAGGGCAGGAGCCTCAGGCTCTGGGGGACGCCCGGCCAGCAGCTGCACTCACCTCTTCGCCGCCCGTCACGGCGCCCTCCTTCTCCAGACTCTTCCTGAGCAGCTTCAGCAAGTAGTCTGCTCGGGTCTGCAGCTGCTTCCCCTGGGGCTTTTTATCTGTCTCCACGGGCAGAATCTTCAACAGGAAAGGAAGAGAAGCACCCGGCATGGCCCACAGCCCGGTTAGTGGATCAGGATGAACAGAGATGACAAACAGCTGAACGATCCTTTCCCTCCCCAACCACCCAGAACACAGATAAAGCCTCAGATCCTATCTCATGTCCATGGCTCCCAGTCACTGAACATCCCTTATGAGCTGTTCTCGTTTTACAAAATGGGATGGAGAAATCCAGCTCTCCCACTGGCTCCTACCTGTGCTGTTAACAGGGTAGAACAACTCAGGTAGGAGGGGCTTGTTGGCTTCGTCTGCTAGAGCATCCCAGCCGTCGTGGATTTCCTCCTTCCAGGAGCAGGGAATCCCTGGAGCTAGGTTAAAGCTTCGTTTTAGATTGAAAATGCTTCTTAGAGCATTGCCGGAGAGCACTGAGCTACGCCAGGACGCAGCTGGGCCTCCTGGCCAGGCTGGATGTGGTCTCAGTGCTTATGGCAGGGTGCCGGCACCCTCTGAGAACACCGCACCTGGGATGAGCGCTGAGGGACGTGCCAGGAAAAGCCCTGCCGGGAGCCCAACATGGAGCACATCCTACAAAAATTTGAGCCAGTCAGCTTTCCCTGCTTACAGCTCTGAGCACGGCCTCACTACTAGGCAGCCTGATGTGCAACGGATAGGGTGGGAGGCTTGATTTTGTGGGAGAAGTACAGCCCGTGTTTAACTCCATTACAAAAAATACCAAGGCACAGCTCATTCTTTCTCCAGGTGGAGAGCTGATCCAATATCGTTTTAAAGAAAGTGCCAACAACTCAGGCTGAGCAATACTTTTATTATTAATAATCCAACCCTGGTATTTGTTGCAATGAGATCTAACCTACGATAAATATCAGAATTTTAAGATTTCTCCTATATATTTCCCCAAAATTTCACCTGGCTATTATCTTCAGCTCTGAAATAGTGCCACAGTCCACTAAAGACGGTAATGTTTTCAAGGATAGAAACCCCAGGAATTTACTGTTGTACTGATCTTCAATTTGATCCCCCAACCCTCAGAAGACAGTTAAAAGTAAGTCACTGATAAAAAGATATACAACAAATCTTCTAGAAATGCCCAGCACCACAGATAATCACTTACTTTGTCAGTTAACTTAAGCTCTGGGTCCGTTTTAATTAGCTCCCAGTTTCCATAGCCATGCTCATAAATTCCCAGCAACAGACGAGAGTCGTCCTCTACTCCCCACTCCACATCAAAATGTGCAGCTTTGACACGACAGGATAAGCAGTATCTGAAAAGATTTCCAAAGCAGGAGGACGTGAGAGGAGAGGCCTTTCTGATTTGGAAATAAACACAAATGAACATAGACAAAGCATTCTAGTACATCAGAGAAAAGACAATGGAAGTACCACACTGTAACTTCACATCTGTTTCTAATGGCAAAGCCACCTGTGCGCGGGTACATGTTATACTCACTTTTTTTTTTCTTCAGGGTCTACAGGGATAGATTTATGCAGCATCTCAAACTCTTCTTCATGTTGGATAATAGATTTCACATTAACCTGAACCCCAGATATCTTGATAGTTGGGCCTCTCTTTTTCCCTGGTCCTTTCCCTAAAGAACATCAATTGCATATCTGTTACGTGAGAATCCACTGTTTCACAGAAAACGTAGGTGAACAATCCTAAATGCTCTCTTATTCCCTCAATGTATATCTCTGGTTTACTGTTAATCCAAAGATACAATCAATAAGGCAAAAATTTTCCTCAATTAATGTTTGTAAAATAATCTCTAAACAGTTTGGTTTTTTAAGATTTAGAATTTTTCAGTCCAGCAGTGTTTCTAATTGTATTTTAATCTTTCTCTTTTGTTTTATACTTTGGCTCTAAAATTAATTAATGAAAGAAGATTCTCAAGGAGTAATATAAACACTTAAAGATTTTTCTTTTGTTTTTCTAACTCATCAATAAAAATTTTTAAGATGAACTTCCTTACTATAAAAGCCTGAGATCAAGTTAATATCTAACACATTTGAAAGGATGAACAAAATAAGTCATGGAAAGGTTATATCCCTAGCTCAAGTTTCAAATTAAAGTAATCCTAGAGGCAAAAACAAAGCAGGTCAACTCGAACCACAGACCTTCCGGCCAAAGTCGAAATCCGTGAGATAATGACACTTGTCTGTGAGAGAAAAGATAGCCCTGGGGACAGGGATGAAGGCAAGGTTTTCCATGCGCTCCCTGTTTTACAGTTCTGACTTTGGGCCATGCAAATGGTTTACATAATTAAAACACACAAAGTTTCATAAAAACAGGAAAAGCAGTCCCTAGAAACTGAAATGTAAACAAAAGATACTAAACTACATAAGTTATAACCACACAGAGAAAGGAACAATTTCAAACAATTTTAAAACACAGTACTTTGTATATTGCTAATTCATGTATTTTAAGGACAAAGAGAGATGCAAAGGAATCAGACTTTGCATTGAGAAGTCTTATAGTTAACAGTAACACTGGGGGAATTCCTTGGCAGTCTAAGGGTTAGGACTCAAGGCTTTCACTGCCATGGCCCAGGTTCAATACAGGGAACTAAGACCAAGCAAGCTAAGAGAGACAGCCAAAACAAACAAACAAAAATCCAAACCAAAAATAAAAAAAGTAAATTGGATATTAATATTTGGAAATATGTGTAAAACAAATACATGATTATATCAACATTTCTAGGAACAAAAATTTCTTGGCTTGAGAAAAGAGGTATCAATAATCTTACATTAGAATTGGAAACTGGATTCAGGAATACACTAAGTGCCACTTTATAAATAATACAGGTACATGGAAGGGGCTTCCCTGGTGGTGTATGGGTAAAGAATTCATCTGCCAATGCAGGAAACCTGCAGTCAGGAATACACTCAAGGCCAGTTTATAGAAAATACAGGTATATGGAAACAAGTTAAGTAATGCCCAGAGGAAGCAATCCATCAGATTCAGACTGTGAATAAGCACAGAAAAGAGGTATGTGGGCAAGGGGGCACCTGTCACAAGGAAATATTCCCAAATATGCTGTGAGGTGGACAAAGCAAGGTACAACAGTATGCATCCTACATCACCAACTGTGTTAAAATAGTTTCCCTTTTTTGAACATATATATAGTTTTTACATTTCTAGAAAGAGATAAACAGGGATAGTTGGTTTTCATTTTTGAGCCATATGAGTATAATACTTATTCAAACCAATTACAAGGAAAAAAGAAAAACACTGTAATGCTAAGGTTTACTTTCGAATGTATTCTGGGTGCTATAAAAGCACAAATTTGGATCACTTTCCATACCACTCAAGTTAAGTTTTTCTTTCTTTCATGGGGGAAAAAAAACCCCAAAAACCACACCTAAAAAATGTTTTCGACTATATTCAGGGTATTTTAAAATACTATTACTTTCAGTAATAGTATAAAGAAGAAAATCTCGGAGCATAGATAATGCTCTACTTGGTTAAACAGCTAACACTGCAAGGCAAACGTGATAACAAGCACTTCACTTGTATAAAATTATTCAAGTGGCCATCCAAGCCCGCTGACTCAGGGCTGCTACTCCATTCTGCACCAGACCCTTGAGAGGCTATCACTTGTCTCAGATCTTGCAGCTGAGAACCATCAGGACCAAGATTCCAGGTCCACTGGCTGCCTCCTACCTGTGAACCCTCAATCGCAGCTGACAGAGCCTCATGTGAGTAACCTCAGTGAAGGAAGACCCAAGAATGGAGGCAACTGCACAGATACACCACAGTCTAGGGAACTGGAATGGTCACACCTCCATTTCTTTAAGGTTCAACTGTAAGGACGTCCTTTAACAACAAGGACTTCGGCTCTCTCCTGACACCTCCTGCTTGTAGAGGACAGGCAAAAGTCCTTTTGGTGTATAAGAGAAAACACGCTACAGGTCAAATTCAATCACAACAAATTCTAGTGCCAAGAAAGTCT
Organism: Neotragus moschatus; assembly: GCA_006410615.1. NCBI lineage: Eukaryota > Metazoa > Chordata > Mammalia > Artiodactyla > Bovidae > Neotragus > Neotragus moschatus. The sequence continues at coordinate 992,600 of SJYA01002628.1, forward strand.
CACTCTCACAAAGAGTTTTATAATATTCAGCTACTGCTTTGTCTATTCAGATTAATTCTCTAAATCCTTTATCACAACAAAACACCACCTGTATGTGCATCCAAGATAATTCCTACTGGTGGTCTGTAATGTACTCACTTGCAGCCACAATACAAATGTGCCCAGTCGGGCTTTATCTCCTCAGATCTTTACATCATTCAAACCAACGTGAACTTTCTACAGGAACATTAAAAAATCATTCCACTTGTTCAGTGCTCTGCACCCTGAGCAAATCAACTTTGGGAGTAAATCTTTGGGATCTAACAACTGAGCTCACATAAAGGCAGGTGAGAATACACACTTCAAAAAAGGAGGGAAGCACAGGATACAAGTGTGAAGAAAGAAAGAAGAGAAGAGACCCCTGAACAGCAGAGATCCCAATCCAGGTCTTTGAGCATCACTGACGCAGACCTGCTGACTTACCCTCGCTGGCATTTTCTTTCAGCTGCTCTTCATATTCCTGCATTGCTGACACACAGCTGTTATGAATCAGTTCCCCCAAGCGCTTCAGATCCGCAACAGACTTATCTACCAACTCAGCATCACGTGCTATGCACTCCAGCCTGAGGAGAGACAAATACCAGGACACACCTCAAGGCCCTGTGCCCATGTGAGCTACCGCTTGGTTTTGCGTAAGCTTGCTCCTGCAAAGACACTTTTCTCTTCATTCCTCAACTGACTGTTCCAAGGCTCCAAAAAGAACCCTCAAGCAGTGACTATGCCTAACTTACTCACTTTCCATCATAAAGAAGTTGACTTGGAAGAGTCCACAAAAACAGACTAATTCAGAAAACAGGGGAAAGGGCTCAGCTTGCTTTATTAACTAAATGGGCCGTTGGGTGAAGTGCCCAAAAGCTATCAGCACTAGTTTGCTTCTTCGTGCTCACTTTCCTTTCTCTAGCCTACTCCACTCACTGCAATGTTCCTAGAAACAAAGCGCAGTTACATCTGCAACACGTTTTGTTGATCTCCAAGTCATCTGGAGCATGTCATGTCTAAAAATCAGACTGTCAAAAGGTGCCAGACCTTAAAAATGGAAAACAGAACCAAAAAAAACAAAAACCAAAAAAAAACTGCTACATAACAGAAGGGAAAAAGAGCTGGATAAGAAACGACTGTGTTACTAAGCTTACCGTTCAAGAGGGAGACCAAACTTCTTATACGCCTTGATGAACCTAGGAAAATGATTAATAAATCACATTTAAAAAGCAGACTTCAGCTCGGCTGGTGCAAACACATCCTGTGATGAAATATGAGCCATAAAAATGGTAAAAAACATAAAAACGGCCAAAAAGAGATATTCCCCACTCCTTGCAACTGCCACTAAACAAATGAATATTGAATGCCTTTGAAAATGGCCAACTTAAAATGAGTGCTAAAAAGCTTTTCAAACCAAAGATCAACTTTATTCTCAGTGACTGGTCATGAAACTGCGCAGGGATGTAGTTGAGTATGGTGGCTTAACTCTAGTACTGTAATTTTTAGAAGGTACAAGTTTATAGGTAATAAATGATTTAATAACCACAACTCTTATGATCAAATCCAATATAGTTTTACTGGTCTATTCAGTCCACGCTGTTACTTTCAATTCCATACTACAATATTTTCCATTATGTTCTGGTCAATAATACAACTAGAAGAGTTTTAGGACTGCCTCAAGTACTTTTTGTAATAAGGCAAAGTAAAATAAATATACGACTTTAAACTTTTTAGGCAAAACTATTTTGGAAACTCTGACTCCTGCCAAATGGTGTCTCCAACCTAAAACCTAATCATCCTTCCACAAGTCTCTAGTCTAAACTATGCTAAATGCCAATACACGTGTAATCTGTTCGCCTCCCTAGAACCAATCACTAGCACTTTCACTAAAAAAAGCAAGATTCACAATATATGAAGGGCATCACTGTAAAATGCCAAATTATCTGGTTAGCTAACAGCGAAAATAGAGATACCATGGAGAAAAAAACCAAAAGAGAGAGAAGGCGTAGCAATTCTTAAAAATGGTGATGAATATGACAATAGCTAAGAAGCAATACTAAAGGAGCAGCTTGGATACAAGGATTAGGAAAGCACTGTGTGTGAAAGCAAGCCTGAGGGTTATTCCTCAACTCTACATTTCTTTTTCTTGACATATACTGAAATATTTCACATCTGAAATAATATGTCCTTTGAGCCTACTTCAAAATAATAGTGAGACAGAGAAGCACGCTAGGAATGATGGAGTAATAAGGACCCCTGAAAATCTGCTCCTTCACAAAAGCAAGAACACTGGCAAAAACTGTCCAAGTCAACTTTGTTGGAATGCTGGAAATTAATCAAAGGCTTGCAGCTAACTTATAAGCATATATTCAAGAAAACAGCTGAATCTCAGTATGAATGGTGAGTTCTCTGCCATTCTGACTTGCTCTATTTCCCATGCCCTCTCCCCAGCACCAAGACTGCCTTGAAAACTACTCTCCCAGCTATAGCAACACAGCAGCCATTACAAGGAGCAGAACGGGCTTTGAGTTCCACAGAAGCTCCTTCCCCAGAGCACAGTGCTATTTGGCCTGACTAACGGTACCCTGAGAAACTCTATTCTCAGGCTTGTCTTCATTTGACTTGGGTCTTTGTGAAGACACTGTCCATAGTTCATCAGTCAAAAATTAATTAGAGACAACGGTTTAACACCATGGCTGCCTGAAGCAGCATTATTAAGCTGAGGATGAACAAGCTGACCAAAAACTGCGATGGAAAAACTTGGGTGCAAAGGTGTTCACAGGTGTCTTTGAAAAGCTCAGGCATGTTCCCGGGCATCTAGAAGGCTGCACATGTACAGGGCTGTGTGCAGGCGCAGTGAAGACACAAGAAGCTGTTAATCTCTCACCTCGGACCAGTCCTCAGGCTCCACACAAACACAAGCTGAGGGATAAGGCAAAGTCGTAAACTGCCTGCCAAAGCATGAACACATGCCTCAACAGTCACAAGGAGTCCTGCAGCAAAGGCTGGAGATTTACTGTTCGGTAGACTTAAGGTGCTTAAGAAAGTCTCTGCCCAATCATTAGCTGAGCTCTAAGCTAAATGAGCAGAGACTTCACAGAACTGTCCCGAAAAGTTACCAAATAAGCAAACAACGACAACAATGAACAGCAAACAAAAAAAACGGGCTGGCAGGGGGATTCTGATGTCCAGACTAGCCGCATTTTACTACTTAAAATGTCCAGTTTTCAACAAAAAGTTATAGGAAACAAGAAAGTATAATCCATATACAGGGGAAGAAGGCAGTTTTCAATGGACATAGTCTCTAGGAAATCCAAAAGTTGAACTTAGTAGACAAAGGATTTAATCAACCATTGTAAACATATACAAGAACTAAAGGAATCCATGTCTTAAGAATTTAATGAAAACTTGAGAATGATATATCACTAAATGGAGAGTATTAGCAGAGATGGACATTATAAGGAGTCACATATAAACTGGAGTTGAAAAGAACAATATCTAAGATAAAAAAGATCACAGGAGTAGATGTGAACTGACAGAAGGAAAACACCAGTGAAAAGCTAAGTCAACTGAGACTGTCCAACGTGGAAGGGAAAAAGAATGAAGACTGTCCTGCAAAACCAAAGGCGAGATTAAGACACTCCCAAATAAAGAGAGGTACACCTTGCTGCTGCAGACCTACCCTTAAAAGAAATACTAAAGAAAAGTACTCGGGGCAGAAATGAAAAGACACGAAACAGTAACTCAGATCCACATGAATAAACCAGAACCTCAGGAGAGCGCCTGAGTAAGTAAAAAACACAGTGTATATGTACGTTTTTCAGTAACTTTTTACTTCTCCTGAATGATTTTAAACCTGTTTGACAATAAAAGCACAAAAAGGGATAAGGAATGTACCTAAACTGGAGTCAAGTTTTAGAATACCACTGAAATTAAGTTGATATCAGTCCAAACTAAACTGTTCTAAGTTAAAATATTAACTATAATCTCCAGGGAAACCACTAAGAAAATAATTTTTAAAATGTAAAAGAAACAAGAAAATTAAAACAGTATACTAAAAATCATGCAATACAGAAGAAGGCAGTAGTGGGGGAAATAATGAAACAAAAAAGATACAAGACATAGAAAACAAACAGAAAAATGCCGACATAAACTCTATTTTATCAGTTAATTGTATTAAAAGTGGTTTAAAGACGTCAATCAAAATGAAGAAATCAACAGAATGAATTTTAAAAAATCATCTAACTCAATACAGCCTGTAAGAGTTACAAGTTAGATTCAAAGACACAAATAGATTGCAATAAAAAAGGAAAAAGATATCACATATACGATATAAAAAGAGGGAGAGTATCTACCAGAGTATTGAACCAAGATATAAGTTTTCAGTCATAAACTGTTGCTGGAGACAAAGGACATTTTATAATGAGAAAAGGGCCAGTCCATCAACGCAACATATTATCAAGGATACACACCTAACAGCAGAGGCCCAAAATACAGGACGCAATAACTGACAAAACAGGAAAAATAAACAGTGTGGCAACAGTAGAGACGTCAACACACCATTTCCAGTAATGAACAGAACAATCAGGCAGAGGATCAAAGAGCACCGAAGATCCGAACAGCAGTAACAGACAGGCCTAACAGACACCTTCAGCCCCGCGCCCTCAGCCACAGCACAGTACACAGCCTTCTCTGGGCGACACCAGGGCAGGGGACGGGAGAAGCAGGTGCAAGACAGACCACCGACGCAGAACGGGCAAGACGATGCCCAGGGGAGGGGGTGCTGATGCTTCATCAGTGTTTGTATGTATTTACGCTTTTCCATAGTAAATAAAGAAAGAAGAGAAAAACAGGTATAACATCTAGTAGGAAACAACCTCATGGCTTCAAATACTGACCTAACAGGACTACGTGATATAGTTAATAATATGGATTAGATCATAAAGCTAGCTATCTTCAGAGTTTCTACTTTCTTCACCTGTTTAAAAAGATAACATAGAAACTACAGGGAAATCGTTTGAATGCAACAATTTTAGATTTTTCTGGAGGGCGGAGGGATATGAATCAGATACCAACAAATGTGTAGTAAGTACTGACATAGAAAGATGCCTAAAACTGACTGAAAGTGACAAGAAGCAAGCTGCCAAATATGCTGTGTGTAACAACATGTTGTATATAACATGTTATACACAACATGTGTGTGTATGAGTAAACCAAACGGATACCAATATTAACACTAACAGAAAGCAAACTGTGGTTATCTGTACTCCTTTAATTTTTTATATTATACCATTTCTTCTATATACATTGTTAAATATGCATGTATGTACTCAAATTTTTCAATTAAAAAAAAAAAAGTTCCAGTCAGAGGTGACCTCCAACAGCCTCTTTCCTCTTGGCTGGACTTTCTTCATCACGAAATGTTCAGAGCAGAGAACAAGAAGGAAACAAGGAGCCCAACTGAGGAAAAGCTTGGAGAAGGCAGAGTCACCCTGGGGCCCTGGGGCACGACTCCAGTCTCCCTGCCGTCCTCCGCCCTCCTTGTCACCCAGGTCAGGAATGCGTCACCTGAGGCTCACAGCATGCCCACCCAAACGTGAGGGGAGGGAGAGCAGGGCCTCCACCAACCTCCGGATCTCAGCGTCCGTGAATCCCTCCACCAGGTCCTTCCGCACACTTCGGGGACGCCCTCTGCGCTTGGGCTTCTTGTCGTCATCAGAGTCATCCGTCTCACTCTCAGAGGCAGAGGACCTCTGGGCCTGTCTCTTAGACTCAGTATCAGAGTCACTGTCATTTGTCTGAGCCTGAAAACGCAAAGGTACACTGTAGCAAATGCCAGGGCCAAGTGATCTAGGACTAAGACCAGCCCATCTTAACTCCTTAAAGCTCGGAACTTCCTATTTCATCAGGCAAGTCAATCTGCCTTTAAGAGAGGAGGAGGCAGGCGGCATGTGATGAAAGATCTGCTTGTGTATTCACACTGCCAGAGGCCTGCTGTCTCTGGCACACGCTGCCTCTGGTCATCTGGCCATCACTAAGTACACTGGAATAAAATGTCTGGATTGTAGGTTCACATTTACTTCCTTAGGCAAATTACCTCTCCATGCCTCTGTTTTCCGTTTGTAAAATGGGGATAAGAGCACCTATAATATAAGGTTTTCATATGAATTAAATGAGTCAGTTAGTGTAAAAGCACTGACTTATTATGTCTGGTACACTGTGAATACTCAATGACAACTACTGTTAGCTAATACTGACTTACTAGGATCTTAGGCAAATCTGAGTGTGCTATTACCAACAAACTGAGTAATAAAAACATAGTTTATCTATTTCTATGTTCTTGCAAAAAGTAAATTAGATAGTGCTATGATGGTGCTCTGTAACTGAAGCACTTTTATATAATCTCTTACTAAGTATTTATACCAAGTGCTATGAACGAACATTTACAGAGGAAGAGACATTTGACTCTGAAAGCTGAAGACCTTGCCAATCAGAACCAAACTGTTAGAATTACTACTTCTGGTCTCAGGTGCAAAATGCAACCTTCTGTCAAACTTAAATCATGTTCAGCCATCTCTCAAAGGGCCAAGACGCAGAGATGGAACATCTCCCAGGTATGCTCCTGGGCCCTGTGTACGCTTCCACTTCCCTCTGCTAAGCTCCCGAAACTCCGCCCTGGAGCCCTGCACGTCAGAAGCGCTTCCGTCTCACCCAATCACCTTTTTAGTGGAGCTCCGAATTCGAGGCAACATGTAAATCTCTTCCAGCTCCTTCTGCCGCTCCTCCTCCTCCACTTTCTTCCTTTGCTCCTCTGGGATGATCTCATCCCAGTCCTTGTGAGGACGCTCGTCAAGCTCTTCTTCATCCTCCATCGTTGCAAAGTTGGCAACCTTACAACAAAAGGACTTCACTGTCTGACCGACATTTCACTATTTCCCAAAAACCATCTACTGAAACACCAACTTGTGCGGTGTTTTGAAACTAAAATGCTATGAATGATAAGAGGACTCCTACGATATTACATAATCAAAGAAATCAGTTTTCTACTAATTTCTCCCTTATCCCCTCAACAAAACCTACTTGCCGAGTTCTAAAGTTCATCAGGAATTTTACTGAAGAATAAAGAAAGATAAAAAGACTGAAACTGTTTTATGTTTTATTAAAAGATGTGGTATTAGATCACACACATTTTCTAATATATTAAGTAGAACTTTTAGATTTATTTAGATGATAACATTTGCAAGGAGTTCCCTGGCAGCCCTGTGGTCAGGACTCCATGCTCCCACTGCAAGCCTGCAGCGGACACAGGTGTGGTTGCTGGTCAGGGAACTAAGACCCTACACGCTGTGCTGCGTGGCCAAGAGTAAAGGAAGCACAGCTCATCACATCCGAACCCCAACGTTAGCCCAGTGTGGACTGGCAGGCCGGTACACAGTAAACTGATACTCAACAGAGCTCATCCGAAACAAAGCACAACTCGAAGCAGTAGCTACTGTCTGGTCAACTGGTTACTTTATTCACTTCTATTAAAAGTACAGAAGCTAACGGTATTTGATAATTTCACATGCTTAAAATTGCATTAGTCTCAGGAACAAAAACATAAAATGCAAAAAATTAAGCAAACTTGGAAGAGTATTCCATTTATTCATGTTGCAGTCTGGTCACTAAGCCATGTCCGACTCTTGTGACCCCAGGGACTGCAGACCACCACACTCCTCTGTCCATGGGATTTTTCAGGCAAAAATACTGGAGTGGGTTGCCATTGCCTTCTCCAGGGGATCTTCCCGACCAAGGGATCAAATCCCAGTCTTCTGCACAGTAGTCAGATTGTTTACCAACTGAGCTATCAGGAAAGCCTGATATCAGACATTTAATATCTATTTATACAGACATAATATGTATCCCAGATAGAAAGTCATCTGCATGTATGTGTTTGAAAGCCTTAGACTATGGCTACAGAGAAACATCTACCAACTCTGGCCACTTCTGAGCAGCAGTGGGCAGTCCCCAGGCCTGGACTGAAGTTAAAGAGTTTTAGGAGGTTCCATTGCTCAAAATAACTTAACAGCTGACACTGAAATCAGAACTTTCGGGCAAAATTAACTCTAACCTCCAACAGGGATATCATATCTTCACAATCAGAATTTTAATATTACAGGACAAAACCGGAGGTGTGTAATTTCTGAGATTTAAAATTTAACATTTTTCTGTTCCATAAAATGAATTATCTGACTGATCTCTCAAGTTAAGCACTGTTTGTAACTACTTTAAATCTCACTTTTAAAATGGTATTAGTTGATACAAAGACCAATACTACAGATATATCACTGGTTCATGCAGCTGGGAATTTAACTTTCCCAAGAGTGGTGTAGCAGTCAAGGGCCAGATTCTACAGGCCAGAATCCCTGTCTAAAGAATTAATAACAACTCCAAACATGTGTGACTTTAGGCAATCTACTTAGCCTCCTTGTATCTCAGTTTCCTCATCTATAAATAACAGTGACTTCAACATAACATTGCTGTAAAAACTGAAAGACTGATATACAGAATGCACTTAAAACGGTGCTTACAGTATACTAAGAATTTTCTAAGGACTGGTTATTATCACTCAAGAAACTTGTAATCATAAATATCTCAAAAAAATGTTCATTATGTTTCCAACACGTTAAATTAGCTTAACAAAAAAGAATTACTAGGAAAAGAAGGTCAATTCAGTGACCTTCACACACTCCAGACACACAGAGTCCCCTACTTAAGCAGAATCCTACCTAACCTGATGCTGAAACATAATGGCCAAAAGGGCTTTAGAAAGACAAATGTCACCAGTAATCTGGCTTCTGATCAGTCTGTAATATGCAGAAATTTTTCAGATCTAAATAATCATATAATATTTTGACTAGGATACCATCATGAAGATTACTTCTGTTTAAGAAGGGAGCATTAGTCACAGGAGTGAAATCCAGTTGAAACGCTAACAATTCACCTCCATCTTCTGTATCCTTAAGACACATTAACTCTGATCCTAGAGCTCTGTGATCCACTCAACCCCTTTCTTTTTCTTCCACTGAGACAACTTCTACCTGTGGCCAACCCTGGACTTCATCACAAGTACTGCTTCCTCCCAAACACGTCTCAGTCCTAGTGGGTCTACCACACATCATCATCCATGGAGCCTCTTACCCTCTTCACTAACATGCTCAGAACCAACCAATGATGAATCCACTCAACCACATTCTCACTTGAATCTGGGCAACTTTTTGCCACTTTGATGACGCTTCTGTGCCTCCTAAGCCAATCTTCCCCGCCCTTGGGATGAACAACTGGTCCAGTTTTTCTGACCTCAAGCAATGCTGGAGAGTCATTTGATCCTGCTGACTCACTCTAACATGAAGCCCCAGCTTCTAAATTCAGCTCTAGTCCCTATCAAGCTCCTCCCAGCAACTCCTGGCCCCTGGATGGAGCCATCCCAAAACTTCTCCGTTTCTCAGTAAACACCTCATTTACTGGTAAGTAAGGTCACCAACTGGAGCATCTACATCTTCTCTCCCCTCTCCTTCCCAAAGTGGACTCTTGTCTTTCGAAGGCCAGTTCTTCCATCTGTGCTTTTGATTTTATCCCTTCCAGTCTCCTCCTGGGCAATGCATAACCAAATTATCCTTCTTTCCTTAGAACCTTCAATGTTTTCCTATCCTCAAGCTTTTTCCTCAACCTAGAAATATGTTAACACCTTTAAAAAACCTTAACTTGCCTGAACCTTTCATCCTTATAAACTACTTTCACTGTTTTCCTTACTAAGCTTTTTAATAAAGTCTATATTCAATGCGGTCACTTCCTACTCATCCGGTATCCAGCTTTTGCATTTAGTCCTGATCTCATTTAATTTTCTATCAAATACCACCAACCATCCCACAACTTCCCTAATCCCACAACGTCATCAAGAGCTTCCCCACTATCACCTTCTATCTTCACACCTCTGACCTCTCTTTGTCACGATTCTATTAATGTCTCTCCCAGAGCTCCATATTATCTAGTTATCCACCTGTCCCACTGACAGCGTATTTGCAGCCTTACTCACACCAAGTATTTTTCTTCTAGCCACTGACTCTGGGCCAGATGGACCACTTCAGTGGTTACCCCCAAGGGAAGGACTGTACAGTCTACATTCACACCATACTTGGAACTCTAGAGAATGATTTTAAGGGCTATGAATCAAGTCAGGTAAAAAGAAAAGCACAGTGTCTTGCACTGACAAAGTACTGACAGGCACTGCTTATTACTGGTTCACAAATCAATGCCAAGGACTTTCTCAGACAATTATTTTAATACCTTAAATTGTGACAGAAGTTCATCTGTTGCACTTGTTGAGACTTCATTCTCTCTGGTTTCAGCCAAGCGCAAAATTTCATCTATATCCATCTCCTGAAAGCATATGGTAAAAAGGCAAAAGTGGTCAGCATTCACTGGGAATACTGGTGCAAATAAACCAGCCCTCTTCTCTGATATTCCATTTTCTTTTACACTCACAGTTTTTATAATGTTTTATATCCAACGTTTCAAACTACTATTTATATAAATCATAAGATGACACTTCAGAAATTACAAGAAACAAAATTGGAATAAAAAAGAGCAAAGATAAAACCCTTCATGATTTTCTCATTCTTTCCCATTCAATTCTGTAAGCACTTTCAACCATATAAGGAAAAAGAGAAACTGTGTTCTACAAGTAACTACTTTTTCTTTAGAAAAGTCTCAGGCTCAGAATGTGCTTCCAGAAAAATTTAGATTCTCACAGATGATACTTATCAAGACATTCCTTCCCCTTGTTGTTAATTACCTGAGGCTCTGATTCTTCCCCTTCAAGCTCTTTGAAGAGATCCTCTGCTCCAAATTTCAAAATCGCTGTCAGTTCTTCTTTATTAAAAGGATTTGAACTGTAGAAGTAAAATGTAGTTGTAATCTCTTAGGTACATCAAATAACCTCTACTGAGTTCTAAATATCTGTTCTTCCTAAAGAGGTCCAACTACTGGTGAAAACAGAAATTCTGCCACAAGAAAAATGATCTCACAAATATTTCATGGTTTTCAATCCACAGGATGAGTCTGCAGTGGTAAACTTAACAAAAGACTAAAACAGCAACTATTTTCCAGGAGGTTCATATATTTACATGGGTAAGCAAGAAAGATAATTAGCACCATGAAAGAAGGGAATCTTCTCTTCATCCTTTTAATTCAGAAAGTTATTGTTCACCAAGAATTTTCAAACACCTCCTCTCTGGTCCAAAATAAAAGAACAAGCTTTTTCTGTCCTAGTTTTCTTTTTAGTGGAAAATCATCATCACCTAATTAGAAATGGCTCATTTGATTTAACCTGTAACACAAACTGTAAGACTGCCACAGAAGATACTCAACAGTTTGGTCAAAATGTAAACTCTCTAAGAGAAATTGCTGTGCTTCCAAATAAAGCCAGCTGATGCTTAACTATTTTCCTTTCATACCCTTTTGTTTTCAATAGGAAAGGCAATCTCCACACAAACATTTTTACCAATAATAAGGAACGGCTGCCAATTCAACCTGCTGCAGCCTCGCTGCTTAGAAGTCCAAGGCAATACAGTGCCAGGCAGAAAGCCTGATGGCGAGCGTACCGCTGCCACTGCCGCTGCTGTGTCGTAAGGCACAGGCAGAGCCGAAGGCAAAAGGCTAGAGAGGAGGGCAGAAAAGACAAGAGGGCCCATGAGGAGGGCTGATATGCCAAAAAAAAAAGAAGAAGGAGAAACAGGGAAAGCAAAATAAAATCAAAGTGTCATCTTGCAGTTTTGGCTTGGTCCTTTCCAGGTAATCAACGGATTAATGTCTGTTGTAGAGCCTCTCACAAGAAGAATGAATGAACTACACGAAATGACGATGTAAACTGACGCCTGCTGCCTCTCCCACCTTTCTGGCACTTACTTGGACCTCCCAGAGTTGTTTTCCAAAACCGTTCGGCCAGTGGTATCCATGCGCTGAATCACCAGGTGGTCCAATACCATCTTCTTTTTGGCCCGTTCTATGATCTCTTCCTCCACGGTCCCCTTTGTAACCAAGCGGTAAATATTTACCTGTAGGAAAAGGCAATGTTATACTTATGCCTGTTCACACACATAGAAAGTTATTTCTGTCTAAAACCAACAGGGGAAAAAAAAAATCTGTTCTCTGCTATGGCTTATACTTGAGGTCACTGATCCAAGCAGACAACTTAAGCATTAATATATATAATATATCTTCTACTATGGGCAGCATGTTACATTGTTAAATAAAAATTGCCTCTAAAAACTATTATTATAGCCTTGACCTAAGGATAAAAATGCTGCTGAAGAATTATCTGTTTTACCAAAACTGAATCTCCAACCACATATGGTAGCTAATACTGGAGCAGACTTTGAAATTCATCCTTGAAGGAAAGAAGTGTGCACTTGTGCAGCCTACGGCAGCCCTAACACTGACCACGTGTAATTGAAGTAGACTGTGCTGAACAATGTGAGTATCACAACTTTTCTATACTAAAATAGAAAATTTCAATTCTAAGTCTATTCATCACATACCTTTGAGTAAGCCAGAAAGTTACTGGTCATACACTTTACAAACGGTGAGAAAGAACTGGTCCATAACTATAGGCTCATCTCATCTCAGCCCCAAAGACAGCATCTCTCTACTAGCTAATTAACAAATAGATATCTACCCACAGACAACAACCTCCCCTCCAAGTCACATCCAAAGGCTTCTCCACTGACCTGCTTCTTCTGACCAATTCTGTGGGCTCGGGCTTGTGCCTGCAAGTCGTTCTGGGGGTTCCAGTCAGAGTCAAAGATGACAACTGTGTCCGCTGAAGCCAAATTGATTCCCAGGCCACCAGCCCTTGTCGAGAGCAGGAAACAGAAGTCCTGTACACAATGCAATATACTACTTTATGCAGTGGCCTCTCAGAAACAGCCGCACAGCCCAACAAGCCCTCACACCTGGAGACCCCTGCAGGTGCGAAGAAAAGTGAGACACGATGGACAGCCTTTACGGAGGCTACGAGAATGTCAGGGACTTGATGGCAGAGTGAATTCTCATTTGATTGAAAGGTAAGAGTAGGTGCAATGAGCTAAGGGAGTCAAGTAGAAATGGATAAGGCAACAGGAGCAAGAGAATTAGTGGTCTTGCCCAACTAAAACTAGTATACAAGCAGTTAACAGAAACCAGACAAACTCAGTTATCAACGGATCACTTCAGTAAGTTGCCTACATACTTATTTCCTGGGTAGAGGTGAGTTATGCCATGTAAGGCAGGCAGTCCATACAAGCAAGGAAAGTTTATTGAGCAAATGTCCATTCATTTGTTAGGCTGCTGAGGAATACAGAGACACTGTACTAACAAGTGACAGGATGGAGCCACTGGGCAGCACAGGACCCTCAATCACCACGGAACATGCACCAAGGAAACCAAGGAAGGACAAGCTGAAGAGCTGCACACGGGAAAGAGCCAGGCCCTGACACGTCCCAGCTTCCATAACAACGCGTAACAGAGACTGGGCAGGCACCCCACCCCCGGCTGCAGCTGGTGAAAGTGGCTCTCAAACACTGGTAATTCTGAGTTATCTTTTGATAAAATGGCTGTATTTAATACATATACATAAATGCAATGAAAGGGTCTCCCCAGTCTAAATAAAAGTCATTCAACAACACTGTCGTAGAACTAAAAATAGAGAGAGCTGTCTCACAAGAACTTTAAACAGTTCCAATAAGGAACTCATCACCAGGGGTGTTGAAGCACTCAGTCTGTGTGTCTTGGTAGAAACACCCAGCAGCTCCACACTCTAAAGCGAAGCCTACAGGTAAACACTTGAGAATAAGACGTCTAAAACATAAACAAAATCTGAGCTCTGAATGATCATAAAAAGTTATTTTCAATGTCATTCTTTATCAAAAGTAGTATGCATTATATTAAAATATCAGTTATGTCTATTACCAAATAGGTAAAGGTTAAAAACTATGAAACTAAAGGGCAAGGTAAAATAGAAATATTCATACATTAAAGTATGAATATAGGGACTTCCCTGGTGGTCCAGTGGCTAAGACTCCATGCTCCCAAAGCAGGGGGCCTGGGTTCAATCCCTGGTCAGGGAACTAGATCCCACATGCCTCATCTAAGACTAGGCACAACGAAATAAATTAATACATTAAAAAAAAAAAGTATGACTATAAATTGTTTGGAAAAAGTGACTCAGCAAAAGGCACTAAAACCTTTTTTACATGTTCACATCCAAACATCTGACAACAATAAAATGGTTACATAAATGAGGGAACAGGCATGATAAATATTAGAAACCATGATTTTTTAAATCTTTAAATGATACAGAGAAAATGCTTAGAGTAGAATTTTGAATGAAAGGTGACAAGACTACATGCAGCCTGATTCCAACTGGGGCAAACGTATAAACAAATAAAGGTTTTCCTCTGGGATGAATGAAATGGACCCAAATGATATGAATAGCAAGCTGGAATGGGAGTCTGTACAGCTTTTCTTCCTTGTACTCTTCACCAACTTGCAGAATTTCAAAATGTGCATATAATCCTTTCCCCCAGTAATAAAGTACATAAATTTTTTGATTAATTTAAGAAAGACTCAGGTTTGCAGAAAATGGTAGAGAAACCATTTTCTCCATCTAGCCATGGGGCAGGGGGATGACACAGGGCAGTATAAGACATTTAACTCATACTGAGTTTCAAAATAAGAGTCGGGCACGAAAAGCCAATCCCAACCCAGTCTGAATAATAAAAATAGCCGACACTGACGGCACACTTGCTCAGGGCTGCATGCTGATTGTTACACTGAAGTCGCCACCGCAGGGTTATGAAGCGGGGAGTGAAATCGTGTGAAAGTTTACAAGTGATGAACTAGGAGGAGGGAAAGGAGGAATGGGAATTAAATGGTTATCAATATTTTTAATAATTCAATTCCTCTTGTCCTTGACTATTCAGAGCCTTGGTTCTGCAGAGATGAGTGTCTAAAACTCCTCAAGGAAAACTAAAATTCTAGGCTAGAGAAGAAGCCAGAATACCACAGTCTAATTGGGCCTGTGTGCAGTTCGAGGGGCAGGAGCCCTGCCATTCTGGAGTGACAGACACAGTGCTTAAAGCTCATGAGAAAGCAGAAAGTGAAGTCTGGTCTTTCTACACAGAAGAGATGCCCGGACTTCAGAGGCTCTCAGGTTCTTTCCACAGACTGCTTAGTCCCACCTCCAGCGCTCTCCTTGGCTTCCTCCCCTCCTCACACCACTACAGCCCCCCAGGCTAAACCTTCTCCCCCTCCTTCTCTCAAATCCCATGGTATTTAACAGCTTGACAGGCACACATTACAAGGTTACAAGGCTTCTAGCTTGTCCTAAGGGCTCTTCTACATATGCCTTAAAAACAAAATACTTCATATTGCCAAATTCAAGCTGAACACCTAACAGATGAACCGATGCTGCTATCAGCCCAAGCAAGGGAATTAAGCCAAATCCCTACCAATGTCCAACAAATCTGAGACACGACAAACATACTTTTTAAGACTCAAGTCACCAAGAGTACAGGTCGGAACCTTCTGAATTAGCACACATGTCAAAGTTAACCCTATTGGTCAGCCCTCCGCAACCTGGCCTTGTTTTTCTTCTAGGCCCAGAAATTTGCCATCTGGGAGCACCATAGCGCGCGCATTCTGTTGATATCAGAGCTACTCTGCCATTAATTCAGCCCAGGGAAGAGAAACAAGCATGGATATGCTTTTCCGGGGTGACAAACAACCAAGTTAAGAGGCACCTTTTACATCAGTGATTTCTCTTATCAGGTAGGACAGGTGCACTGTGAACTGTTTCTGAAACAGAGTACATTCAGCTAGAAAGGCTTCCCTCTTGATATAGAGCCCAGACTGCCCAGGGAGCAAAGCCATGCATGCTGTACCTCAGACCCATCTGCGTTGAAGTGGTCCAGCGCCTGTTTTCGGATTTCTCCCTTGATGGAACCATCCAGACGCTGTGAAAATAAACCACGAGAAAATCATAAGGTAGGAAAATCAGCTGCATTCAAAATAGAACAGAAGACTTGGAACCTTCCTCACTCCAACACCCTCTGAGTAAAAATAACCAGAACACACTGGCCAAGTGCTGTCCAGAGGCTATGCTTGAGCAGCACCCCCAACATGCCCCAAGCTCTCTGGTTACACACTCAAGCTCAGAAGCTTCTGGTTCTGAGGGCCACCTAGGCTCACCCAAGGATCAGAATCGCTGCTAGGACATAAGGAGAAAGACAGCAACCACGCTGTGCTTAGAGGCTTTGTCTTTGTCTGATTCTCCATCTGTGGGTGCTCAAGAAATTAGGAAACACTACCGCTGGTCACCTCACAATTAGCTCCTACAGAAAAGTGATGCTCCTAAGTTAATATGGCTGAAAGCTGCCCTGTTACTAACTGCTATATACATCAAAAAACCCTTTACATAATTTTGTTTGAAAGACATATCCCCACAATATTGAAAACATTAAGCTGGTCACATACCCCAGCTTTCCCAAAAACTAAAGTGTTCAAGCAGCCAAAATGTATCCTCAAGAGAGCCTCTGGCATTTCCCAGCACATACAATTCTTACATTAGACTGTATGTCAACTCTAGGTCCAAAACAATGTCACTGTAGACATGCCATATAATATGTGGATACTGAAGAATTACTACCTGTATGCTGTATATAAAGCATTTCTCACTCTTTAAAATCATTTTCATATTGCTGTTCTTTAATCACCACTTGAGACCAACTACCTCATTTTACAGAGGGCAAAACCGACCAGACAGATGTTGTCCGCTAGCCGGTCATCAGTGGCGGGGCAGGGCGGGGTCTGGAAGGACCCACAGCTCAGCACTCTGCCCAACAAACCCAGAGCCACCTGAACACAGGCAGAATCACACGTGAGACCCTCCTCCTTCTTTCTGACTATCAAGTCTACCCGACAGCCCTGACCTAAAGATAAGTTTTGAAATCAGAAAACCCGAAATGCCCTCTTTTCAGTATTCTCAGGAAGCGAAGGCATTAGGCATGATAACCTTAGCAAACACCACGGAGTATTCATTCCCTAGAGAAAAAAGCAACATATCCTCACTTCACTGGATGCCAAATGATGAGTCAGACCTGAAAGCACCAGCGATCAGATGTACTGAAAGCTCACTCACTCTTTCTGCTGTGCTATTTCTGATAATAACCACAGTATCTAAGACAGCTGCTGAAAGACCACACCAGGTATTATGGATATAACCAGGCCTTTCAGGGTATTCTGAAAGTCAATCTGCACTGAGTTTTAAAGCTTGGTCTTCTTAGAATCACTAGCTTCAAGTATCTTCAGTATCAGCCTAACTGCATTAGTCCATGTAAAACTAAAGAAAAAACTTATTTAATAATTATAAATCATGCCTTAAATGTCTTAAAAATCAAAGCATTAAAAAATATTAGGCCAAATGAATTGCACACATGCCTGTACACAGATTACAGATAAGTTTTTGTTTTTTTTATTGTCTAACATGCAGAAAAATACTATGCTAAAGAAACTCCTTCTTCCTCCTTATTTTTCTCCTAATCTTACTGGAGATTAATGAAGACAAAAACCTTTAATTTTACNGGCCAAATGAATTGCACACATGCCTGTACACAGATTACAGATAAGTTTTTGTTTTTTTTATTGTCTAACATGCAGAAAAATACTATGCTAAAGAAACTCCTTCTTCCTCCTTATTTTTCTCCTAATCTTACTGGAGATTAATGAAGACAAAAACCTTTAATTTTACAAAAGTAAAATTAAGACCCTCCTGGACTCTTAATCTCAATTTGTTTCAAACAAGAAAACTCTTTGTTTTCTACCTGAGGATAATTTAACAAAGCAAAGCATACAACCCAGGAGGGAGGGAGGGAGAGAGAAAGGGAGAGACCCTAAGTACCGAGCATCCTTACCTGGAAAGGGTAGTGCTTAATAGTCAGGTACTCAGCCAGGATATCCAACATCCTCACCATCTGAGAGAAGATAAGGACTCTGTTTCCTCTTTCTCTAAGTCTTGTCAACAGTTTATCTAACAGAATCAGCTTCCCACTGCTCCTGATCAGGGACTGAAGAACGAAAAGACACCATCATGATCAAAAGGATACTTCAATCTGCCCTTCGCCTCTAAGAGTTCATATTTTTAAAATCATCTTAAAGCTTCTGAAAGGCTTCTGCAATCTAGCTGACAAGCAATTCCTGAAACGCTCTTTACCTGGTATCTGTGACAATATACTTTCCAGACTTTTTCTAGCTATTTGGTTTTCCTCACCTGTTTTTAAAGCTTCTCTTGATGCTCCTTGAAGAACCATCAAGGAGGGAAAGGAGTGTTTTGAGTAAAAGCATCTACAGAACTTAAACTGTCCATAAGAAACTAATTACAAACAAGGTAGACACACACCAGGAGAACTTCCTGTCCGTTTTCCCTTTCATTTTCTTCAGGGGGTTTAATCAGGTGACAGTGGTTGCAGCATTTCTTTAGTTCCATCACAATATTAAGGAAACCAGATGTGCTGCCTCTTGTTCCTTTGGCAAGAGCCTTGTAATTCCTGGTCAGAATCCATCTGCAAATGAAGATAATAATGATATTATTAGATACAAAGAAAGAGAACAGGGTATACCAGAGGATTGTAAAAGGAAACACTAGCACTAAGGGCATGGGGGCGGAGGGGAACTGAAACGGCAAGGAAGGGCGCTTTATCTTCTGCCTCCTGCCACCTTAGCAGGAGCCCCCACACATCTCCAGACTTAGATCATCCAACATTCTATCGGGTATTCAACCTGGCTGAGCACAGGAATATCAAAAAGAGGATAACAATAATAAAAAACTTGATGTGGGACGCAGGGAGCTCCATGATTAAGGTGCTCTGGGACAACCTACGGGGATGGGACCGGGTGGGAGGCAGGAGGGAGATGCAAGAGGGAGGGGACACACATACAGCTATGACTGATTTACGCTGACGTATGTCAGAGACAAACCAATATCCTCCAGTGGAAAATAAACACTTTTTTTAGAAAGCCAAGGCAAAAAAAAAAATATATATATATATATATATATATACACACACACACACACACACTAGAACATATATTACATTTATGCTTTTTACGTAAACAATGACTGTCACTGAAGCTGTCTTTAATATAGTATAAAAGTGGAAATTAAGCTATCACAAATTAGAAAATCAGTTAAATAAATGAGATATATCAAAGACGGAAGCTACATATCCATTTAAATTGTGTAAAAGGGAGTTTTACATAATACAGTGCCCATGATGAGTGTGTTTTACAACTCAGTTTGGAAAGAAGGGAGGACAGGGTGCATGAATATTCACACATATCCAAATAAGCTCCAACCACAAACCCCAAAATATGAGAAACAGTTTTCTTCTGCACTGTGAAATTTCTACACTTTCAGCAATCACATGTTTTAGGAACCCATCTCAAAGAGGGACGCTCAAAGACTATAGCACTATTTATAAAAGGCAAGTATTCGGAACTATCTAAATGGCCGTCACTAGAGGACGAGTAACAAACTTTCCCACAGACCCACTATGCGGCTATAAACAGGAAAGGCTGTCTGCCTCTGTACACTACTGTGGAGTGTCCCCAGCACAGCTGTCTGGCATCACTAAGTGAAAAAAGTAAGGTACAGAAAAATGCACAGGGTGCTACCATCTGTATAAGACGAGAAAGGCCAGAAGAAGCTAGCGTGTATCTGCTTCTATTTTAAAAATTAAAAATGAAGGAAAAGATAAACATTAAGTCTTTTAAATATAACAGTAACCATCACCTAAGGAGAAGAGAACCTGGAATGGAGGAGATAAGAACGGAAGGCCGGTCTTTGAGCAGCCCAGACCTGGCAGTGCTGGCTTTGGAGCTCTGTTAACTGTTGTAAGTGATCATCAACAGCATTAAACAGAGAAGTCCTTAAAAATGAATTTCCCTCTCTCCGACCATAAATAAACTGCTATTTAAATCTGTGTTGAGACTTCACTAAAAAAGGCAGTTTACCTGTCAGTTCTCTCTCTGTCTTCCTGGCACTGATCTTAATCCCATCTGGGCCTGACTCAGCCAATGACTTACTTGTAATACTGTNCCTAAGGAGAAGAGAACCTGGAATGGAGGAGATAAGAACGGAAGGCCGGTCTTTGAGCAGCCCAGACCTGGCAGTGCTGGCTTTGGAGCTCTGTTAACTGTTGTAAGTGATCATCAACAGCATTAAACAGAGAAGTCCTTAAAAATGAATTTCCCTCTCTCCGACCATAAATAAACTGCTATTTAAATCTGTGTTGAGACTTCACTAAAAAAGGCAGTTTACCTGTCAGTTCTCTCTCTGTCTTCCTGGCACTGATCTTAATCCCATCTGGGCCTGACTCAGCCAATGACTTACTTGTAATACTGTTTCTGAAGGGCTGACATCTCCACTCTGAGAATCTGTTCCACTTTGGCAGGAAGAGATTTCTCCACATCTTTCTTCACTCTCCGGAGAAGGAAAGGCTCTAGCACCTTATGAAGACTCTGATAGCCATTCTCTCTCCCTTTCCCATGGTCTTCTTCAAAATCTTCCCAGAACTCAAACCTAGAGATAAAACAGAACAGTGTTACTCAATTACACAGAAAAAAAAAAAATTTTTTTTCCCAATTAAAATGTCTTTTTTAAGGAACTAGAAAAAAAAAAAAGTCTGTTAAAAAAATGAATCTTCCCTATAAGCATAAATAAATTTTATCTTTTCTTGAATACAAAAGCAGGGAAAACAAAAAGGCAAGGGAAAATCAGCTGAATCAATTTTGTAAGTCTATACTGGATAACAGCAGGTTTCCGATTCTGAGACTGGATTCAGGGTTCACAAAGTATTTCAATAAATCATGTAATTAGTACATAAGTAACAAGTTATTGTGATAAAATGTTAGGCAGAAAACTAATCATAAGCTATAATAAGCTGCAATTTACAGGGAAAACAATATTTAGAGACAAAAGAATAATTAGTGGTAATATCAGAGCTGTCACCAAATGTAAAAACTATATCGTTTCCATCAGTCATCCTTACTGCCCACAGATTTAAAAGTTAATAGATCACAATGACAATCAACCACACAACCCCCAGACAAGAAGAATGATGTAAGTGATACAAATTTAATACTAACAGAACTTGGAGGCACAAATTTATTAATGAAATTTAAAAACATGTCACCCATAACAAATTCTGCCTGAACTCTACAGATCAAAGTTTCTCCTGGGTAAATATTAATTCAACCACCTGTGGCAGAAATTCAGTATGGGACACTATGATGAAAGTTCTTTTAAAAATAAAAATTGAAAGAAGTTTCTTTCATGGGGCTTAGAAAAATATACTCTGACTTGCCACATGAAATCCAACAAAGAACCTGGAAGAAGCTGCTTAGTTTTGTGTACAGACTGAAGCTCAGTGGATGAGATGCTGCCCACAGTTTGCCTTCTGACACCAGGATGCCCTGCTGTGCTGAGGTCAGTCAAGTCCCGGAATTATAAATTCAGAACTCGACATTACCTAGAGCTACCATGTAATGAGATCTCTGATAAGAGAGAAAGTCAAAGACAGCAAATGCCAGCTCTGCCACTGGGCACAAGGATGAAAACTGTCTGCTGCCATTTCTATCTCAGGAATGGCCAAGCATGTCATCAGGCACCAGGAGCATCAGTTTCAAGCCCAGTGACACCTGGTAATGCCTGAAACAACCATGTTCAGAGAGGCAGAGAAAACAACCTTTACAGGTAGAGATCTGAGAATACCATTAAAGCTTCTCCCTCAATAAACCAAAGGCACACTGTATTTTGCCATACTGCTATGAAAATACATTGATGAATTAAAACTGATAAGAAGATTAAAAGGAACAATGTAAAAAAATGAGCTATCTCAATAGCATCTCAATGTAACTGGAAATGAAAGACCATTCCTATACATCAGGCTACTTTCTGAAGAGCTAGGAGATAAATAATTTCAAGAGAATGTTTTAATTTACATAATACATTATAATTAAAACTACACTAGTCTAAAAACTTTAAAACAATAAACTTTTTTTTAAACACTTACTGGTCCTACTGTTTTAGGCAACAGATATTTTCACCCGCCTAGTGTATTCTTACTGCATTAAAGGAGTTAATATGAGATATTATTTCTTAGATATATACTAAATTATTTACAAACTGCCTATGGCTGCTTTCTGTCTATATGGCAGATTGGTTGTGACAGAGACCATATGCCTAGTTGAAATGTTTCCTACCAAGCTCTTTAGGAAACATTTGCTGGTCCATGCACTGGACAGCTGTCGGTTTGTAACGCCATGGTATGAAAGGCATATCGTCATCATGGTGAACTTATAATGATACAACATCACAGCCTAAAGAGGCACTATTTTAACTATTCCTCTGTTAATCAACTTCTGTATTTAAAACATGCCTCTCACCAAAGTAGAAACAATTCTGCATTTTCCAGACCCTGGGATTTTGGATAAACAGAAGCTCACTCTAGTGAGGAACAACAAGGAAGAAAATTGAATCAACGTAGGAGAGCAGTATATTAGAAGTGCTGTGATAAATATGTGAAAGGAAAAGTGCAAAAAAGTTCACAGGCTGGACAAGACAGCAGAAGCAAAACAACAACAGTAACAACAAAACACTGAGAGGGAAAGCCTCTGAAAATACTCCATCAAACTGAGGTGTTTTGTAGGGTGGGTATGAGACACTCATTGCACATGATTATGTGTATACGCTGAATTCTTTGATGTAGTCATAGGTCCTTCTCGCTTTATTTTATTTTATTTTTTTTTTTGCATTGAAAAGATTTTTTAAGTCGCGTCAGTCGTGTCCGACTCTGTGTGACCCCATAGACGGAAGCCCACCAGGCTCCTCTGTCCCTGGGATTCTCCAGGCAACAACACTGGAGTGGGTTACCATTTCCTTCTCCAATGTATGCAAGTGAAAGTGAAGTCGCTCAGTCGTGTTCAACTCCCAGCGACCCCATGGACTGTAGCCCACCAGGCTCCTCCATCCATGGGATTTCCCAGGAAAGAGTACTGGAGTGGGATGCCATTGCCTTCTCCGCCTTCTCGCTTTAAAAGCAAGCCCCATACTTTCCAAAAACACTACATACAAAACACAGTGGCTCAATGATTCATATCTCTAGTAAGGGTAGTAATCACATACAATAAGAGTAGGCTCCTGGTCAGAGTCGCTAAGCAGAAAAGGTGATTGGATCGACTCTGCACAAAGGAAATACCCTTTCAGTTGGTTAAAAACAACACTAACTTTTGGATGCTGAGAACAATGGCCTATCACAGTTGAGGAAGGGAAAGCTTGGAAGTTATGTGAGTAAACCTCTCTTCTGTACAATGACCTTTCTTCAGTGGATCACCTCCCTAAAAGGAACAAATGGCTATAGAGAGCTGTAATGACCCTCAGGACCCACCACAAAGGGTAGGGGAAAAGTACTTCATAGAGTTTGTCATCCACACAGCAAGCTCAGATGGAAATAAAGGAAAATCTAAACTCCTTAACTAATGGATTTCCTTCTTATACATACACCTTCGTGAAAAATGATTTTTTTAAATGTCTGAAAATAATAATGTTTTAAAAATCAAGTTTACAAAGAGAAAAGGCTCTCTTACACATACACATGCTGATACACACACATGCATACACACACACACACACACACACACACAGACTGCATCTCTTAACTCCAATCCATCCTCCAATAATTATACAACTGGCCACATGGAAAACTTTGGCAAACACTAACTGAATAATCATCTCTAGTGGAAAAAAGTAATTCAAAGTTCCTCTCTTCAATTATAAAAACAAAAACATAAAAACTTTTTTCCAAAATGTAGCCCATGCTGGGTAGAATGCTGTAGTTGCTCAAGAGCAACAAAAAATTAATTATGACCACTTAGGAGTCGAAATCCCTACCATCCACTTCACTAGCCAAGTACCAAAGGACAAATCTTAGCTAGCCATTCACGGGAGGAAACTAAGCATCACATTTCTTTCTCTAGAAAATGAGCACCTAAGTCCCCACAGGCCTCAAGGCTCCTACTATGCAGAATACTTCTACTTCATCTCTATGGTTCTATGAAGAATACACTATTTCTCTTTAGAATTTGAAGTTTAAAGGACATGGGCCTATGTCACAGAAGACCAGAGATTAATCTCAGTCTATCCACTTATTAACCATATGATATGAGACACATTTTCATCAGCTCTCTAAGACAGCATATTCTCACTACAATCTGAGGCTAAACATACACAGTATATCAAAAGTCAGATACAAGAAAACGATATGAAAACTCTAAAGTAATACCCTTGAAAATCCTCTTATCTGTTTCAGAAAACAAAGATAACTAATAAGTGATACCCCCATTGTTTCTAAACTTTCATTCATCTGTTTTATAGCATGCACATTTTGAAAAACACACTGTATAAAACCATGAGCTTCTGCTAATACAGGACGGACAGGGTATTCATTACAGAATGTTTAAATAGAATGTTTAAAAAGAGAAGGGGGAAATTGCCTCCCTCCTCAAAAAGGTGACTGATACTGACTTACAGAGCTCTGTGGGAGGAACGGAGCATCCAGGTGAGCAGCAAGTGGGACAGGAGAAAGATCAGCAGTGAGACGGGGGTTGGGCGAAGACGGCAGGGGGTGCGGAGGACAGCAGAATGAGCAATGTGGGGAGACAGCAGCAGGAACTCTTTCGCATAGTGCTTCTCAATTGGTGGTGACTTCACCCCTCTGGGGGACACTCGGCAATGTCTGGAGACATTTTTAGCTGTCACAATTGAGGAAGGGTGGGGGTCACTCCTGGCATGGAGTAGGTAGTGGCATGCATGGATGCTGAACATCATAAAATGCAAAGGAGAACCACCCCCTACTTTGCAAAAAAAAGAATTATCCAGCCCGAAATGTCAACAGTGCTGAGGTTAAAAAACTCTGTTCCAAAAGAAGGTAGAGGAAGGAGGGCTATAGAGGAGGGCCTCCACTCTCACAAGCATACTATAGTGAGCATGCCTGCAAAAAAGGGAAATATTCTAAGCCTGTTCTACTAACTGCTGTATTAAGAGCATAATCAGAGTAGCCAAGTTTCTCTGTCTTCTGAGGAGTCTTAAACTATTCTTCCAAACTAAAGGTGAAAAAAGAACAGCACAGAAAAATGGAAACACAATTTGTGGGTAGAAGGCCTGCTTTACAAGAAATACTAAAAAGAACCCTTCAGGCCTAATGGCCTGATGGCAACTTGACTGCACAAGAAGAAATGAAGATCATTAAAAAATGATAAAGTAAAATGGTAAATATGTAAGACTGTATAAATATATTTTCTTAATTTCCTTAAAACACAAGCCTGAATAAAGCAATCACTTATTCACTGTATTCTTGGGTTTACAACAAGGAAGAAAGAGAAAACAGAGCTGTACTGCAGAAAAGTTGCTATATTTTACCAGAATTAAATCAGTATCAATTTTAAGAATATTCTGATAAGATGTATACACTAAAAACCTTGGAGCAACCACAAAAAACCTATTTGTTGAAACAAAAGAAGTCAGCAAAGAAAAAAACAAAGGAACAAAAAAAGAAATAAGACATATAGAGTGAAAACAAAAGAGACATAAATCCAACCATATCAATAATTCTATTAAATGTGAATGAACTAAGTACTCCAATCAAAAAGCAGACATTATTCTAGTCAAGGCTATGGTTTTTCCAGTGGTCATGTATGGATGTGAGAGTTGGACTGTGAAGAAGGCTGAGCACTGAAGAATTGATGCGTTTGAACTGTGGTGTTGGAGAAGACTCTTGAGAGTCCCTTGGACTGCGAGGAGATCCAACCAGTCCATTCTGAAGGAGATCGGCCCTGGGATTTCTTTGGAAGGAACGATGCTGAAGCTGAAGCTCTGGTACTTTGGCCACCTCATGCGAAGAGCTGACTTACTGGAGAAGACTCTGATGCTAGGAGGGATTGGGGGCAGGAGGAGAAGGGGAAAACTGAGGATGAGATGGCTGGATGGCATCACTGACTCGATGGGCGTCAGTCTGAGTGAACTCCAGGAGTTGGTGATGGACAGAGGGGCCTGGCATGCTGCGATTCAATGGGTCGAAAGAGTCAGACACGACTGAGCAACTGAACTGACTAACTTGACGGACTGATCTTACTAGAGAAGAAGGAAAATCCAACTACATGCTGTCTGCAGGAGACACATCGTAGACTCAAAGAAAGAAAGAGGATGAAGGCAAAAGAATGGGAGATGGCGTCCTGTGCAGACAGCTATCAGGAGAGCAAGGAGCTAGAGACGAAGCAGACCCAAAGAGCGACCAGTATCGCCGGAGACGAAGAGGGCCGGCTATGACGGCAGCAAGGCCGATAAATCAGGAACAGAGAACAAATACTTGTTTGCACAAGAAGTTCATTGGATTTTTCTATACGACGTTATGGAAAAACTCACATGAACTTTTTAGTCAACCCAACATAGATGTGCACACAACTAATAACAGAACCCCTAAACTGACAGAATTCAAAGGAGGTCATTCAACAACTATAGTTAAATATTAAAATACTTCACTCAATTACTGACAGAACAACTACACATGGAGTCAGCAAAAGTCAGCAAGATATACAGAAGGAAGACTATTAATAAAGTGGACTTAACAGACACAGAATTCTACCCAACAAAAGCAAGATAAACATTATTCTTTTCAAGTATAGATGGGATATTCTGAAAAATAAAAAACATACTAAACTATATAACAAATAATTCATTTAAAACATGTGCTCTAAGACAGAAGTAAACAACAAACCATTTGGAAAATAACACATTAAAAAAAAAAAAAAAGAAACCCATGCACAAAAGAAGGAATCAAAAGAACAATTCAAAAGCAGGTGAAAATGAATTAAAACAAAAACAGAAGACAGCAACATTTATGGGCTGCAGCTATAGCAGTACAGGGAGGAAATCTAAATCTTTAAGTACCTATATTGGGAAAACGAAGAAAAGGTCTTAAATCAATAATCTAAACTTCCATCTTAAGAAAATAGAAAACAAGGAAACTAAATGAAAAGCATAGGAAGACAATAATAAAAATGAGAGTGGAAATAAATGAAATTCTAAATAGAACAAAACAAAGCAAACCAATAACGTCCAAAGCTGGTGTCTTTGAAAACATCCCCAATATTGTTAACTTTTACCTATTATAAAAAGACCAAGATATAAGACACAAATTACCATAATCAAAGTATTATTTAGATCAGTATTGACCCTTGAAAAATTAAAAGGATTATGAGGAAATGTAATACAAATCTTAACAAATTGTTTCAGAAAATAAAGGAGGGAATACTGTACAATTCATTCTATGATCCTGATATCAAAGCCAGAAAGATATCACTAAGACAAAAAACAAACAAAAAAACTAGGTACCTCAGAAACAAAAATGGAAAAATCTTTAACAAAATATTAGCAAATTGAATCCAGAAACATACAAAAAGGATTCAACATTATGATCAAGTCAGATTTATCCCAGGAATGCAAGGCTGACAGTATCTAAAAAGTAACTAAGGCTGTACACCACATGGGTATAATATAGAACAAATAAGATATGGTCACCCCCACAGGCACAGAAGAGCAACATGACAAAATCCAACACAACTCGAGAGCTTGTAAAAACTCGTCAAAAACTAGGGACACAAGAGAATTTCCTCAACCTTATAAAGGGTACCTCACAAAAATTCTGTAACATCCTACTCCCACCAATTTTACTCAACATGGAAAATTCTAGCCAATACAGTAAGACAAGAATTAACAGGCATCTACCTACACTGTAGGAATGAGGTGCTACAGGCTTAGGAGAAGATGTGAGTCTGGTAAAGAACTTCAATCTAGACCACTTTTAAAAAATTAAAAACCTCTTCAACTCATTAAGTGTGTTACATGGCAGAGTAGAAGGATGTGCACTCATCCTTTCCTGCGAGAACACCAAAATCGCAACTAGCTGTTGAACAACCATTCACAGGAATACGCTAGAACACAACAAAAGATACCCCATGTCCAAGGACAAAGGAGAATAAGGTAAACGATTTAACTTAAAATGGGTGAAAGACGGAATAGACGTATCACCAAAGATACACTAATGGCTAATGAACACATGAAAAGATGTTCAACATTACTAGTCATTACAGAAACGCAAGTCAAAGCACAATGAGGTATCACTATCTACCCACCAGAATGGCTAGAATCCAAAAGACTGACAATTCCTCCAGTATCAGTGATGATAGAAATGAAAAACTTCAAACATTTCTGATGCGAATGTAAAATGGTAGTCTCTTTGGAAAACAGCTGGTAGCTTAAGAAGTTAAACATACACTTTATGAATAACCTAGCAATTCCACCCCCATGTACATAGTCATTAACAAAATAGTCCCAAACTGAAGCAACCCAAACATCCATCAACTGGTGACTGGATATGTATAGAATGGAATACGACTCCATAATAAGAGAATAACTCCTAATAAATTCTATAATACGGGCGAATCACAAAATAATTATGCTAAGTAAAAGAAGCCAAAAACAAAAGATTACTTATTAGGATTCAATTTAGATGAAATTTTTAGAAAAGGTACATCTCTAGAGATGAGAACTGTTTAGTGACTGCCTAAGGCTAGAAGTTGAAGCAGAGATTAACTACAAACAGGCAAGAAGTAACTTTTTGCGGTGAGGAACATATTCTAAAGTAGACTGTGGGGATGGCTGCACAGTTCTATAAATTTACTTTAAAAGCTGATTTGTACACTTAAAATGGTACATTCTACGGCTGTTGTTGGTCAGTCGTCCAGTCGTGTCTGACTCTTTGCGACCCCAGGCCTCCCTGTCCCTCACCATCTCCCGTACCACATTCTATGGTACATACATTATATTCCAACAGGCTGCTTCCTTGGGCCATCCAAAACATGCCCTACTCAGTTTATGGCACAGAGTAAGCGCTCAAGTCTTCTCCAAATTTAAAAAAAAAAAAAAAAGTGGAGCATTTATCTATTAATTTGACAATTCTTAATTGAACTGTTTACTGCATGCCATGTACTATCCTAGGTCTGTGGACCACAGATGAATAAATAACAAGATCCCTGCTACTTCTGAATTCATAATTTAATGGCATGCAATCAGTGAGGAAATAAATGGGGGGGGGAGGTGCCATATAGAAAATCAAACAGGGTATGGAAGATAAGGAACTTCAGGTTCGCTGGTCATATAAGCTAAGGCAAAGATATTAATAAGTGACTTCTCATCTGAAGATGAGGAGAAAGAACACTCCAGACAAAAAGAATAACAATGCTTGGACCCACACATATATGTGCACGTTATCTTTGACAAAAGAGGCAAGAATATACAATGGGAAAAGGACAGTTCAACAAGTGGCGCTGGAAGTGGGCAACTATGTGCAGAAGAATGAAATTAGAGCACTTTCTAACAGCACACACAAAGATAAACTCGAAATGGATCAAAGACCTAAATTTAAGACCAGAAGCCGTAAAACTCTTAGAAGAAAACATAGGTAGAACACTGTATGACATAAATTATGGCAAGATCCTTTATGACCCACCTCCTAAAATCATGGAAATAAAAACAAAATAATTAAGTGGGACCTAATTAGACTTAAAAGCTTTTGCACAGCAAAGGAAACTATAATCAAAGTGAAAAGACAACCCTCAGAATAGAAAAAAATAATAGCAAATGAAACAAACAATGACAAATGACAAAGCAAATGACAAAGAATTATTAATTTCCAAAACATACAAGCAGCTCATACAATACTCAATACCAGAGAAACAACCCAGTCAAAAAGTGGACAGAAAGATGTGAACAGACATCTCTCCAAAGAAGACATACAGATGCCCAATAAACGTATGGAGAGATGCTCAACATGACTCATTATTAGAGAAATGCACATCAAAACCACAAGGAGGTATCACCTCACCACAGACAGAACGGCCATCATCAAAAAATCCACAAACAAACAAACAAACAAATCCATAAACAAGTACCGGAGAGTGAGAAAAGGGGACACTCCTGCACCGCTGGTGAGAAGGTAAACTGATACAGCCACTATGGAAGACAGTATGGGGATTCCTTTAAAAGCTAGGAATAAAACCGCCATGTGACCAGCAGTATCACTTCTAGGCATATACCCTGAGGAAATCCCAAACTGAAAAAGACACATGCACCCAGTGTCCACTGCAGCACTATTTACAACAGCCAAGACGCAGAAGCAACCCTGATATCCATCGACAGATGGACAAAGCAGCTGTGGTACACATATACAACGCCCATAAAGAGGAGCACATCTGAGTCAGTTCTAATGAGATGGACGAGCCTAGAGCCTACTGTACAGAGTGAAGTAAGCCAGAAAGAGAAACAAATACCGTATCTTAACACATATCCACGGAGTCTAGAAGGAAGGTACTGATGCATCTGTTCACAGAGCAGCAATGGAGAGGCAGACATAGAGAACAAACTTATGGACAACAGTGGGGAGAAGCGAGAGAGGGTGGGATGAATGGAGAGCACAGCATGAAGGCGTGTACACCAACATTCGTAAACAGACGGCCAATGGGAATGTGCTGTATGACTCAAGGAACCCAGACTGGGACTCTGTGATAACAGAAAGGGGACAACGGGGGAGAGGTGGGAGGGAGGGGACATATGTACACCTATCTAATTCATGTTGACATATGACAAAAATCAAACCAACACTGTAAACCAATCATCAATCAATCAAAAACAGTAACAAAATTTAAAAAAAGAAAAGAATAGCAATGCTTGCCTTGTTAAAGGAACCAGAAGATAGCCAGAATGGCTGGAGCACAATCAGTGGTGGAGAAAATGCTAAGATGGGTCAGATGCTGAGTAGGGTATTCCACATTAGGGTAACAATTTAGATTTCAAGTATCATCAAACACCAATGGATAATTTTAAGTTTTATGAAATGTACATACCATCTCTCCCACAAAAATCTTTTCAGTAAGGACATCCCAGAATTCTTTAATTAGGTAATTGTAACAAATCTGAAGTTGATGCTTTTATCAAAAGTTTAGATTTAAGATATTTTATTATCAGACTGTACACCTTGTATGAAAGTGAAAATGAAGTCACTCAGTTGTGTCCAACTCTTTGCGACCCCATGGACTGCAGCCTATCAAGCTCCTCCGTCCATGGGATTTTCCAGGCAAGAGTGCTGGAGTGGATTGCCATTTCCTTCTCCAGGGGATCTTCCCAACCCAGGAATCAAACCCGGGTCTCCCGCATTGCAGGCAGACGCTTTACTGTCTGAGCCACTAGGGAAGCCTTTGTATAGTCCATTCCAATTATATGGATGACGTTATAGCTACCAGGTCTGAAATGTTTTCTGTTTATCAATTATTTCCTCCATAGCATTAAACAATTCAAATGCTTGGTAGACAATATGCTTTCTTCCTTAATAGACTGATTTCTGAGCTTTCTATCATTTGATATAAAACATTTCACACTTTTATTGCTGCCTTAGTTCAATGCTTTGCTTTCCCCAAACCATGCCATCTGTTTTCCCTAAGGTCTGCTAAAGAAATTAAAAAGCATTGGCATTTCAGACATTCTAGCATCTTTTGAAATACATAGGAAGGAGCTTACTTCTCCGGCATAATAAAGTGCAGCAAGGACCAGAGCTCCTTGAGGGAATTCTGAAGAGGGGTCCCCGTAATCAGGAGCCTATGGTTGGACTTGAAATCAATCAGAGTTTTATACAATAAAGAGTCATCATTCTTCAACCGATGGGCTTCATCCACTCCCAGAAAGGCCCAGTTAATACTGCCCAGCACAGTCTAAAGTAAAAACAAAACAGAACGAGCCACCAGGTCAGAAGGGAACCTAAAAATACTTTCAAGTGTTAATTATCTCTGTACGAATACCATCACAAAGGTTTACATAGAAACATTTATTCTTCACTGACTTAAAAGTATGTAAGACTCTTCTGTTTATTCTGTTAGTTGAGACTGGTGTTTAGTCAAAAGAGCAGGTCATCTCCTCTAAAACCTACATGGGGTCTTTTAGGTATTGCTGCATGCCTCAAAGCAAAAACACAAAAACTGGTATGCTGGGCAAAAACACAAAAACAAACACTCATGATTTTGCAGTCTCTCCTTAATTAGGATTCTTCTCCGCCTATTCTCCATCCCAACCCTGAAGCACAGAAACACCAAGAGCCACAAGCTTGTTACAAGGCCCAGCTTGTAGACAAGCTGAACTTGTTCACACTTATCATCATCAATGGGATTACTTGGCACATACATTTCATAATAACAGTAGAAAGGAAATAATTTAAAGAGCTTCCTTTTTTGTCCTCTTCACAGAGACCATTCACAACATCTGTTCTGGAGAAGTGCTTAACAATAAGATGGCAAATGCCTGAGAGGGACTCAAGACCAGCTTCCAATGACTGACCAGAATCTCCTATCAAATATGGGCCGCAATACCCTTTCATCCTGTCTTATTCAATCGGCTTAGGTGACCCAAGGTCCCCTTCAACTGTAAGGTTCTAGGGTTTTTTTTTACATATATAACCTTAACATTCTTCATGGATTTTCTGTTCTTCATTTGTTTGCTTTTTAAAATAAAAACAGAAAAATAAGATGGCAAGGGGGAGGCGGAGACCACCATTTGGACAAGTCACACTTCTGGGTTACCAATTACACACCTTATCTTTTAAGAGGATCTCATATGTTGTTATAAGTGCATTGAACTTTAGCCTTTTGGTCTGAGAGTGAATCCATTCATATTCTCGTATCTATAAGAGAAAATAGAAATTAAGAAACAATTTCTACTTTAAGCTTTCTATATCACCACCAAGTCTTATGACAGATGCAACAAAATACGCCAAACAAAAAACTAAATCTAATTAGAACTTAATGAATTCCTTATACATTCTAAACTGGTCTAAGCAACCAAAGTACAGAGCAATACAAGTTAGAATTAAAAGATCTATTTACTGAGCAGCAAAAGCTTTATTGCCAGAATTCAAATAGCCTTCTCTCCATATTCCCCTGCCCCAATACATTAGAGAAAAAAATGCATTTCATGAGCAATTAAACCGCGGTGACTTGAATTTATCTAGAGATCTTCCAGAATGAGAATTTTCTTAAGGAAATATAATTTGATTACTCTTTGGGTAGGGCACAGTTTTATTAGAAAATAAAACAAATTCCAACTTCTGACTTGGTCAGAAATTTCATTAATCATATAGCAGGAAGATGTGGCCCTTAAGAAGGAAAGGGAGGCTTACAGGATAAAAACAAAACCTAATAAGAATGAAAATAACATCAATGCAAAGAAACATAAAAACTAACACATTCATACAAAAGTATCAAGTATATAACTGGACACCTAGCAAGCACAATGGCCCATGACAAAGCTCCTACAGTTTGGTTATCAAGTTAGGAATCGAAAATGGGTCAAGGAGAGCTTGAGAAAATCACCATCAAGTGGGAAAGAAAAGGAGTACTGAGAAGAAAAGAAAGTGTCCCTGACCCCACAATTATTTAGAGTTCTTTTTCTTTGTCCTCACCTTTCAGTGCAGTGGTGTTTAAAGCAATTCTACATAATCTAGATTTTCTTTTTTAATGGTTAACGGATGGATCAACAAACTGAGGAATTACTATGTACTTAGAAACTCAAAATTAGACCAATGAAATCTGCCAGAGTTTAGGTTAGGCAATTTCAATGAAACTATCTGATATAAATAAACTTGAATTAGCACAGTAATACATGGTGAGAACGTCTCTCTAAAGGGTTTGAGGATTATCAGCAACTCCCTAGAAACAGTTCATTCCAAAATACATCCAATGGTGGAAAAAGCCCAGGTCTGGGATTGGACACATCCTTGTCCCAACCCCAGCTCTGCCACAGTCCAGCTGGCCTGAGGACAAGTGTCAACCTCTCTGTCAATTTTCTTCATCAGCTGATTAGAAAGAATATCATCTACTTTAAAGACTATCATAAGGATTATAGGTAATATATATGAAGTACCAGCAGCGGGCCAGGCACATAGTACCTTAAAAAATGTTACTCGTTATCAAGAAAAGATCTGTCAAACAAAGATAAACTTAAGCCCCTGTGTTCCAAGTTCCTAATGCTCAAGTTAACTTTAGTATCAGACAAATAATTCTCATGTCTGCTGCTCTGAAATAGCTCACTGTCCTTTTACTCCTTTCTTATAAGTTATACAACTGTCCCATTTTTTTAAAGTTAGGAAACAAATTCTAAGAACTAAATTATTTTCAGTAATATCTGTCAAATACTATTAACATTTCATAAGGCATAAACTCTATCGCATAATCCTTTGTAAATAAAGTGGTCTTGAAAGTACACAGAAAAGAAAGAAGAAAAACTTAATACTGCAATCCAACTAGGAGAGATTCCCGTTCATGTATTGCTGTTGTATTTCTTACAAAGTAAACACACGTTTTTAAGACTATCAGAATTGTATTTTTGTGATACAGAAATCTCCCAGTATCAGGGGCATAGCACAGTGTCAGAAGCACAATTTTACTAAAGACTTATAGCTTTAGGTCAATTTCCAAAATACATTTATAACACAGATTCTATCCCAATTCTTTTTGTTTACACACCGTATTTCTGCTCATCAGGTCACCTATGTAAACCACTACGTTAATCTCTGGTGCCCAGATTTCAAACTCCCTCTGCCATGAGGTGAGGGTGGATAAAGGGACGACTATAAGAAAGGGGCCATACAGCTGGTGTTGGTGGAACAGGTAGGAGAGGAATGATATGGTCTGGATGGTCTTTCCTAGGCCCATTTCATCAGCAAGGATTACACTGTTACTTCTGCAGAAAGAAAAAGAAAAAGAAAAAAAAGATCATCAGTTCACACACAAAAAACAAAACAGTACATGCACAATCAGCAGAGGCATCAAGGCCTTACGACATCCTTTAGCAAGACATGGGTTTTGAGCCTCCAGTGTCTTTCCTCTCCTCTGCAAGCAAGTCTCCTATGTCAGAAGACAGCAGGGTAACAAGTAATCTAAGTATAATCGAGGTCTGGACTATTGTAAGAGCCATTTAGATTATGTCCTTTATCTTGCATTTTGGCCTTTTCCATCTCTCTCTCATGACAGAAGGCAGGTTTGCAATAGTGGTATAAAGCACATGACCTGGGCTCCACCAATACAGACAGCAGAGGCAGACGGGCTACCCCACTGCTGGTGAGCCCTTCAGCCTGACAGTCACGGACGGGCTCTTGTTCAGACTGCCCACCCACTCCACTGCCCACCACTGGGCGGTTTAATGCTGTAATCACTACTCTCCAGACCTACATGCCACAGGTGCACAGAGCTTCCTTTAAACATGCTAGTATCTAGCAGGGGTAGGCTGCAGATCAGATCTCTGAATCCCAGCCCAGATCTGCTGAATCGTAATATCTGGAAAAGGGCTCAGGACTCTGCACCGTTAACAAGCACTTCAGGACACACTGTAATATGGGTGTGCTCCTTGGACCACACTTTGAGAAACACAGCTCTAGGAGACAGGCAGGATTCCAACAGGGTGCTGATAGGAAAGGACTGTCCAGATACTGGGAAAAACTTTAATTAATTTGAGCTAATTTAAACTTAAAAAAATAGCCAGAGTTAGGAAGTATGTTTTGGAAATAGAAAAGAGTCCATGTGGTAGGAAACCAGGGATGCATATATGCCATAAGGTTGAAAATATAAAAAGGTCCTTGAATATCCAGCCACGGGAGGTTTACATATGTATAATACACGCTTAATCAGTGGACCAGAGAACAAAAACTAACATTCAAGTTAAAGAAAACTAACTGATTAGAAAAACAAGACATTTAATTCACCAAGAAGACATCCCTTTGAGTGATTTTCCTCTTATTTCTCTCACCTTTTCACACCACTGGGGAGGAAATAGGGTTAATTTTCTCCAACATTTTCTCTCCCTAGCAAACTGCCACTGTCCATTTACACACATGGAAGGAGGTTTGATCTGCCTGTTTTTCTGGAACTAGACCAAAACAGCAGGTTACTTAATGTAAGGTTCCCACAACCAGGGACCAGTAGCTAGCTGGGCCTTTTTTCAGCTGATTCTGAATTAATGAGTTTAAAGACTCTACAGGGTATGACTCTGGACGAGGGCTCCTAAGAGTCCTGAAGTGTCAAGCAAGAGGGTTAGTTACACAGCTTCTAAGGCTCCACTTAGCTTATAGTTGTCCTTTAGGAAGGTCATATCTCACCATTCTCTGAAACAAAAATAGTTTTCCAGCAATCGAAAACAGTAGCTACCTCAGACCTTCATTCTCAGTCAAAAGAATCGAACCTCAAGATCTTTGTTTCTCACACTGAATGTTAAATATTACATAAATTTTAACAAGAAAAAAAAACAGATGGCTCAACTGGGAAAGTCACATAAACGCATCTCTGTAATGAAAAGCCATCTTTTCAGCTTTGAGAAAAGCAGCTCACATGTCTTTGCTTTCAAGCTGTAGTCTAACTCTGAAATAAGAATTCTTGCTTTGCCACCAAATACTGACGAAATTAAGAACTGACATCTGGGGAAGGAATGTGCAGACAGACACAAGGCGCTCCCCCTCCCTCCTCCGCCTCTCTATGCCACCATGATGCTGCCCATGAGCATCCTGCCTGGCGCTCTCAGGAACACCAACAGTGCGGAGAAGAGAGGCGAATGCCAGGCGCCTACAGACCGCGCTCAAAGCCACTATCAGGCTTCTAACCATGATGATGAAGCCTGGTTACGCCGGCAAATCTGGAATTATCCATGATCACTGCACTGTAAAAGTTGTTGAGAGCCTCACAGGCAGGCTTTGTAAATGTGGAGTGACCAGCCCCAGATCTGATGTGCACCTGAAAGATCTAGAAAAATGGCAGAATGACCTGCTCCCATCCCGTGAGTCTGGTTTCATTGTACCAACAACCTCAGTGGGCATCATGGACCATGAAGAAGCAAGATGAAAACACAGGAGGGGAAACTTTCAATTCTTCTCCAAGGGATATAATACATATGTGCAAATAAAATGCCTTGAAGGGGTTAAAAAAGGTACTTTTCACCCTGTATGTTCTATGAGGACAGGGAAATCCTGTCTTGGTTCATTATTAAATTCTCAAGGCCTACATGGGTTCCTAATGCACAGTAATGAGGGAATACGAGTCTGCAATTGAATTTGGTGAATAAAATTCATGAGTACAATCTCAAAGTACCTTTAAACCTCACTGTCTCATCTCTCTTTCTTCTTTTCCCAAGACTATGGTAATCTTACTACAAAAAGTAAAGGATAATTTCACAACTTCAACTGTCAGAAAACTTTCTCTAAACCGGATGGCCTGTATAGCAACTGGGGACTGGGGGAATCACAAGACTCTTTAGCACCAGTATGTAAATTAGAGATCTTCTCTCATCTTAGAATAACTCCTTCCACACCAAAAATTTGGGCACATTACCTTGCTACTTGTGCTCACCAATAACATGGTATGACACAGGTCGCTGGCTATTACCCTCCCAATAACTAAATAACAAAGTACTTTCTACTTCAGGCTAAAGTGGTAATTACACATACAGGAAAATTCCCAGAAGTGATTTCTCTTAAACACACACACACNACTAACTGATTAGAAAAACAAGACATTTAATTCACCAAGAAGACATCCCTTTGAGTGATTTTCCTCTTATTTCTCTCACCTTTTCACACCACTGGGGAGGAAATAGGGTTAATTTTCTCCAACATTTTCTCTCCCTAGCAAACTGCCACTGTCCATTTACACACATGGAAGGAGGTTTGATCTGCCTGTTTTTCTGGAACTAGACCAAAACAGCAGGTTACTTAATGTAAGGTTCCCACAACCAGGGACCAGTAGCTAGCTGGGCCTTTTTTCAGCTGATTCTGAATTAATGAGTTTAAAGACTCTACAGGGTATGACTCTGGACGAGGGCTCCTAAGAGTCCTGAAGTGTCAAGCAAGAGGGTTAGTTACACAGCTTCTAAGGCTCCACTTAGCTTATAGTTGTCCTTTAGGAAGGTCATATCTCACCATTCTCTGAAACAAAAATAGTTTTCCAGCAATCGAAAACAGTAGCTACCTCAGACCTTCATTCTCAGTCAAAAGAATCGAACCTCAAGATCTTTGTTTCTCACACTGAATGTTAAATATTACATAAATTTTAACAAGAAAAAAAAACAGATGGCTCAACTGGGAAAGTCACATAAACGCATCTCTGTAATGAAAAGCCATCTTTTCAGCTTTGAGAAAAGCAGCTCACATGTCTTTGCTTTCAAGCTGTAGTCTAACTCTGAAATAAGAATTCTTGCTTTGCCACCAAATACTGACGAAATTAAGAACTGACATCTGGGGAAGGAATGTGCAGACAGACACAAGGCGCTCCCCCTCCCTCCTCCGCCTCTCTATGCCACCATGATGCTGCCCATGAGCATCCTGCCTGGCGCTCTCAGGAACACCAACAGTGCGGAGAAGAGAGGCGAATGCCAGGCGCCTACAGACCGCGCTCAAAGCCACTATCAGGCTTCTAACCATGATGATGAAGCCTGGTTACGCCGGCAAATCTGGAATTATCCATGATCACTGCACTGTAAAAGTTGTTGAGAGCCTCACAGGCAGGCTTTGTAAATGTGGAGTGACCAGCCCCAGATCTGATGTGCACCTGAAAGATCTAGAAAAATGGCAGAATGACCTGCTCCCATCCCGTGAGTCTGGTTTCATTGTACCAACAACCTCAGTGGGCATCATGGACCATGAAGAAGCAAGATGAAAACACAGGAGGGGAAACTTTCAATTCTTCTCCAAGGGATATAATACATATGTGCAAATAAAATGCCTTGAAGGGGTTAAAAAAGGTACTTTTCACCCTGTATGTTCTATGAGGACAGGGAAATCCTGTCTTGGTTCATTATTAAATTCTCAAGGCCTACATGGGTTCCTAATGCACAGTAATGAGGGAATACGAGTCTGCAATTGAATTTGGTGAATAAAATTCATGAGTACAATCTCAAAGTACCTTTAAACCTCACTGTCTCATCTCTCTTTCTTCTTTTCCCAAGACTATGGTAATCTTACTACAAAAAGTAAAGGATAATTTCACAACTTCAACTGTCAGAAAACTTTCTCTAAACCGGATGGCCTGTATAGCAACTGGGGACTGGGGGAATCACAAGACTCTTTAGCACCAGTATGTAAATTAGAGATCTTCTCTCATCTTAGAATAACTCCTTCCACACCAAAAATTTGGGCACATTACCTTGCTACTTGTGCTCACCAATAACATGGTATGACACAGGTCGCTGGCTATTACCCTCCCAATAACTAAATAACAAAGTACTTTCTACTTCAGGCTAAAGTGGTAATTACACATACAGGAAAATTCCCAGAAGTGATTTCTCTTAAACACACACACACGATTTTTTTTTTTTTTCTATAATATACAATGGACCTCCCTTGTGCTCAGTGGTAAGAATCCACTTGTCAACCCAGGAGACATGGGTTCGATCTCTAGGTCAGGATGATCCCCAGGAGAAGGAAACGGCAACCCACTCCAATATTCTAGAAAATCCCATGGATAGAAGAGCCTGGTGGTCTACAGTCCATGGTATCCCAAAAGAGTCAGACACGACAGAGTGACAAAGAACAACAATAATATACAATGGGGCTTCCCTGGTGGCTCAGATGGTAAAGAATCTGCCTGCAACACAGAAGACTCAAGTTCAATCCCTCGGTTGGGAAGATCCCCTGAAGAAGGGAATAAAAAGAAATAATTCTTTGCATCTAACAATCTTAAACAGCCAGAAACAGTAGAGAAAACATCAGACATTGTCTTCTACATACTTGCACCAGGAGTGAGCAAGCCAGTTGAGACCTTCCAGCTGATAATCTCGGAGCTCCAGATTTTCTCCTCCTAAATATGTAGGCTGTTTCTTTAAAGCCACAAACCGTGGCCTCTGCTTCAGGGCCTAAAATGCAGAATTGAATAAAGCCCATGTGTGAAGAAAACCTTCTTCCTGTTCATATGTTAAAATGCTAGCCATGATTTCTGCGCACTACACTAAAGCATAATTGAAATCTCACATCTGTATCCCCAACCACAGCCAACCAACCACGAGTTCCTGCACTGTTGTCTACATCCCCAAAGCCAGACTGCGGCCCGAGATTATGTTAGTTACTGCTTCTTTCCTGAAGTAAGTTTGTGAACATCATTAAACAGCACTTACTCTACATCATCTCTGCAGTGGGGCAGTGAGTCACTATCTTCCTCTTGGCGTTACCTTACTCTAAAAATAGCACAAAACAATGCCTCTGGGCAAGTCTGTCTATGCTAACATAACAGCCTTTGTAAATTCTGAAATGCAGCCCACCTCCCAAGCCCCAGCTCTGTGAGTCTGGCTTTCTGAAGAAAAAGATGCTGCACTCACCTCTGGAGGTGTGAAGATTTGGCAGTCTAGTAAAGCCATGTCTCTACGGTTTGCACAAAATGTGGATTCTATGGCCAAATCAGTTTGGGAAATACTGGGTTAAAAAGTTACATACATCCCATGGCTTGTGACTTTTCAGAGTCTACCATGTTTGTGGATGCCATGAGCTTACAGGAGCAGCTCATTCAGGAGTGTGTCCCAAAGTGACCTGCCCACAAAAGCCTTTTTGGCAGGGAGCGTTTCTCTGAAGATGAGCCCTCTCTGGAATGAGTGCGCTAATAAGAAGTGTCATCCTACTCAAGTATTTGATAAGGTAACTAGTGTTTGTCTCAGCTCTCCTCTGTGAGCAGCTGGCAGTCAATAGAATCAGATGCCTCACTTGCAGCTGTCCGCTCCCGCCAAGTCTCCCCACAAAGCTGCTCCCATCTGACCCTTCAACCGCTGCTACTTCCCTCATCCTCACACCAACTCTCCCTTCAGGGGCTTATTGTACATCTTCCTGGTGGGACCTTCTGGCTTTAACAACTACTTACTCTGGAGTCTCCAACACACAGTCGTTAGATTAAGCTTTCTAAATGAAATAATGTTTTTGGCCTGCTGCTCTGCTCAAGAGAGTAGGCTTATCAATAACCACAGGATAAAGTCAACATATTCTTCAAGGTATTCAATACATACACACTTTGATTTCTCAATATCACCTCCCTCTTCCAACCCTGAGGCCCGGTGGTCCCCCAACTACAAGAACATCTTTCTCTTAGCATCTTTCACGAGAGGGCAATAACCTGGGCCCTCTTTTATCTTGTCTAACAAGCTCCAATCTATCCTTCAAGGGTAGGGTACTTCATGTGCCACAGCTTCCTCTAGCTTTAAAAGCCCTTCAATGATCCCTGTGGCTCACTGGCTTCTGCCTCTGGACGTCATCACACTCACTGACCTCCAGTGACACACTGCTTTTTACAGGGACAGGTTTGGTGCAATGAATCTGAAGACAACCTCTTGGACAAAGAGGCCATGTCTTACATATACTTTTATTACTGAGGGCCCAAGCATTCCACTTTATACAGGGAATAAATACCAAAAAAGACAAGCATCTGTACAACCAGTCCAGCAAATAAGAGCCTGTACAGATCCTTGTCTTTTGTAGAATTCAGAGTCACTTCCCTTTCCCATCACTTTTTTCAAGGAGTCTCCACAATATCTCTGAACTAGATATATCTAATTGTGTAAATAATAAGATGAAATGAGTCAGTAAAACCATTATACAACATATCCTCCTCTCCTGTTTTAGTGATTTTCCTTTGATACCAAGATTAGGTCATCTTCTTCCACTTCAACATGAGAACTGTCCTTTACTTCTTTAGTCTTTTCTCTTCCCGACATCTATGTGTATGGCCAGACCTTTTCACCAATACCCCTTTCCCCTGAAAACTCAAAAGCCAGCAGTCAGCACACCTTGCATTCTCTTGTGGGGATGGTTTTTGAGTTGTTCCGACTGTGGAAGCTGTCGATGCAGCTCTGGAATTTCTTTCCAATCAGGGCTTCATCTTCCCAGCTGCACTCTGAATAGGGCAGTCCCATCCACTTGCATAGATACTCAGGTTCATTGGAAGGGGCCGGCTTCCGGCTGTGAGCTATTTCACATACAAAAATTTACAGATCAGCAACTGCCAATTAAAGGAGAGGGGTGACATTCTGTTTTACGTGTACCCAAGGCAATACCACGTGGCAAGACATGAACTGCTCTTAGACAATATTTATAAACAAGATCTCTCACTTACCTGGAAAGTCTGTTTGACCCAGTGTAGATTTGCTTGTCTTCACAGCTAAATAAATGGAAAATTAGGTAAGTTATCACCAAAACCAAGAAAACAGTGACATTTCAGGTCCTGTGAGGAAGAGTACAAATATACTCTACTATCTCACATCCTAAAAAAATAAAAAAGAGACAGCCACGTTGTTCTCACGACCCTGTCTGGCCCCATTTCTGCATCTCCCCACTCACGCCTGTAGCCCCACCACCCCTTGGATTCATCCCCCCAAGCCAGGCCTACTGCCGAGCTGAAGGACCAAGCCCCAGTCCTCCCTGTCTGGCAACCCCACCTGCTGCCCAAGCCACACAAGTCACCTTGTGCTTGGCACGCCTACCCCCTGGTTGCCACCTCACTGGCGGGCCTTTCTCACTCTCCTCTACTGGTTTCTTCGTGACTTCCAAAAGCTGGAATGCCCTCAGACTTCTGCTCTCACCATGTATACGTTTTTTGATGATCTCATTAAACCTTAGGCTTTAAATACTATCTACACACAGATAAATTCTCAAGTTTCAATCTCCAGCTAAGACTGAGTTCTAAATCCAGATTCACATACTCTATAGTTACAGCCTTCACAATACTATCCACTTAGATGACAAACTAAGCTCTTGATTTCTCTTCCCTTAACCTTGCTATTTCCGTAAATGGTGCCTCCAACCTCCTGTTTGCTCAGGTCAAGAATACTGACACCACCCTTCCCACCTCTGTCTTCCTCCATCTCCAAATCTACCAGCAAGTCTTGTTAGCTTTTCCTTCAAAATAAATCTAGGCATCTGACTATTTTCCAAAATTATACCTATAAAAATGCATTTTTTAATATCTATACATTATTCCCAAAAAAGAAAGTTCCTTTATTCTTGGAACTCCAACATTGCTTAAATGAGTTTCCATGTACTTACCTATTACTCTTTCTACGATCTGATACTGTTTGTTCAGCTCCGAGGCCAGCTCTTGTTGGCAGTTGAAATATTCCACATCTTCAGGAGAAACCTTCCCTAACCTGGCCAGAAGTCAAACAGGAAAAGTACATACTAATTAGATCTGAAGAATCCATACTCATCTATCAATGCAAAGTCAAAACAGGAAAGGAAGCTTAGTCTTTACTTTCATATGTCCCTTTAGTAATCTTGTACTGATAATTAGGCCAGAGATTTTTAAGAAAAACATGTGAGACTTGTAGAAAACACTGAAACCTCAGACTTAAAGGACACACCAGTTGTTCTTGCTGATGTGGCCTGTTTATAAAGAAACCTAAAAATAACTATTTTGTGTGATGAATTCATGTGATCTGTGATAAATTCATACATCGTAACAGACAAGGCCAATAAAGCTCAGATTTATAAGAAAAGATGTCTTTTTTTCATATATGGTGGACTTTAGGAGTGATTAAATGTTGACATTTTTAGAAAACCAATTATTCTCAGTTATAAAAGAACACTAGCAACTTGAAATTAAATACTAGTATAACTTTCAAGGACTTTCAAAATGCTAATAATTGTTTTACAAACTACCCATACCTCAGAGACACATATTTTCATTTTTGACTCAAAGAAAAAAACTATCTGCTTTACTGAAATAGCATATTCTGCACAGTAATAAAACAGGAATTGGAACCCATTTGTCCCAATTCCTAACACTAAATAACCTGATCACATGATACTAAAGCGTGTGTCTCCAGGGGGAACTTGCACTTATTTATTATCAGTTTGAGGTGTGGGTATTGTGGCCCCACGTTTCTCGTACAACTTGACATGTTCAAAGCTGTAAGTAAGCTAAAAACCACAAGGTGATCACAGTTTCAGAACATTCCTGTCACGTCATTTCTGTAAACTGTAAAACCAAGATCAGTTTTAAGTATACCATATCCCAGAGAATTCTAGAACACTAAACTCCTGACATCCAGGCTATGCCGGCACAACCAGAGAAAGTAACAAGGTGCTTCAGGGCATGAGCCTTGGACTAGGCTGCAGAAGTCCCAGTCTGGGGCCCGCAGGGCTGCTCTGTAGTTCACTCTGCCAACAAATAACACTCTGTACAAATTCCACACTGTGAGGACTGATGACAAGATGAGGTCTGAAAAATGCCCCATA
Organism: Neotragus moschatus; assembly: GCA_006410615.1. Taxonomy (NCBI): domain Eukaryota; kingdom Metazoa; phylum Chordata; class Mammalia; order Artiodactyla; family Bovidae; genus Neotragus; species Neotragus moschatus. The sequence goes on from SJYA01002628.1 coordinate 1,037,095, forward strand.
AACTAGTTGTTATTATTAAACTCTACAGACTTCCTGGCTATACATAAAAAAACGTATTATCTTCAGGTCACAGTTTTATGAAAGGTAACCATGGATGCCTCCACGTTCATTCAGGTGACAGAGGCAGAATTTTATATTCTAGACAGTCACGTTCTCCACTATTTAAAAACTCTCCCTTCCCCCAGGCTGCAAATGTATTTCTTTTATCTAGGAAAGGTAATGTACCATTGCTTGATGTCATCCTCCTTCTTCTTGAAGTTCTCTAGTTTTTTTAGACCCTTCACTTTCTGCTGCTGTAAGGACTCTTCACTCTCCCACGTGCTGTGGATATATGACCAGCCTTTCCACTTGATGAGGTACTGGACTTCGCCTTCATCCTTTTCAGGGTCAAAGTCGCTACTAGGGTCTCCGTTAGCTTCGACTGCATATACAGTGGTAGAAGCTCCAGTGGCTGCAAAAAGATTCAGATAAATTTTAAGAGGTCTATGAAACCAGACCCTAAAAAGCTTCCCAAATATACAGTTGTCTAAAGAGTCTCTTTTAGGATGAAGTACCAAAATCCTTTATCTTCAAATATGCAGAAGTTCACAAACAATACAGAAATGAACATGCCCCGCAATTTCAAATGTTTTCAAGATGCAAAGCCAATTTTTCCCATTTAAACATTCTAAAATTTGCTGGTGAAATCAAAGAAATCTTTGCATTCAAACACAATAAAAATGAAACAGCAACATCCTTTTGTTTTGGTCCCTACTAACTCAGGCTAAATACATAAAATTTGGGCCTTCTGAGCAGAGAGAAAAAGTAATCTGCCAGCTTCCAATGGCAGGGAAGTGGCAGCAGGAACCACGTCTAGCTGCAAAGCTGGCAAGAAGCCTCTGAAGCAACTCAAGAAGCAGGCTAAGGAGACGGACAAGGGAGCAGCAGCATTCAAGCAGACACAGAAGAGCAGCAGAAGGAACTCAGGAGCTAAAAGCAGAGGCCACAGGGAAGGGCCCCTGGCCACAGGTGGAGTGAGGAAAGTCAGAAAAAAGGAAGCCGTTCCTTGTGCCCAAGGCCACAGTCATCCTTAAATCCATTCCTACTTAAACATTCGCATTCCCTGTCCTAACACTTGTTGCCACCTATAGCAAGAATGAAGCACTGTCTTTGCATACCTCCTTTCTTTCCCAGCCTTGAATCTAAGACCTTTTCAATAGTTTCACTATTATCCTGCTGTTCATCAACTCCTTCTCCAGTCATTTCAATGAGGTCATCTGAGTCAGTCTCAAAGTCATCGTCTTCTTTATAACTGTATGAGGAATAATGCCGAATAAATAAGAAACTATCTTTTCAGATCCAAAATCACCATTCGTAAGATCATTAGGACAACGCTTTTGGCTCCAACATGGTGTTTTGCAGATCAGCCACGATAAAGTGGGCTCAAAGCTCATTTTTTGTTCCTGCTTAAAGTATTACTGCATGTTCATAGATAGCAGCAGAGAGGCTAATTCATATTTCAAAATAAAAACTGACTAAATTGATTTTTGTAAGCAAGACATAGAAAACTACAAGGACATTCTTATGTTTTCATTTTTTAATGACATCATTATTATGTATAAACAAGGAAACAACTACAAAGAAAGAAAATGCATAATGAAAAAAATTGCCTAATGAAAAAACTGGTTCTAAGATTAACACATCAACCTTGCATTTTGTCTCCCAATAACAAGAATATGAAATTTAAGTCTTTAACTCACTGAGCATGCTTCCTGGTACTAAAAATATTAAAACATAACCTTCCACCATATATTATATTAACAACAAAGGGTTTGGGAGTTACAAAAGAGAAAAACACAATGCTGGATGCAGTACAGCTAGCTGTAGGAGGAAAAAGTGCTAAGCTACATGTTAATATATTCAAAGCCTAGTCTTAGCTTTCAAATTATTAACCGGATTCATTTAACAGGTTATTAACAACTTCAGGATTCAGCTTCACCATCTTTAAGTCGACCAAAAGAAAACTATGTACCCTCTAAAATGAAATTAAATGCCCTCTGACTGGCATAAAGTAAAATATGTATGTTTTGTCTCTATTCCTTTATTTCATTTTCTATTTATTCATACACTAATAACCTTAAGATTATTATATCCAAGTAACATTATATAAAGAAGTGAAAGTCGCTCAGTCGTATCCGACTATTTGCGACCCCATGGACTATACAGTCCAGGGAATTCTCCAGAACGGAACACTGGAGTGGGTAGCCTTTTCCTTCAACAGGGGAATCTTCCCAACCCAGGGATCAAACCCAGATCTTTCGCACTGCAGGCGGATTCGTTACCAGCTGAGCTACAAGGGAAGCCCAACACTATATAAGCTGAAACTCAAAGGAATTTATCTGATTGAAAGTGCAACTCAAAAGTATGTCTGCAATCCAAATGTCTTTCCTAAAAAACGGTGCTATACCTTTATTTTTGCTATTTTCTTGGCCAAACCACAGGGCGTGTGGGACCTTTTTTCCCCAACCAGGGATCGAACCCACACCCCATGCATTAGAAGCATGGAGTCTCAACCACTGGACTGCCAGGGAAGCCCCAAAGAATGGTTATGAAATGAAGATGATGTCACTGCCACTCAAGGAAATGTGAACTTGAAGCAGTTCTCTTCACAGGGAGGAAGGCTTGATATGATTATCACTGTTACTTCCATTTTCCTATTGGCCAGGACCATTCTTTTTGAAAGAACCTTTCTGAATACAATCTCAAGACACAGGTCATTATTTTCACCTGTCAAATGCCTGATCCTGGACTTATTAAAAACAAGCTCTAGTCAGTTACACTATGCCCCTTCCTCTCACTAATGAAACCCTTCCAGGACATCACCTACCTCACATTTTTAGCTGCTCTGCGGCGCGTCTGCCTTTTGGGAGCTTCATCATCTTCATCCTCATCATCAGAAGAATCCTGCTTTTTCCTCTTTCCACGCTGAGTCTTAGGTTGCTTTTTAACACGAGGTTTGGGCACTGTTCTAAAGTGAGAAAAGGGAAAATGGCCAAGTCCTTATTTCATCATTTGATGTCTACTTCAAATCTATATAACTGTACTTCCCAGAGCAGGGATCACCATAGAGATTAACCAAGGGAATGTTAAGACATGAATATTCCTAGGCCCTGTTCCATGAGATTCTAGTTCATGAGAAACCCACTTCACTAGGAACATGAAAATGGTTCCACTGCTGACACACTCCAGCCATTTATAGGACACCGTCGGCCCACTATAACGGCAGGTTCCACATCCACGGACTTAACCAACCATGGATCAAAAACTTATCTGGGGGGAAAAAAGTTCACAAAGTTCCCAAATGCAAATTTTGAAACTGCTGACCATTTGCAGCGGTTTACGTAGTGTTAACATTGCAGCAGGTATTAAAAAGTAATCAACAGATGACTAAAAGTACATGGGAGGAGAGGCCCAGTCTACAGGGAAATACGAGAGCACAGCATTTCATACAAGGAAGGACCCGAGCATCCACAGATTCTGGCATCTATTTAACACAAGGCTCCTGGGACCCACTCCTGGCAAGGATGAAGGGAGGATCGCACTGTGGCTTCTCAGGCAACGACTCTCCACCTCAGAACCACCTGACACAATAGACACACAGCTTGTTGCTGAGGGCAGCTCTTTTCTGGGCAATCTGGAATATCTACCAAAGTTACTAATGTAACCATTTTACTTCTGGGAATAAGTAAAAGATAGAAACAGATATAAACTGATACAGGCACAGTAAACTATTCACTGTGGTTATTTGCAATAACAAAAGATTAGAAAAACTGAATGGTCATCAAGTGGGAACTAGTTCAATAAACAGAATACTTTTTATTGTTGTTCAGCTGCTAAGTTACGTCCGACTTTTCTGCAACCCATGGACTGCAGCACACCATGCTCCTCTGTCTTCCAGCTATCTCCTGGAGTTTGCTCAAATTCATGCCCCTTAAATTAGTGATGCTATCTAACCATCTCATCCTCTGTCATCCCATTCTCCTTTTTTGCCTTCAATCTTTCCCAGCATCAGGGTCTGAAAACAGAACACCATGAGACCATAAAAAACAATGGAGGGAGGGGTTTTTCTGTGTGTTGGTAAGGAAAGATTTCCAAGAGAGATAATGAAAGAAAAACGCAGAAGATGCATGGAATGTTATCATCTGTATAAAGAAGTAAAGGACAAGAAAGAACTACACAAATTTTTTCTTCCATGTACATAAGACACCTTGGAGACGACCTGAGAGACTGTGCACTGCCACAGACCATGGGCACAGCTGAGGAGATCGGCCCTCTGCAGGTGGCGCCTCCCCTGCAGCCAAGACTGAGCTAACAAACTAGGAGCTCTCACAAGGAAATCAAGTACTCCAGCAGCGGAGAAAAGATGAGAGGAGAAAGATGGTGACGGAAACTCACAGTCACAGCCATCTCTCTCTCATACTTCCTGTAACCAACACTGCACAGACAGGTGGCCAGAGAGTCAATAAAAGATGGGCAAAACCTAGAAGACAGGCCTGGAGTGGGCTCCAGGGCTGAGCGCTGAGACTCAGATGGAAGGAGACAACATTCATTAATCTCCCTACGGGGGTTGGGGGGGGGGGAGCGCGGCGGCAGGGACAACATCCTAAGCCATGGATAGACAAGTATTTCTGCTGTAAATGGCCAGAGGATAAGTATTTTTCACTTTCTCAGACAAGAGGCAAAGCTGAGGCTACCACATAGGTACTTACATAACAAGAGAAAATAAATTTCAATAAATATCTTACTGAAAAAAATTCAAAATAAAATAATAATGATCAAGTGTATTTTTTGTGGTACAACATCTACTAATGAGAAGAACAGAATTCTCTTTGAAGGGATGATAGCATTTCACTTAATTAGGGTTCAAATTTAGTGTTCCTTATCACAAAACTACAAATGTTCACCAGAAGCTATACTGAGGGACTTCTCCAGTAGTCCAAGGGTTGGACTTTGCCTTCCAATGCAGAATCCTGGTCAGGGAGCTAGGATCCCTCATGCCTAGTGGTCAAAAAATACCAAAGCATAAAACAGAAGCAATGTTGTAACAAATTCAATAAAGACTTTAAAACCGGTCCACATCAAAAAAACTTTTTAAAAACAAGCTATACTGAGCTCACAGGCCACATAAAAATGGGGGGTGGAGGGAGTGGGATTTGGCCCAAAGACAACATATGCCAACCCCTCCTAACACTGCAAGGAGAAAAATCTTCCTGGGGCCTCACTGCCTCCTGTCTTCCTCCCCCCATCACCAGTACTTTTTGTTGCCATCTGTCTGATCAGAAATTACCAGTTTCCTCCCATCTCCACCTACTTCCATCTCTGGACAGATTCTTTGCTTAATGTCATATAGATTGTACAAACAGGGTAATAAACAGTCGAGTATGTTTCAATCAGCCAATTAAACGTAAGAAAAATTAGTTCTCCCCAAAAGAACCTGTACCCTGGTCAAATACACAGAGAGCTTGTTTTAAGAGTGGAAGATAACCATAACCAGTCCACCTGGAATATGAAAAACCAAGATTCACTCTCTACCTATATACCGTGCAAACACACAAAATCCACAGCAGCTCAGTCATCTAATTACTTGCTAACGATGCAGATGAGCAAGAAGTTAATCAGTCATTCGGAATCCAGAGTCACGACACACTGCAGCTCGTCAACCGAGGCCCTCGTGCCAGCACTGCACCATCGTCCTCAACCTAACACAGACCAAGCTCAGCCAGAGGCAGAGACGCTCAAGCACACACTGCACCTTCTGGGGACAGGTCTTCTGGCTTTCACTGTTTGCTCTGGTTCACTCTCTGCACTGGAGCCTTGTTCCTGTTCATCTTCTGAGAGCTCCCGTTTCCATTTTTCTCTGTGATCAAAAGCAAAGCAAAAATTTTTTTTTTTCTAAAAGAGACCCTCAAGATCGTTTCACTTGAAGAATCTGACAAAACCAATTTCAAGCAGAAGAGCCAAAAAAGGCAGAAAGCGTATATTTTAGATATTATGCTAAAAGGTTTGTTCTAGCTCCAAATTTTGGTTGGGCTTCTTCCTGTGATGTGTAATATCTATTCCTATTTTGTATCTGTTATCAAAATAAATGATGAAGCTAAGGCTGTATTTTTTTTTTTAACTATCTGTTCTGTAAAAAAAAAATGTTGCCAATTCTCTAATATTTATTTACTATTATCATTGACCAGACTGAAGCTTTAATATATACTAGATCAAATTTTAGTATGGATCTAAACTATATAAAGGATTTGCTGAAAGAGTTTTCTGGGCCACAGCCAGTTTTTGATTCAGGTCTAATGTGAGGCCTAAAAATCTGAATGTTACCAAATTCAGATGATGCTGATACTATTGAGAGAGTTCTCTGAGTACTACACTAGCTATCTTCAGAATATGTTGATTAAACAATCCCTAAAATTATGTTATTAATGATAAACCTACCACCTACTAATTAACCTGTCCAGCTAATGAAGCAGTTTCAATAATCACTAAATACAGTAGGTGTTCTTTTGCTCATCAAGATAACAGATGACGTGGGAGAGCCATACCCTATAGGTGCCCTGCTCTCCCCCAGCAGTTTCTGAAGTTTACTTGAAGACCAGAAAAGAAATCACAGGAACTCAGCTCACTTCCCACCTGCAGCAAAGAAGGAAGGAACACACATAATAGCAACTGGTCATGAAACATCTAGGGAAACAAAAAACTCAACAGGCAAGAACCTGGGTTTAGGGTTTCTCTCTAAAGAAAACAATTACCATGTGCCTCTGGGTCTCTGTATAGAAAATGACGTTATGTTAAAGACAACTGCTGTCAAATTCCAAAGTCAAGTCACTATTCTTCATGAGAAAATAAGTTAAAGTAATAGTGGAAGAACCTTTCTAAACAGTCCTACACTTGATTCAGCAGAAACACCAGCAAAGAAAATGTTCTCAAGCCTTCCATGAAAAGGTCATACAGCACTTCCACATACATTACTCAAGATCTACTGGCACAAAGGCAGGCAAGTGGAGATACATCTTTGTTGAATAAAGACACAAAGAATGAATCCTATCAGTCTGCCAGACAGGTAGGGTGCTTATGGACAGTGACTGGTAAAATATTAAGGTCTGCTATTATCACCTAATATCCATCCCTCCCTCTTTAAACCAAACCATACTTTGGGCACCCGCCTTATTCTCCTTTCTTAGAGCCTCATACAACAAATGTGTTCTAAAGGATCCAAGGAATAGATGGTGATGGCCAGGAGGAAAAAAGATGTCTCCAGCAATGGGAGACTGGCACCTAAGGATCTAGCCTTCCTTGGCCAAGACTAGAACAGTTTATTTACCCCTTAGAAGGAGCTTACACAAACTTGAGAGCAGTGGTTTCACAGGAAACAAGCTTGAAAGAACATGCACGTAAGATCTAACGGAGAGCAGATGAGATGAGAAAGATCTACAATCAAGTGTTATTCGTAATTTTTATAACTCTGCCAGGGACTGAGACTGTTATATCAGACTAGCTAACAAGGTCCACTTCAACAATTTTAGAGACTAAAGTGGCAGTAGACACTGAGAGAATGGATGTTGAGAGTTTTCCAGTTAAACTGCAGATCTATAGGTGTACAGAAAACCAAGAGGACTTCAAATCTTCCAATATGAGAAGGTACAAAAACTTAGCCAATCAACTGGTCCAAAGTCCTCTTCCCATAGAGAGGGAAAATCAAGCCCAGGGGGAACAAGCTGTTTGGTATATGTCAAACCCACATTTCTGCTACTCTCAACAGAACCCACTGAAGACCATTCCAAGAGGAGCTGAACAGGTAAGAGGCTTAAAAGGTTGAAAGGAGTTTTATGTATATGTATCTGAAATTGGTGGATTATTTCAAATTTCATTTTAATTTTTAAGAATGGTGGGGGACAGGGGAAAGTTAGGACCAGCAATACTGTTAATTCTGTATAAGAAGTGAAGTGAAAAAGGCAAATCAATTACTAATAGNTGAAAGGAGTTTTATGTATATGTATCTGAAATTGGTGGATTATTTCAAATTTCATTTTAATTTTTAAGAATGGTGGGGGACAGGGGAAAGTTAGGACCAGCAATACTGTTAATTCTGTATAAGAAGTGAAGTGAAAAAGGCAAATCAATTACTAATAGATTACTGCCCCAACCCTGGCTCTCCAACAGGCAAAACCAACGTCCACCCCTAGAGTTTGCTGGCTTCTCAAATAATCTAGACTGTATGAGGAAGACCCCCTGACCAAGCCATACATTATAAGCTAGGCTACAAAGAAGTCTCAAATATGAGATCATGATTAAAATATTTTTCATCTTAAAGGAGACCTGAATTGCAAGATCCAGTTCTAAAAAGCCACCAGTGAGATTCCCTAAATGGGAATCAACGGAACTTTGGCCAAAATTTTGGGAACTGGGGAAAAAAAAATACCAAGATTTGACCACTGAGGCCTCAAGGCCATATAAATAGATAGGAAAAAGTCAGAATGCAAGTTAACTAGGTATGGTTTTCTTTCTTTACTGGGAAAATGTGGATTCCTCTTTTCTTTATTGGGAAAAATCAAATCTAAACAACTATAAAGAAGGGAATAAACAAAAGCCATTTTAGAATAAAATAAGCCTAAAATTTGGCCAAGACCCACTGAGGCTCAAAGAAGGGAACTCCTTTCTCCTCCACTTTAGAAGACAGACAAGGGAAATAGGGAACCAACTGCTTCAACATCACTGATTTTCAGCCAATTTCCCCAAAGAGAATGGTGCTCAGGAGCAAGTCTCACTGAAGAGGGTGAGTCTGCTCTACCAAGGACTCTCTTCTGCCGTGTCACGGGACAGTGGCAGACTGCCACTGAACAGCGCTGGGAAGGAAGAGACAACTATAACCTCAGCTACAATCTCAGGAGAACAACTTCAAATGACTACAGGTAAAATCACGTTTTAAATTCCAGATGGAAGAGAGGGCTCTAGAACCACTATTCAGTGGAGCTGAACACTACTGGGACTGCAATGAGTCAGCAGAAATCCTACCCAACATTTCACAAATTAGGACAGCATGAACAGGGACTGCCTTACCTACCTCCTGAGAAACCTGTATGCAGGTCAAGAAGCAAGTTAGAACTGGACATGGAGCAATGGACTGCTTCAAACTTGGGAAAGTAGTATGTTAGTTACATGTTGTCACCCTGCTTATTTAACTTTTCTACAGAGTACATCATGAGAAATGCCAGACTGGATTAATCACAAGCTGGAATCAAGACTGCTGAGAGAAATATCAACAACCTCAGATATGCAGATGATACCACTCCTATGGCAGAAAGCAAAAAGGAACTAAAGCACTTCTTAATGAAGGTAAAAGAGTGAAAAAGCTGGCTTAAAACTCAACGTTTAAAAGCCAAGATCATAGCATCCAGTCCCATCACTTCATGGCAAATAGATGGGAAAAAGGTGGAAGCAGCAGCAGATTTTCTTTTCTTGGGCNAAAGCAAAAAGGAACTAAAGCACTTCTTAATGAAGGTAAAAGAGTGAAAAAGCTGGCTTAAAACTCAACGTTTAAAAGCCAAGATCATAGCATCCAGTCCCATCACTTCATGGCAAATAGATGGGAAAAAGGTGGAAGCAGCAGCAGATTTTCTTTTCTTGGGCTCCAAAATCAATGCGGACAGTGACTACAGCCATGAAATTAAAAGATGCTTGCTCTTTGGAAGAAAAGCTATGACAAACCTAGACAGAGTATTAAAAAGCAGAGACATCTCTCTGACAACAAAGGTCCACAGAGTCAAAGGTATGGTTTTTCCAGTAATCATGTACAGAAGTGAGAGTTGGACCATAAAGAATTACTAGTTACTTAAAAAAATGTTTCCTCCTCTAAGCTTTTAAAATGCTAACTCACATGACTCCAGCAGAGTTAGTCCCTTCTAAGACTGTAGTCCTTAAAGTGTCAACGTCACAAAAGCAAAGAAAGTCTGTGAAAGTGCTCCAGACTAATGAAAGCTGACATCTAATACAATATTTAACCTGAGGCTGGATTCTACTGCAGATGGAAAAATATTATAAACGACATTGTTGAGCTGAATGACCAAACTGGAATCCAAATTAGACAACGGTATTGTAGCGATGTTAAATCTATTTACCTTAAAATTGTATTTTGCTTACAAAAGAGAATATCCTTATTCTTAGAAAATACACACTTAGTATTTAGGGGTTAAAGACCATGCTGTATGAATCTTGGTCTGAAATGGCTCAGAAAAAAATATTACCTTGTGTTAAACATAAATATATATGAAGAGAACTCTCACAATGATAGAGCAAATGGGCAAAACGGTACACTGTGGTGAGTCTCAGTACACAGGCACTCCTTGCACTGCTCTTACCCTTAAAACTTTTCAACTCTTTGAAATTAATTCCCCAAAAAAGTTTAAAAAATGGTTCCTTTTAAAACCTTTAAAATCTGTGAGACAATCTGCAGTGTTTTGGAAAAACACTGCTCTGTGCTAATATTTCACAATGTCCACTCCTCTGAGCGCGTCTCGCTGAGTTCTGAAGCCCATGTGCGCACACGCTAGGCTGTCATCCTTGCCGAGATCACAGAGGGCCCGGCAGTGCAGTCTCTCGCGACCTGAGTCTTAGCAGCTGCAAGACTTCCCCTAATCCATGTTACTAACTAAAATGACTCAGGAGCAGAGCTCTCCACAAACCCTAGTCCCCTCCAGCTGCCCAGAAGAGGGCACGGCGTGAGGCCAGCCCAGCGCCCACACAAACAGGCATGAGGAGAACCTCTGCTTACGTTAAGTTCCTAAGAAGAGCCCAGAAGCAGACAAGCAGCCTCACAGAAGACATCCCCTCACCTCGTCCCCGACAAAGAGTGCAAAGGTTCTACTAGGGCAAAGAACAGTCACAAGGGCCTCTGAGCGTTGCCTACTTTGGAGAGCTCTCAGGATTGAAAGGAGAGGGAAAAGCAAATACAGAAATCAGTCTAGCAAGTCTGATGTATTACACAGGGGCTGAAAGCTGGAGGGATTCTCACACCCAAATAAAGCTACATAAATGAGGTGTTCAGGGACTTCCCCTAGTGGTTCAATGGTCAAGACTCTGCGCTCCCACTCCAGTGATGACAGGTTCAATCCCTGGTCAGGGAACTAACATCCCACATGTACAGTGGCCAAAAAAAAAAAAAAAAGTTCAGGTTTTCAAGTACAGTACATTTAGATTCCCGCCAATGGACCAGCAGAATGTAGCCAGATGGTGGAGGAAAAAAACACATGCATGGACTTCCCAAAAAGCCTCCAAAGCCTTTAGCCTGGGAAACTGAGATCTCCTGAGCAGGCCCTGGGATGAGAAGGCCCAGAGCCTTCTGAGCTGCCATGAAGCAGGGGCTTGCCTACAGTTATCATTTCTGGAACTCTAATGAAATATTTAAAACACAAATGGAAATTGTATGTCCTCTGGGCAGGGCAAAATTAAATACTCTGACTTTTCTTAGCATAGTTTCTAATAACTATGTTAAGTTACCAGAATAAGTATCATCCTATTTTAGAGACAGGGAAATTTAAAGACTCTCGTTACTGTGCCTCAGGCCAAATACTTAAGAATTATGCTGTGCTTAGTCACTTAAGACTCTTTGCGACCCAATGGATTGTATAGCCCACCAGGCTCCTCTGTCCATGGAATTCTCCAGGCCAAAATACTGGAGTGGGTTGCCATGCCCTCCTCCAGGGGATCTTCCCAACCCAGGGCTCAAACCCAGGTCTCCCACATTGCAGATGGATTCCAGATTCTTTACTGTCTGAGCCACCAGGGAAGCCCACGAATACTAGAGCAGGTAGCCTATGCCTTCTCCAGGGGATCTTCCTGACCCAGGAATTGAACTGGGGTCTTATGCATTGCAGGCGGATTCTTTACCAGCTGAGCTTCTAGGGAAGCCCAAGTTAAGGATTACCAATATTTTAAAACAGAGAAGATATAACTGGGACTCTCAGCAAGAGCCAAGGACAATCATTTACCATGAGAAACCCCCAAATTTGTGTGCAGGGTTTTGAGTATTTTTCTGAGAAGACAGGCTGTAGAATTCTGTTTGTCAAAGAGATTCATACATTCTACCCCATAAAGATTTAATTATTTCTCAAAAACAAAGTCAAATTTTTTTTACCATAAGTAGAATTTTTAAAGTTTTATAATAACAAATATATAACACGTATCATAAAGGAATTTCACATTAACCTCATGAATTAAAAGTTTCTTGCTTAGGAACTACCAACAGTGAAACCACATGGACACAATAAGGTATTTCCTATTAAAATGGTGTCCAATCAGTTTAGTTTTATCAAGCCAGCACAGAGAACAAACGAACAGGAAACACAGCCCATCTAAATGTGCTCCTTAACTGCAACAGATCACCAAATGCCTTTATGTTTGGGATTTGTGCACATTTTTAAGAAAAAAATAATAATAATGGGGCTGATGGGCAAATCAGATGGAATAGCTGTGGTGTGCCCTGAAAAGCAGCCCAACGTTTAACATTTGAAAAACTAAAAACTTCAAAAGTCACTGCTGCTACAGCAGACTCAGAGAGACAGGAAGCCAAGATAGCAGGAGACAGAAGCAGACGCTGGGGCCCAGGGCGCACTGCAGACACAAGGCAGGCAGGCCCAGAGACAGCCGCATGCTCCAACGCCCCAGGCGAGGACCACCTCAAGGGAGACTTACTGTTTCTTCAGCTGCCTCTGGCCTCTTCTCTTTGGGCTCCCACTCTCAGACCCGCTACTTGCCTTCAAGGTGTGAGGGGGGGAAAAGATCAGAGACTTTAGTTCACAGTTCTCAGGACAACACTAGCCCCGGTTCCACAATCTACTCAATGCAACGTTACTCAGTATGAGCTTTCAGACGGAGACACACCTAAGCCTCTGTTTGGTGGTGGTCACGCTTTCGTTTTGAAAATTGATTTGTCTCTTACTGCTGAGTTACCTGTAATGCCAAGAAGTGTTTCTTTCAGCTTGACTTCTGAAAGAACATAGTCTAATAAAATTTCGTGATGAAGGAAACGTCCCGCATCTACAGCGGCCCACTGAGCAGCCAGCAGTCACACATGGCTGAGCCCCTGAAATGTGGCTGCTATCATTTGGGGATGGACTTTTCTTTTGACCAAATTTTAACTAATGCACATTTTTAAAGACCCAGGTCTAATGGTGACCACACTGGGTGCTGATATAGAATGTCTGGCACGAAAACACCACACAACATCTAGTGTGCCTTTAAAGGCGTTGACTACGAACCTGCTTCATTTCAGACTCAATCAAGCGCTTGTTCAACTGCGAGCCAGCTGTACTCTGCTGACAGCAGCAGAGCAAGCGATTAGTCACGGACGTTTGAACAACTCTTCCCCACGTTACATTGGCAAAATACTCCCATTTCTGTTGGTCCTATAACCTACCAACAATGTGTTAATTTATATATAAAAGGGAAAAGGTATACACACCATGTGCTTGGTTATAACAGACACGGAAAAAGAAAGCGAACTAAGTAAGGTTAACCAGCTCAGAGGTCACTCAAAATAAAACACCATAAATGCTGTGCATGTGTTATGGTCAATCACATTTTAAAGTATACTTACTGCCCCAAACTCATTAACCTTTGGCTACTAATATTTAACTGTTATCAGTGGGAGGTTACATAGTTAAGAACAGCCAAGTCCTCCAAAGAATGCAGAGGGGACATTTCACTGAGAGACCAAAGAACATGTCTTCAGAATGTAGTCTATAAACCTAACACAGTTACAACAGAGGATTTTCCCCAAAAACTTCACACAAACGCAGGAAAGGTCTGATTCTATCTAGAGAGACAACAAAATCCAATACATAACACTAATTTTTAAAATCAATCTATTCAGTCTCAGAAAGGTTGATCAGAAAGTAAGTAGGCATTCAACATTTTATATTACATATTAAAAATGAACTCGGAAAGCAAGTCTTAAGAATTCAGGTAAAATAATAATAATTACGTAAGCACTCTCCCTCGCTCAGCAGTAAATCTGAAACGACTTCCCCTGTCACCTTTGCTTAGTGACCCAGTTAACAAAGTCTAGAATTTACAAACTCGAGGCTTTCAAAAGTGAACTTCTTGCTGTAATCAACTGCACTATGAGAAAGAGACAAAAATTCAAGGGCACTTTTATATAATACTCTACTAAAGCACACACTATGACATGATCTTTCTGGTAATTTCTTTTTAAAGCCACACGTGGCTTTTCCAGCTGTACTAGGTTTAAAAGACTTGCTTTCCGGTCACTCAACTCCCATGCCTGAAGTTCATGGTGATACAAACCAGAGTCAGAAACGATGAGGTAAGATAAGGAGTGTGATCGTATCCCCTTAAAACATTGTTTTTTCTTACCTCCTCCTTAATATTAAATCGTGATGGCTCTTGTCTGCTCCGGTTTGACCGCCTAACCCCATAAACATCAGGATATTCTTCCCACATCTGCAAGATTAACAGACTACACATGAATCTTTTTTCTTGACCCCCTTTTTACTGTTTACATTATTGGAACATGTATTTCAATTTAAGTGAATTCAAATAACTAAATATCAAAGGGGTTGTTTTGTTTACTGAGACAATAAAGGACCACCTTTAAAAAGAATAAAGCATATTACCCTAGAACTCATTAAAGCTGTGACAATGCCTCTTCATCACTACATAGCTATTAAACTAGAAAGTACATTGCCTACCCACTGTCAAAAGATAAACTTACAGTTGAATAATATGGAGACATAAGAGAACAACTGCTTCCACTAAAAAAATATTTACTTATGAATTTTAAGTCCCTAATGCTTTCAATTTCAGCTTTGACTGCATAAGACTCATCTGAGAAACCTGAATAAAAACAATAGAGCCCCACCCCCAACTTTCTGGTAAGTAAGAATCAGTTTACTTGTATATATTTAAAAATTCCTCAGGATGTACAAGATGCCAGATACAGTCAAAATTCAGTATTTCGAACATTCAGCTTGAGTTCTCAGAATGAGACCCACTGGCACCCTTGCTTGAGCACACTCCATTTCACTCTCTAACAGTATTTAACCCTTTGCCTTTAAGACCTGATTTTGGCCTCTCCTGCCTTCCAAGATGGCCTACATTCTTTCTAAGAAGTATCTCCCCAGATAATCCTTCTTTCACTTTAAAAGACTCAAATTAACACATCAAAATGAAAAATACAAAAGGCCCCGGCGGCTGGCGGCTTTTCTAACCGTTGCTCTAAGGATTCGTCTAACCCCCAGCCTCTCTCTTCTTCCCACAGGTAACGCTGATAAGTCTGTTGTGTGTGAGTGAAGCGAAGTGAAAGTCATTCAGTCGTGTCCGACTCTTTGAGACCCCCTGGACCATATATACAGTCCATGGGATTCTCCAGGCCAGAATACTGGAGTGGGTAGCCTTTCCCTTCTCCAGGGGATCTTCCCAATCCAGGGATCGAACCCAGGTCTCCCATATTGCAGGATGATCCTTTACCAGCTGAGCCACAAGGGAAGCCCCAAAATACTGCAGTGGGTAGCCTTTCCCTTCTCCAGGGGATCTTCCCAACCCAGGCATCAAAACGCGGTCTCCTGCATCGCAGGAGGATTCTTTACCAACTGAGCTATGAGGGAAGCCCATGTTGTGTGTTCTTTTAATGAAATCAATCACCTATAGGGAAAATGAATTTAAAAGACTGTGGAACACTGAAGTGAAGATGCACAACAGAGTTAAACATTTAGAAGAGATGCTTGAAAGCCAAGATTAGAAAGCTGGATTTGCCACTGAAATACGGGAGGCAGCTACTGTCATGAAAATATCTGGAGTGAGGCAAGAGAAGCCTCAGGCTGTGGCTCATCATGAAATGTGTGGAAACTGGACCCCTAAAAAGACAAAAATGATGAAAGATGATTCAGGAACACAGTATGTCACAAACTCAAGGGAGGACATAATCAACAGTACCTTCAAAAAAAAAAATCCCAGGAAAGCCAAAGAAAAACCACCCCTCCAAAGGTAACAAGCACGGTGTTCTAGGAACAGGCACTTCAGAACGAGAAGCCATATAACCATGTAGCTCAATGTCCTCAGTTTACAAAAGGGAAGAATCTTTAACCTTAGAATAATATGAGTCAGAGGACAAAAGATCCAACCCAGAATTAGTAACAATCAAGCGGCAGGAAACAGAGGCAAACAAGGCACTGAAGGTCCACAACTCGAACCAATGGGGCAGAGAAAGGGAGGCAGCAAGAGCTTTGCTCCAGCCCTGCCAATCAACCCACATCCACCCTTTCTTGAACCTGAGAGCTATGAAGTGGCTCCACAGGAATTAGTGCTTAACTGGGTGGCTCAATTCTTTAAATGGTACTACATTAGTTTTACCATTGTAAAATATTAGGCATTCAGGCTCACCTGTTGGGACTTTATTACAACATACACTGTAATGTGTACATCCTAAAATCATCTTGTGTTCCCATCTGTCCTTTTGAGGGCTGCTGCTGCTGCTGCTAAGTTGCGTCAGTCTTGTCCAACTCTGTGCGACCCCAGAGATGGCAGCCCACCAGCCTCCCCCGTCCCTGGGAGTCTCCAGGGAAGAACACTGGAGTGGGTTGCCATTTCCTTCTCCAATGCATGAAACTGAAAAGTGAAAGTGAAGTCGCTCAGTCATGTCCGACCCTTAGCAACCTCATGGACTGCAGTCCATGGGATTTTCCAGGCAAGAGGACTGGAGTGGGTCGCCAGTGCCTTCTCCCTCTTGAGGGCTAGTGATAACTAATTCAACTCTTCAATAAAAGCTACCATGTGAAAGAGAAGAGTGTATAGAAAACAAAGAGCGTTCTTTAGAAGCTCATTTTAGAATAATTATTAAAGTCATGACCTAATCATTCTAACTGGCTAGTACATCCATCCAGTATCTATTAACTTCTTAAAACTGATCACCTTAATATTTCTGCCTAAACCTGTACTTCCATGGTGACATGCAGTCTTAATCCTGTCTCTCTCATATATATATTATACACACACATATATATTTGGCCTTACAGTTGATTCTCAGAATCCCAGTCAGCATGACTTTAGTAAAATTTTAAATGCCCTGTGCAAGTTGTGGTAGTTCTATAGCTTGCTTTACTCTCTGCAAGTAAAGAACTCGTCACTGTACAGACTAAAGTTAAAAAAGATGGCCAAACAAGGCCTTCTGCAGGTAAATTTCTGAGCTGAATGACACTCAGAGAAGATACTNTAGCAACCTCATGGACTGCAGTCCATGGGATTTTCCAGGCAAGAGGACTGGAGTGGGTCGCCAGTGCCTTCTCCCTCTTGAGGGCTAGTGATAACTAATTCAACTCTTCAATAAAAGCTACCATGTGAAAGAGAAGAGTGTATAGAAAACAAAGAGCGTTCTTTAGAAGCTCATTTTAGAATAATTATTAAAGTCATGACCTAATCATTCTAACTGGCTAGTACATCCATCCAGTATCTATTAACTTCTTAAAACTGATCACCTTAATATTTCTGCCTAAACCTGTACTTCCATGGTGACATGCAGTCTTAATCCTGTCTCTCTCATATATATATTATACACACACATATATATTTGGCCTTACAGTTGATTCTCAGAATCCCAGTCAGCATGACTTTAGTAAAATTTTAAATGCCCTGTGCAAGTTGTGGTAGTTCTATAGCTTGCTTTACTCTCTGCAAGTAAAGAACTCGTCACTGTACAGACTAAAGTTAAAAAAGATGGCCAAACAAGGCCTTCTGCAGGTAAATTTCTGAGCTGAATGACACTCAGAGAAGATACTCTAAGTGGTACCTTCCATACACAGGGTCTCTCTGAAATAAGTCACCACCTGAAATGTCTCTTGTGAAGGGTCTCCACATACTGAGAGGCAACACAGCACAAGCCCTGAGTGTCTGAAAGTCCCTTCTCTGGTGACAAGTTAGCTAATAAGGACAGTTTTCATTTCTCTGTCTGTAACATGACAACACTACCAGCATTCCCCAACCTCCCACCAATCCTTCAGGGCCATTTAACCTTAAGCAAAGACTATACTGGGAACAGAAGAACTGAAGTAACAGTTAATCTCAATTCTGCCAACACTTAAAAGCCACTTTGTTTTTTTAATTTCAGGATCGCTAAAGCTATTCTATGGAACTTGCAGGCAATTTAAAATCGTTTGTCCTCCTGGGAAGATCTCTTGTATGCAGACAGATTTGTATCTTAGAAGAAAAACTGATTTCTCATAAAGCTTTCAGCATAAGACATTTTTAAATTTCTAAAAGCAATTTTTAAATATTTTTAATAATTCTAAACTTAATTCTCTCAAATTAGAATTTCAAAAGATCAGCTGCATCTCAGGACTACCTAGACCAAGTCATTATTTTTCCCCAAAAGGAATGCATCCCAAAGTCTGGACATCAGTGAGAAAATTCTATGCAACTCACTTTTCACCTTTTTGCATTCTCTGCTGGAAAATTCTTCTGTTAGGCGAAGAATATCTACATTGCCTAGGTAAAGATAATTTCTTTTCTGTGAGGAGTACTTCTCCTTCTATTCTTTAATAAAATAAAACATCCCTTATTCCTGGACTAGAATCATCCATCAAACTACAACTGTATTTCACAATCATCTGTAAATGATTTTCTGTGGTATTACTATCGTGCTAAATATATATATATATAAAACCACCTTTTTTATATGCTAAAAATCAAAACAAAAATGTCTCTCTGCCCTATATGATGATGGTTCATATAATTATTAATATTTTCATCATAGCCCTGTGTCTAACTAGTAGAGCAGAAAGCAGTCCCCAGTTAGATCCAGAGAGAGTGTATTACTAGAAAAGGCAGCTGCAGATGAATTTCCATTATCAAGACACACTAAGGCGCTTCCCACAGGAACGCAGAGGTCTGCTCTCTGGTCCAAGGTCACGGCACACTTGTACTGTTGAGCAAGGCCGATACCTTCTTCACATCAGCTATCCGTTCCTTCTTAGAGGCTGGTTTCTCTTTGGCTTCTGGAAGGACTGGCTGGGACTTGGAACCTGCCGATTCACTCTCAGATTCCGACTGACTCTCCGAAGATTCAGAACTACTATTTGACTCACTGCCATGGCCACTTCCTGGATCGCTGCCCTGTTCACTCTCCGACTGGCTGCCTGAGTCTGAACCCGAAGCTTCTTCAGATGCTGAATGACTTAATTAAAAAAAAAAAAAAAAAAAGATTAAAAAAAAATTTAAGAACTGCCACATAAATCGGTTTAAAAAAAAAATCCTAGCATTAATATGACAGGAGACAGGAATTTGGTAATACGAGATCAAAATTTTCAAACATACTTTTATATTATTTGCAAATAATGTCACTAGTGCCATTCTCAACACCCCTGACACCTGACAGCTACCATTTCCTGACTTACTCATATGATGCCATATGCCACGTAACTTATATAGATTAGCTCTCTGAAAAAGTAAAATAAAACAGGGGATATTATTTTGTCCTTCACTCAGATGAAGAAAAACTGAAGCTTAAAAGTAGTTAACCTCCCTCCTCCCAACCTTCGACTTTCTCCCCGGCCGGCCGCACAGGAGTCAGGCAGAGATGGCAGATGAGATCACCAAGGCTCAGGTCTCGGGCCTGGCGGCAACATCATCTTCAAAAAGACCATTCGCAAGGCAATTCCAGCCAAAATCACTTATGAGGATGACCAGGGTCTTGCTTCCCATGACATTTCCCCTCAAGCACCAATGCATTTTCTGGTGACACCCACGAAACACATATCCCAGACTTCTGCAGCAGCAGATGACAATGCACGCCTTCTTGGGCACTTGACGACTGCTGGCAAGAAACGTGCTGCTGATCTGGGCCTGAAGAAGGGCTATCGAATGGCGGTGAATGGAGGTTCAGATGGGGGCCAGTCACGTTCATCTCCATGTTCTTGGCGGTCGGCAGATGAACTGGCCTCCTGGTTAACTAAGTGTGCTATAGGGATAATTTTGCCTTCTCTATGCAGTGATCAGGTTTGCAAGTTCCAATATGCTAAACAATATTTTTTTGCCTGTGTATGGAGATATTGCAAAAATAATTTTAAAAACCCATACAAAATAAAAGACTTTGTTGCATGGCCTGAAAAACAAAATAAAAGTAGTTAAATAATTCTCCAAGATGACACAGGTAGGGTTTGAAACCAGGGACATCTGTCTGAATCCATTAAGTCTTATTTGTTCATTATTCAGCCCCTCCCCTCCTTAAGACAAAGACAAAATCAAAACAAAACAAAAGGAACAAACAAAAAAGCAACCAACACAGAACAAAACAAAACCACAGCAGTCACTCAAACAGTAAAGATGCAATCGTTGCAATTATCCAATCAATGGCTCTCAAAAACAGGCGCAAATTAAAAACATATACACAGTAACCCCAAACCAGAACTCCTGCCCTGAAATTTCCTGCAGGCGAGTCCCAGACCTGGTAGACTTAAAAGAAAAGGATAAACAAAGAGTCTAGTCCAATAAAGACTGCCTTTGGACTCCCACACAACCCCAACTTCATCATTTCAAGCCCCGCTCAGGAAAGCACAACAGGTAAATGACAGCAGAAGTCACACCGAAAAATAAAACAGAAGGCATGTTCTTCAATGCTAAAAAGAGAGCCAGGAGCATGTTGGCAGGAATGAGGATACTATAAAGAGACCTAAATCTGATGGACTATACAGGGAAAAAAAGAAAAAAAAAAGGTGGACAGCTTCCCCAGCTCTTCTGCTTAGAAACTATCTATTCATTTAGGAGAGGCAGAGCAGAAGAGGAAGCAAGCAGCAATCCAGAACCTAAAGTAATGCCAACACAAAGGACCTCAGGTCTAGCAACCGAATACAAAAGGCACAGGGCGGGAAAACCAGGTCTAGCAACCGAATACAAAAGGCACAGGGCGGGAAAACCAGAAAGAGTGTTTTAAAAAGAGCCAGGCTTTTTATCTACCACCACTCCCTTCCAAACGAGAAATGAGGTGCTACCATTCGAAAGCCGTGTCCACAGAATGAACAGGACAGGACACAGGGAAGGGGCATCAGCCCAAATAGCCCATGTGACCCGCAGCAAGCAAAATACATTCAGAGGGACTTCAGTTTACACGAGGAAGCAATGGGAACACAGGGAGAGGGAGAGGGCCTGCCTTGGGAAAGGGAGCAGAAGGGGAGAGCGACTTATCATCTGTCCCATCGTGGAATAGATGTTAAGTACCTTACACGTCTGTTTGGCTTATACGTCCACCAGCACAACACTTTCAGGCATTACCACCCTCATGTGGAGGATGAGAGTGCTGGGGGGGAGTGAGGCAGAAATTCCACCTCAAGTGTGGCTCTAAAAACCTCATGTTTCATTTCATCACAAGAGTTCAAAGTCCTAGAGGCTCAGCCGATCACCCTGAACCCTCTAACAGTGACTCAGTACCTTCACGGCCCCACTGCACTGACTCCTGGGTCCCTGGCACAGTCAAGTTAACTAGTTCAGGTGACTAACACATCTTAACTCACTTATTCTCCACATGTGACCACTCAGAAGGTGCTCAGCAAGCGAGAAGAAGCAAGAGGAAGTAACCAGTTAGAAAGTTCAGGCTCTGGCCCTCCTGGCATGGGTCTCCACCCTAGATCATCTCAGGCCTGCGCCCTCTTGCAACCTATGCCGTCACTCACTGCCAACGTGGTGGAAACAATTCAATACCAGTTCCCACATCAGCGTATACCTGTGTCCATGAATACCTCCTCTTTGAATGGCCTCATAGGATGAATACACATTTAAATTGTTCCCTTATTAAAGGGGCATTTAGGTTATTTTTAAACTGTTCTCTTAACGAATAAGCTACAAATATCATTGATATACTTCCATATCTCTGTATTCCTGAGCAAAATAATTAGATTTTCAAATTGTTCACTATAAAAACTATGTTTTTGTATATATGCCTCATGTGCAGCTCTGCATTTGTGTCTGTGTAGGAAAGTGACCTCTGGAAATGTGAGCAGGCATACAACACCATTCAGGTAAAAAAAACACATCCATGTTTCTATCAGTACATAGCTACATGCATAAAATCATTTTAATTACCAAACAGCTAACACTGGTTTACTCTATAGGGTGGGTTATTTGAAGCACTTTGTGGATTTCGTGAATTACTTACTTGTGCAATTTAAAAATAAAAATAGTTAACTCCAAGTCAAATCCAAGAGAAAACATCAAATTTACAACCGTATTTACTTGTGGGGATTAAGGGAGGCAGATGTATTCTCCAGCAGTTGCCATGCCCTCCTCGAGGGGTTCTTCCCAACCCAGGGATTGAAACCAGGTCTCCCGAACTGCAGGTGGATTCTTTACCAGCTGAGCCACCAGGGACACCCAAGAATACTGGAGGCGGTAGCCTGTGCCTTCTCCAGGGGAACTTCCTGACCCAGGAAATCAAACCGGGGTCTCCTGCATTGCAGGCAGATTCCTTACCAGTTGAGCTACACAGAGAAAACATGAATTTTCAACTGTATTTATTTCAGGGGGTAAAGGGAGGCAGATGTAATCAGAAAATGATATGGACAGGTTTTAGGACTTAGGCTCAGTGGTTGAGTTCATAGCTGTTCACTACGTATCAATCTTTTTAGTCTTTCAATTTGTTCATAATAAATTCAGCTGAGAGTCAAATTCAAGGCAAGGGGTGTAAGAATCCCCAATCCTACACAAAATGAACTAAAGATATGAATGAGAGTAAGACCAAGGGTTTGTTTTTTTTTTTTAATCATTTCTGAAACAAGTCAGATTTAAGTAACCTAAAATAATATTTGGGGCAGCGGGGAGGTTTTAAAAATAAGCCTTAATAAAGATATAACTCAATTAATTTGCATCCTACTTCTAGGAGGACAAGTTCCTAAATATTGAATTAGAAGAATATTTAGAAAAAAACTATAAATGTCTCCACATTTAAGATACTGATGACCTAAGTATTAATTCAAAGAACAAGAAATTTCCTGAAATATTATGAAGATTCACTATTAATGCCTAATGATAATACAAAATACTATCAATATTAAACTGTAGCCTGAGATGTTTAGAGTAGGAGATGTGTAAAGTCCACAAGACTAGAAAAAAGGAAAAATCAAGTTAGAGGGTAAGTAGTCCTTTAACTAAGCTTTCACCTAAATTAAAGTAATAAAATTACCTGATTTCCAATGGCATTAATAGCTAGCTATAAGGCAATGAAAAATGGAATTTGAGAATGATTATCCACCATACATATAGAATTCTCATGAAAAATAAGTTTACCTAAAAATTACACAAAACCTAATTTGCAGACAAGTTTTGTAATTTTTGATTGAACAGTCACAACAATGGAAACACAATGTATAAATAAATTAAGGGGACTGAAGTCAAAATTGGGAATTGTTGGACTCCAACAGAAAAATACTTATTTTAAAAAGCTTAACACTTCCCGTCTCTCACTGCTAAAAAAGATTTGATAACTCTTCAAAATCGCTTTCAAGCTGGCAAAAACAAAGATTAAGTATGTCTTTACAACAGCTTGTGAAAGTAAGCTGTTCCCTTTTAATCACCACTTTGGCAAACGACCACAAGAGGGCAGCACAGCGACACTAGAGCAAGCCTGCGGGTCAGCCCAAGAACTGTGGTTCCAGCGCTTGCTGGGCTGTAATTTCCCTAAACTTACAAAATGGCTGAGCTGCTTGGCAGAGCTTGTTTTTCTGGCTGGTGGTGGTGAAAGCAAAATCTAGTAAAAACACAAAGCAACCTACACTGGAATTCCATAAAGCTTACTTCCAGACTATGCACTACCAATAATAAATAACTAGCATTTACGAGGGCTTCCCTGGTGGCTCAGAGGGTAAAGCATCTGCCTGTGACACCGAACACCTAGGTCTGCATTTGTGTGTCATATGTTAACATTCTCCTCTAATCCGTACCCTCATTTTACAGAAGAGTCTCGCCCAAGTATGTGTCTATGTCAACCCCATCCCCACAGTCTGAATTATAAAATCCACAGTACTAACCTCTAAGTGGTATTGCTGTCCCTTTTATAATCAGTTAAAGAGATTATTAAACCACCCAGCAAAAGATCAAGGCCAGAACCATTTCAAGGGCGGTGCAGGACAATTCCTTCTTAATCACTCCTTTGCGTCGTAAGAGGAAAGAAAGGCAAGGATCATTAAGTCACAAGTTTCTTAAATTGAATCATATCTTTAAGACCTCCTCCACCTCTGGTTCAAGTCCCATGATCCTGAAGACTAAGCTACATTTTAAGTCAAGTTCAAAGACAAGAGACTGAGAGATTTCTATGTACACACAACAAAGGATTTATACACACAACATAGGAAGAAATACACAACAAAGAGAATTCCAATAAGAAACTGGGCAAAGGAAATGAACATGCGATTACAAAAAACCAAACAGCAGAAGCCAATAAACATTTTAAAAAAAAAGGTAATCAGGCCTCATTAGTAACTTGGGAAGTGTAATTACAACACATTAAATTTACACTCATCTGCTCTGCAGAGATCAGAAAGTCTGGTAACATTAAAGGATGATGCGAAAGTAGGGAAAACAGTACTCATATATGATTACTGGAAAAGTAATCAGCAGAAGCTTTGGAAATCTATTTTGTGTTATCCAGTTGAGTTAAAAAACATGCCTATGAATCGTGATTCGATCAGTGGGTATATAACTAAACAAATCATCAAATGTGTACAACAGGTGGAAAAGTATAAAAATATTCAGAGATCTGTTCACAAGATTTTAAAAAAGGAATTGTTACATGTTCATATATGAAAATGCAAAGACAAAATATGAAAGTCATCACTTCAGTCATTCAATCATACTATGCAATTAACTACAGCAGTTAAGACTAGGGATGTGTCATCCATAAAAATATGACAATTTCAAGGCTGTATTTTTTAACACAAAATATATTGCACGAATCATAATTTTTAAAATGCCAAGTATTTCATACGCCAAGTTCTCGAGTGACAAAGGGAAAGGGGTAAATAGAATTTTAACTGTATCTATCTTGTTTAAAACTTTAATTTCATTCTTTGAACTCCTCTAAACTTTTCAAAAAAAGAGCTGTGTTTCTAACATTCCAGAACTAATCAGTATTCTGACACAGATCATCCTCGGATTCAGCAATTCTTTGGGAATATAATACTGGGAACATGAAGGATTCTCTTTTCAGAAAAAATAATGGGTTGGCTGAAAAGTATGTTCAGGTTTAGGAAAAGCCAAATCAACTTCTCAGCCAACCCAATACCCATCAGACAAAATGCACACCAAAACGCCATGTAGAGTTTCAGAAGATAAAGGGTTAAGTCCTATCAGTAACCATCTCTTGCTTCCAAAATTATGAAGTGGTCCGGGGCGAGAGGGGGAGGGAATCTGCCTTTCGTAACCCTGCTTCTAAGATTCTCAGCTGGTGTCAGGCAGAAGGCACCTTCATCTCTATTATGCTACTTCTGCTGCCCAACAACCAGGAAGCACTGGCGTGGTCCTCAGTAGTTTAAAATAGCATAAAACAAATGGAACCCAGGCAAACAAATCACTAGGGAAAAGTGAGTTATAACAAGCCGCCTGGGTAAGGCACAAATTAAATACCCATTTCACAAACACCTATCCCAACCCGGATCTGATAACGCCCTAAGGACTACACAAAAGGCAAGCTTTCTACTCAGGTAACATGGAAGACCAACACTTCATGCAATGAAAGGCAGTTAAAGTAAAACTAGCCCTATAAACCACCAGGGGTTTCTCTGGTGGCTCCGCCTGCCAACTCCGGAGACAAGGGTTCATTCCCTGGGTCAGGAAGATCCCTGGAGAAGGAAATGGCAACCTACTCCAGCATTGTTGCCTGGGGAATGCCATGGACAGAAGAGCCTGGCGGGCTATATAGTCCATGGGGCCACAAAGAGTCAGACATGACTTAGTGACTGAACAACAAAGGCATAATCCACCGTATCAACTGATGTATTTACCCCTATTTAAACCCTGAAGCTGGACGAACTTGTTTGACCAGGAGTTCCTTTCAGCCCTTTGAGTCTTTTCTTTCCTTATTAATAACTTGCAGGCAATTGTGTTTTAGACTTTTTTATAAGACAGTCACTCCAGAATTCTAAGGAGATTTAAACGTCCTGGCTGCTAAGCTCAGCAGTAAATGTGGAACTTATGCCCACACTGTCACAGGAAGTGAGGCCCCTGAACCAGTCCACAGAAAAGGTGAGGGCTCCCAACTTTCTTAAGAACAGCCAACAGTTTCTGAGGCAAAAACTTTACTGTTTTAGACCAGTTTCTCACACTCACCATCACTGATGTTCTGGGCCAGACAACCCTATTGGGGAGGGGGTGGAGAAGAAAGACAACCTTGCGAATGGTAGGATGTTTAGCGGGATCCCTGGCTGTTACCCACTAGATGCCAACTGCAGTCCAACCCCAACCAAAAACAACTTCAGACGCTGCCAAAGTTTTGCAGGGGTGTGGGGAGGTGGTGTCCTTAATTTCAAAACTAATTTATTAAAACATTGTTTACCTGTAACTTCTATCAAAGAAACAAGCTCAGAGTGTCCTGTCTGCAATTCAATAACTAAAAACAAACAGAACAGACCCCAAATCCTGTCCCATTAGCCCCTATTTCCCAAACCTGCCTGCATGCAGAAATTAAGGGAGCCTATTGTCAACACAGATTCCTGGGCACCATCTCAGATGGTGCTAGTGGTAAAGAATCCGCCTGCCAATGCAGAAGACGAGAGAGACACGGGTTCGATGCCTGGGTGGGGAAGATCTCCTGGAGGAGGGCATGGCAACCCACTCCAGTATTCTTGCGTGGAGAATCCCATGGACAGAGGAGCCTGGCCGGGAGTCCACAGGGTCACAAAGAGTCAGACACGACTGAAGTGCCCGAGCACACTTACATCCCTGAAGGCCTGAATTACAACTTCCAGGCNCTGGAGGAGGGCATGGCAACCCACTCCAGTATTCTTGCGTGGAGAATCCCATGGACAGAGGAGCCTGGCCGGGAGTCCACAGGGTCACAAAGAGTCAGACACGACTGAAGTGCCCGAGCACACTTACATCCCTGAAGGCCTGAATTACAACTTCCAGGCAAGAAGCCTGGGCATGTTGAACAAGCAACTCAGGTGATTCTTAGCAAGTAGATTTGGGGATTTAAATGGCTATATAAAGCTAAATTCAGAGAGAACAGACCTTTTAATCAGGCAAGAGTAAAGGAGCACTGCAAGAATTTGACCCATCACCCACTTCCCTCTAAAGGACCACTTACCAGCCATATGCTACCTCCATGTGAAGGTCAAACAACAAACCGGAGTGGACTTTTGACACCACCATCAGGAACTACTTCTCTAGCATGCACAGAACAGCTGTTCCAGCCCTGGCCCTGGCAAGGCCACACCTAGAGCACAATTTTGATTACCTGCCACCTCCCTTCCATCCCTCCCGTCCCCTCCCCACCCTCCCCTCCTTTCCATCCCCTTCCCTCCTTTTCATCCCCTCCCCTCCCCTCTCCTCTCTCCTTTGCCCTCCCTGCCCTCCCAAAATCCAATCAGGTATGGGCCTTGGTGTTTTGAACTCACAAGTGATTCTGATGCAAAGNTTCCATCCCCTTCCCTCCTTTTCATCCCCTCCCCTCCCCTCTCCTCTCTCCTTTGCCCTCCCTGCCCTCCCAAAATCCAATCAGGTATGGGCCTTGGTGTTTTGAACTCACAAGTGATTCTGATGCAAAGCCTACAGTGGGAAATTATGCTTACCAACAGCAAAAGACAAAAATAAGAACCTCTACATCTACAAACTGGCCAAATTCAAAGTGCACGTGCGGCTGCTGCTGCTGCTAAGTCGCTTCAGTCGTGTCCAACTCTTTGCAACCCCATGGGCTGCAGCACGTGTGGCTGGAGAAGATCAAACCAGACAAGGGCAAGGTTCCAGAGCAGGGCTCCCTCTCCCCACCCACCACTACCCCCAGGGCAATCACTTCCCGGATACAACTTAATTTGACTCCTTTCACGTAACAGCTTGGCCTTACAGCTTTTTGAAAAGCAATGTGTCTCTTCATCAGTCACACCATCAGTCATCAAAAGGTGATTTTCACCTTTTGGTTTCTTAATAAGTTTAAGGTAAGCAGAACACAGAATTACTCTACATTTTCAATCACCTACATGCTTTCCGCTTACTGGTCTATAATAATTCATCCTGGAGCCAAACTACCAGCACCTGAAGCCAAGTCTACCCTTTCCTCGCCCTTGTGCCTCAGTTTTCTCATCTGCAACAGAGGAGTGACAATCACAGCAGCCTCACAGATACAATGGGAGGGACACCCAGCATTTAGAACAAGCGGCAGGCTCATGGCAGCCACTATGCTTACCGATCACCGGACCTCTCCAGACTAGATCAACACAGGTGTCATTAACATCTCGCAACAATCAGATCTATTGGTTTGATATTTAACCTAAGTGTAACACTGTAAGCAGAGCCAGCAAAAGCGAATCTGAGAAGTAACTACAAACCCCCTCCAGCTAAGTATACAGCCTACTGAAGGAAAGCGATGACACGTTTAGTATAAAAAAAGCTCAGCAGGATGCAGGACCACCCACAGAAGTTCAAAGGCAAGCCCTGGGGACAGAACACCTGGGAAAGGTAGCAGGAGGAGGTCACTGGCAATCCTGCTACACTAACCTTCGCGCTAAACAAAATATACACTCGAAACTCCTTAAAACAGTGCCTGACACAGTGAGCACTCCATAAAATGTAAATCGACTCCGGTATTTTCTTATAAAATTTTCACCACATGTTATTTTCCTTCAAAATAAAAATCCAGAATGAAAGATTACCAGCCATGGCTGGACTGGGAAATCACCCATATATATGCAATACCTTGAGGTTTATTTTTATATCCTACTTTCTCATTCCGTTTTTAATGCTGGTTACAATTCACAACCCACCAATGGGTGACAAATATCACCGTAAATAAGTGCTTCACAGAACAACCCAGGGCAACTGCTCCAGCCCTAAGCTACCTTTCCTCAGCTGGGGGAGGGAAGGAATTCTGAATGGAATGTAACTGCATTCAAAGTTAATTATGGAATCCAAACTTTTAGAGGTCTCTAAAAGGGTCTCGAGAGTCCCTTGGACTGCAAGGAGATCAAACTAGTCAATCCTAAAGGAAATCAACCCTGAATATTCATTGGGAGGACTGATGCTGAAGCTCCAACACTTTGGCCACCTGATACTAAGAGTCAACTCATTGGAAAAGGCCCTGATGCTAAGACTGAAAGGAGGAGGAGAAGGGGACGACAAAGGAGGAGNTCAAACTAGTCAATCCTAAAGGAAATCAACCCTGAATATTCATTGGGAGGACTGATGCTGAAGCTCCAACACTTTGGCCACCTGATACTAAGAGTCAACTCATTGGAAAAGGCCCTGATGCTAAGACTGAAAGGAGGAGGAGAAGGGGACGACAAAGGAGGAGATGGCTGGATGGCATCACCGACTCGGTGGGCAAGCTCCGGGAAGCCTAGTGTGCTGCAGTCCATGGGGTCGCAAGGAACAGGACACAACAGAGCAACTGAACAAGAGGCTTTAAGACGATCACAGTAAGGAAGAGACAGGGCTAGCTAGTGTTTAAAGCAATTGAGGACAAGGGGAAAATAACCCAACACTATAAACAGTTTGCAGGTATGCTACAGCAGGATCTGGCATGCCACTGAAACTTTCCCTCTTTTCCATACACCACCTCCTTATTAGCTCCCCATCCCCCACTGCTTCCAGCCCAACTGCCAGTTGCCCTAAAAAGGGAACTGAGAAACCAGGACAGGTAATGGAAAGACCAAGGGTTAGAAAAGAATATAGCAAGCGCTCCATCAGAAGATTTGAAACGCATGGGGAAACACGTCAATGTATGGAACACAGGCAAATCTGAAACACATGGAGAGCTTTTAAAACGGAATCACAAGGGCTGGGCTGGACACTGGTATTTTTAGAAGCTCTCCAAGGTCTGATGTAGAAACAAACTAAAACAACAACAACAACAAAAAAAACAGAACTCAACAAAGTCATAAACCAAAAGTAAAGGAAATGAAGGAAGTAGTGGACACGTGAAACACAAATCATGAGACTACAGGCCTAACAGAATAAACCGGACATTGCACATTACATTAAATGAAATAAACGCCACTACGGGGTAGGCGGACTAGTAAAAGCAACCTACAGCCAACTCGGTATTTGTTGTAAATATTATAGCAGTTACATTTATATCCGAACAGCACTGCACCTTGGTATGAATCATTCCCTCTGGCACAGCCTGAGATGGAGACAAGGCAGAGGGTAGACCAGGGCAATGAACACCAGCTCAGGGAGGAGGAGACAAGGCCTCTACTCAGAGTGACTGCCAAGAGGACTATGACTCAACACAAGCTGGTCTAGTCCAGAGAGATTCACATGCTCCCTTCAGAAGGCTTGGTTTCTCAGGAAAAAGAAAGAAAGAAAGAAAAAATCCCAGGGTTAACTACAAAATACACCCAAGGTTTCAACTAACTAAAAGAGATCTTGCCTTCTAAAATCATCTTAACTTCTCTAACTGGCCTAAACTGATGCCTGTGGGAGGCCTGGCCACCAGCCTCAGGGGCAACCTGGCTCTTAAAGAGGTAAGTTCCTCTTGAAAAGGAAAAATGAAACATGAGGAATAAAGTGTTACTAATAGCTTGCAGTTATTGAGTACTCTCGACCTAACAGTGTCTCTGCTAAGCACTTTATAAGCAGTACATAATTTAATCTTTGTAACCCAATGAAGACTGTCATTATCTTTTTTTTTTTTTTTTTTTTGCGGCACTGCAAGGCATGTAGGATCTTAGTTCCCTGACCAGAAACTGAATTCACAGCCCCAGCAGCGAAATTGAGTCTTAACCACTGGACCGCCAGGGAGGTCCCATATCCACACTTTAAAAATCAGAAAACTGCAGCAATGTACTTCACTGGCCTAAGCTGAGAACAGCTGTCTATACTAAAGTAAAGGCTGCACTGTGCCCATGTGCTCTGTCGTGTCCCACCCTAAGGACTGTAGCCCACCAGGCTCCTCTGTCCAGAGGATGTCCAGGCAAGCATACTGTGGCGGGCTGCCATGCCCTCCTCCAGGGGCTCCTCCCCACCCAGGGATGGGGCCTTCGCCTCTGTGTCTCCTGCATGGCAGGCGGGCTCTTCACCACCAGTGCCCCCTGGAAAGCCTAAATGCTGAGCTACTGCTATCACTGCACCCAGCCCTCGCCAGGCCAGACGGAGGACTGCTAACGACGCCACAAATCACAAATGACTCATCAGAACTGACATAAGTACAAAATCACAACTATCATTACAGTGAAGCCTTATCACTCTTCTGCAACATTCTCCTCATAAAGAGGAGATCCCCCTAAACTGTGGGGTCTCCCAAAGTTATCACTAAAATAACAAAAAAGGTGACCTTAGCCAAGCATCTTAACATAATGCGGTACGTCAATTATATTTCAAAAATAAAGTGAATGATAAAAATAGAGATCAGATTTGAGAACCAGAGGCAGGGCTTGGGAATGGTTCAAGGGGAGGGGAGTGAAGAGTCTGAGGGGGACAGGGAGTTAAATGAAGGTAGTTAAAAGGTATAAACCTCCAGTTACAAAACAAATATAAAATACGTGCTCCAACACTGCTAAATTACTGGTAACAAACATACGACACTCACTGGCATTTACTGAACTGTGTCAACTTTTGTTGTTTCAGTTTATACTAACAACACTCAAGTTCCAAAGAGGTAGTAACAGACAGTTTTGGTGAGGTATGAATTCGAATTCAATATACAGTCAGGCTGAAATGCAGGAGGGAAGCAGTCAGCTATAGTAACAAACACCAGCATAAGTAAAGCAACACAGTTGTTTTTAATTGTATACAAAATTACTCTCGAGTAATTAAAAAACAAAACAAAACACTTTCTTCCCTAAAGGAAACCTCTTCAAGAAATCCAACCAAGCTTTAAGGCTTTCCCTCTCCCCCCACCCCAAAAAAAACCCTTAAAAAATTGATGCTCTGATCCAGAATATAATTACCAAATGTCACACAGAGCAGTCACTTAATATTTATGTCAGGAACAAGCTGGCTATGCTACATTTTATGTGTGAAAGGACAGGAATCTAGAAATAGGTGGTTTTAGAAGGTATATCTTATAATTGTCAGGGGTTTAACTGAATATGGAAGGAGGTAAGTAAGCCAACCGATTATAAAATCTGTGAGTGTCACATACTGTCAAGTAAAATGCAACTGAACTTCCAAATTCACCTCTCAGAAAATAACTTGCTAAAAATTTTTATAACTAAAGTTCCCCATAAATAGTTTGCCCACCTTCCTGCAATTGCTTAACCTTTACTAAAGATGTTACACTCCAAAAAGCCAAATATCAAGTGGAAACTGCACATTTTCAAGACAAGAATCTAAAAGAAAAAAAAAAAAGATTAACCAGCACTTTTCTTGCCATTTCATGACATTCTGCACACAGGAGGAAAATCCGTAGAAAGCTCAATGAAAAGACTTAATACTCGGCTTCTTCAATATGTTAATTGGCTCCAAGTAGCATGCAAATAGTTCACAGAGATTAAGGATGTATCATAATATTCATTTTAATTCACACAGTAATATCTATGACATCTACTACAGAGCAGTTTACATCCTAGAACACAACTGCAGTGTCACTTCATTTTCTTTTAGGGCATTTAGCAAACAAAATTTTAATGTAACCAGAATTCAATCAAAAAATATGGGAAGAACAAAGTTTTCTTCTTTATATTCACCTTAAGTTGCTAGTATGTTCAGTCAGTTCAGTTATGTTAATGATCTTCAAATTCTAAGTACTTGTCCCTAAGGCTCTTAAAATTTTCATCATATATATTTGAGCATATAACTGAAATATCATTTACGGAATATTTGATGAACAAGTTTATAAAACAAACTGAAAACCCAATTTCACCTAAAAGTTTCAACAAACAATTCCTTCTAAAGAATCAAGACTACGCCAATCTACAAAACCAATTAATAATGTAGTGATTTTTACTCTGCAAACTTGATTCAGAAGAAATTCATGATATGCCCAGATAAACATTTCTACCTGCATTCAGGAGTTCCACATCTCTGTGGAAGTATCATATTTTACTCTATAAAAAAAAATCTTAACTATTGCCAACAATCTGATATTCCACTTACTGTTAAAATACCCCCCCAAAAGCTTGAAAAAAAAAAACTATTCACCAGGGTACGATTACAGTATTGATTACAGACCAATACTGTCTTTCCTCTGTGCTTAAATTCATTACTTGTGACCAAACTATAGTCATGGTTGGTAAGCTACGATCATCTTTTTAACCAGAAATCCTTGCAAGGGTTGCTAACAAGGCAGACCATGAGCATCACTAATATTTTAACAAGTTTACCAGGACTGAATTAAATTTTCCAGAACAGGTAAAGTTCCCTAAGATTTTACCAAGGAATTCCACTACTGCACATGCTTCGGGAGTCACTATTCTTTAGCAAGTGCTCAAACACTTATAAAGACTTGTCTCCTAATGTTTGTTTATAGTAATGAATGGCTATTGATGTATTCGTTTGTTAACCTAGTATTAGTAGACTAATAGTTACTAAGAAGGTGAAAAATCTGTTGCTATTTCCTAATTATCCCTTAAAAATAAATCACTTTGCATATACTGACCTGAGTTTTTCTCCATCAAATGTCAATTGGGAAAATGTTTGGTACCAAGTAAAAATGCACGGGGACAAGTTCAAATAATCTTCCCTTTGTTTATGAGCCATGTGTTAAACAGCAGCTGTAACACCATTAACAACTNTTTGTGTGCACACTTGCACTCACTTTCCCTTCCTTTCCCATTATTTGGTAATACTGAAGTCACCCCCCACTGCGAATTATTTTAAGTGTGTGATCCTCATTTCTGTCCATCCCTAAAACTTTGTTTCAAATACGTAAAACTTAGATACCAAATCAAAACGTTTTTGAAAGTGAACTTTTAACCTTCAAAAGCCATGGTATACAAAGTGTAACATTATACTTAAGCATTAACTTCAAAAGAGTAACAAACTTACATAATGACTATTAAGTATTGCCATTATTTCCCAAAACAGGAAAATAACCAGATCACATTCAATTCTCCCAGGTCCTAAAGTAATTTCACAGACCAAAAAGTTCACTTGACCTGCAAACTCCCTTCCTCTGATGGCTCAGGCTGCAAAAGTGATTTTTCTAATATTCCCCAAACACTAGACTTTGTGCCATTGAAACTAGGTCCTTATGGAGAAATTCTGAAGCATTAAGGAACCAAGTACTAGCTATGGTAAGTCAGTTTTAGCTCACTTAAAAATAACAATTTACTACAATAAAACATCACTAACATTCTCTTAGCTTTACAATTTTTAAAGGAAGTGATGTCATAATTATGTACATGTATTAGTATGCAATTTAGGGGGAACAGTAATTTAAAACCATCTTCTTTTAAAGGTGTCTCAAATATTTGACACTCATCAGGTGTATGAATCAAAATATACTTGACAAAACATTCAGAAGTACAGTGCATGCTCCTAGTTAAGCTGCAACCCCATAAACAGAAGACAAATGCATGGCACCTGCATGTCGTTTTCCAGGTCAGAGTAAATTATTCAAAGAATAACTAAACCACTTCACTTTTTTAAATTAGAAAGCAGAGTCTGATCAACGATGTTAACCACAAACCTTGCACGAGAAAGCCAAAACCCATGTGAGATATGCAAATCATACACTCAAGGGAGTACCAATTTTAGGTATTGAATCTTTAATAATTTGTCAAAGATTCCTGGGGATTCCTATGTCTTCAAGTCACCATCACTTTTCAGAAAAATCAGTTTAAAATCAGTAGAGTTTTCTGTCCTAAATCTTGCCTAGATAATTACACTGGTAATTCAGTTTCAAAGACAGCAATCCAAACTGTGTGACAATTCAATTTGCAAAAGAATTTGGAAAGGTAATTTTCAAAGCAAGGGTGAAAATATTTTAAGTCTTATAACACAAATAAGAATTCAACATTAGAAATAAACCATGTTCAAAACTTTCAAATCACTAACCTAGTAATATATACTGTTTATACAAAATTACAAAAGTAAAAGCAAACTGGGGAGGGAAAAAATTCATATAAACCAATCAGATCCCTGTTAAATGCATTAATTTAAAATTTGTAATGTGACAGTTCATAGAACACACATCAAGAAATACATACTTTAGAAAATTAATATACAGATGATACAACAAAACATCTTAGAGGATTTTCATACAACAAAATATCTTAGAGGCTTTATTACTTAGTCACTAATATGGTGAACTCCAACAAATGTGAAACAAATCATGATTTGAACAAACAGTAACATTTGTAAGCTTCAGAAGATAAAGCATTCCAGGCGACTCTGTCGAAATAAATCAATAAATTTAAAGCAGCTACAACTAAAATGCAAGGATAAAATACTACATCTACCAACCAGAGAAAATTGTCTAAATATAAGCATACAAATGCAAGCCTTAAAGTATTTTAAATATAAAATAAACAATTAGAATCACAGTAACACACACAAAACAGAAGCATATTAATTGTGTTCCAAGATTTCTGTGATCACAGGTTTGATTTCATAAATGCAGGAACTGTAACCATCGAGAGTAAAGGTTTTGA
This sequence comes from Neotragus moschatus, assembly GCA_006410615.1. NCBI lineage: Eukaryota > Metazoa > Chordata > Mammalia > Artiodactyla > Bovidae > Neotragus > Neotragus moschatus. Next base: position 1,072,869 of record SJYA01002628.1, read on the forward strand.
TTAAATCTTATCAAAATTTCCTAAAATGTCAACAGTATCAAAAGAAGCATAGAGTCAAATAAAAATATAAACTGAGAGGCATCAGTCAAAGGGTCCTTTTTGCAATTTCATTTTAAAATGTACATTTTTTCATTCATATAACTTTCTCAAATGTCTATTTACTATAATTTACTACCACAAGGCTCCTCTATGGCCTTCAGTTACTAGTTTGGGTATCCTAGATTCTTCAAAGAAAAAATTTGCCTTGTATGTAAAATGGTGCAATGCAGCAATGGCTAAACCGACAAGGTCATTTTCCCACAGCACGAAAACCTAAAAACTGAAATTTACTGTCAAAAAACCTGTGGTTTGCAGGAAAGGCCCCCTTGAATAAAGGTACCTTACCTTTTGACTGCTGTAAGAGGCCTTAAGTCACAACTTAACTTTCATAAATTGCTACCAAAAAATTAGGGTGTGGCATATTAGCAATCTCAAGGTCACGCTTTAAAAAACGAACTCAAATTAGTAAAATACTTAAAATAAAACAGACAGCTATCCTTGTCTGTCAAGGTAAACAATGTAAGCTGAGGTTTCCCCAAAAAAAAGAAAAAAGGAAGAAAGTTGATAGCTCATACCTCGATGCATTGCTGTGTAGCGAACTGTCCTCCTCTTGGCTTTTGTCCTTATTTCTCATCATCTTTTAAGTCTTAAATATTAAGGGGGAGGGGGAATCTGTGTTTGCTTTGAAGTCCTGTGCCCAGGTATTTACTGTCAAAAGTTGAAAGAAAGGTAAGGTCCCAGCTTCTATCCATGGCTTTTATTATCAGGAACAAAGTCCTGACTATGTAATGATATTGTTATAACACAACGGCGGTAAGCACCAAAAACCAAAATATTTATATTTTTTCCTTTAAAAAAGAAAAAACACGATAAACCGAACAGAGGGAACATCACTATCAATAAGGAAAGTTTCTCAAAGTAACACACTGGATACAAATAACAATCTCTGTATCTTATTGCGTCATCCAGGAATTTCACATATTTACAGAAAATAGAGCAAACTTAACCATGTAAATCTTTTAAATTACCACTAATGATCGTGAACTTACCTGATCCATGTAGTAGGTCCAAAGCAAGAGTCCTATCTAGTAGAAAAATATCAGATCCCAAATAATTAAAAATAAAAACAAAATTATCCGTTAAAAAGCAAAAAATAAATAATATAATCCTCAAATATGTTAACTGTTCAAAAAAATAAAGCAACAATTAATCCTGAAACGGGTCCGGAAGAAAAAAAACCTCATTAGGAGAGCGCACAAAAATGGAGGTGCGCCATGGCTTCTAAGCTGGAAAAAACGACGACCTGGGCTCTCAGTACGGCTGCTTCTTTCCAACAAGGCACGAAAAGAAAGCTGCCAAAAGCTGCTTTTCTCCCTAAAAAAGGTTCGAATCGACCCCAGTAAGTCACTAGGAGAGGCAGGGGGCTGCGGGGGCCCCCTGAGGCTGCCCGAAAGTTAGGGAAAGTTGCGTAAAGTGAGGCGAAGGCAGGGAGCTGAGCGCGCTCTCTCTAAGGCACAGCCGCCATCTAGAGCCTCCTTCCCAGCTCTGAGCTCTGCCTTTGATTGACACTCTCTACATTTACCCCACAACTCAGGTGATGTACCATAGACCCACCCCTTCATCTCCACCAAAAAAAAAAAAAAATATCCTCCATCCCAGGGAGCCTAAGGACCCCTACCCCCATCCCTCCCTGCCCCTCCAGACCACCCCATCAGGCGGAGGGGGGAGGGTTTCTTAACCCCCTCTGGCTCAAACACCCTTTTTAAGCCAGAGAGAAATGTAATTTGTTCCTTTTGTCTAAAGATCTGCTAAATATTTCAGTCCTTGAGCTAAAATAACTTCCTCTCTGGACAGGAAGTGGTGTTTTATCAAGCCATTTTGAAAAAGGGATAATTCTTAGGAGAATATAAAGCTCAGCTTAAGTACTAATCTTTTTAAAAACTACCCCCACCATGGTAAAATGGTTTCTAAATAAAAGCAAAACCTCCATTTCATAAATTAAAATTCAAGTTTTGCCTTCCTTATGAAGCCTAAAAATTATCTAAGGATTAAGTTTAAGGGGGAATTTTCCATCCCAACTGAAAGGAAGGGGCACAAGAGCGCCTCCCTAGTGTTCAGTTGCATTAGGGCAAAAATTAATGCAACTAGTTTTTATTCAAAAATCTCAACTTTTCTTTGTATTTTCACAAGATTCTTTAACCCATTAAACCTTTAACCTTGCCAAAACCATACCCCAAAAATTCTCATACCATACTGATTCAGGAAAAAACAATGTCATTAAATTCAAGAGCATGGAACTGCCAATGAAAAAACCCAAGAAACTCCACCTCCAAAACCAACACATGTATTTCAACCATCCCCTTGTATTCCAAATCAAATACTAAGTATATACCCATTTCAACAATGGTAAACTAGTAATAATCTTATATCTGATGGATTACCGAAGTAATATCACAGGGCAAACTCTCCTACATATCAAAACCATGACATCTACATAAAATCACTAATGCCAAAACCAAATTATTCAACTTTCTCAACAAGCACCCCAAGAAAACATTCACACATCCAAAAATAATCAACTTTCCTTACTCAACGTTATCTGCCAAAACAAGACCCTTCCCTCACTGAGAAGCCAACTTTAGATTTATACTCAACAAAAGCAATAATTTGCACCCAGGAAATGTAAAATCCATAACCAAAACCCAGTCTCAATTCCACTCTTTCTACAAAAGATAATTTTGTACCAAAATCAAAATCCAAAATTCCACTTTTGATCTATATAAACCAACCAACTCAAATCAGCCAATGAGAATGAATACATTTCTACTGATCACTGACTTGTGTATCCTGGTATTTGACATTAATTACAAACATGGTGTGATTAACATTTTCTCACCAAAACAAAAAACAAAAGCTGAACTATCATTTGTGGGAAAATATAATCAACAACTCATTTGATTTATCAAAGTCTGCCACGCCCCATGATAGTAACTGAAAATAATTTTAACTGATTATCAATGAATGAAACTGCAGCATTCACCCAGAATTCAAACAAAAGTTATCAATGACATAGTGTGGTTCACTTACTCTAAACTTCTAAATGTACAGAATCAGAAAAATAAGCAACCTTATCTTATAAAATCTATTGTAGACATTATTGACACCAAAATATTAAGTTCTTGTGAGAATACCCTAAGGACCTTCCTATAAATCCAATACCTCTTCACCTAACATTAAACATTAAGCCAAATGGAGGATTCAGTTTAACTGAAATATTCAGATATTCTACAACATGTTTTATTTATAATATTTAATAAGCATAGGTAAAGGGACCATTTCCATCAAAACATACTAATTCAGAAAAATACTCTATCATTCATGCTGAATTTTGAAGCAAAAGGCTTTTTTTTTTTTAAAGTTCATTACAGTCTCACAGCAAACCAAACATCCTTGACCCACTGGTTAAGCAAGATGCTTTAAGTATAAAATAGTATTTTATCTGAACAACCATTTTTTAAAGCACAAATAAATTTCCACAACTTTGTAAAAAGACAAATCTTAATCAACCAAGTAAAATATTTTCCAGCACACCATTTCCATTTTACCAGCTTTATTCAGTACACTTGACTACTGGGCAACTGTAAAGGTCAAAATGTTATTTAAGGCGACACTGAATATTTAATGAAACATGAGCTTAAAAAAAAAAAAAAAAAACCCAAACTGAGAAATTTTAAAGTGTTAGAAATTTTATTAAAGTTAACATTCCACAAAGTCATACTCATACAAATCAAACTGAAAAAATTCCAGGCATACAAACTATCTGTTAATGTGCCATCTTTTTCTCCAAATGTCAAAAATATTAATGATACAAAAAGTCTAGAAAGTCAAATTCACTGTCCATTTGTGCTGTTAAGAAACCTATATCTTCATTCATTTCATGAAATCCATGTTAAAAGAGCCCTGTCTTGGTTGTGTATTATCACAGCACTCTTGTATTAGTCCATCTTTCTCAATTCCCCATAGTGGACTGCCATCTTGATTTCTCAGTGGTAGGGTCCATTTGAGACTCTTCAAGCTGGGTGCTTGACGAAAACATTAAAAGAAAAAAAAATGCTGTTGGAATATCAACAATCATATTCCTTCAAACAGACAACATCTACCCACCTTGAAGATAAGCTTACCATACATAATGCTTTAATAATTTTGTAACAACTTTAACTCTAAAACTGTATTATATTAAGTTGCATGTGCTACACAGACTTCTCCTTGAGAGAAGGATGGCAAAAACAGCACAACCAGTAACAAAATTCTTTTACTGTCACAGATACAGAGTAACCATAAAAATGTGGCAGTGAAGAGTCACATTTTTAATAGTTAAATGTTATACTATCTACATGAGAAATGGAAACAAAAATTCAAATCCAACAATTCTGGAAAGCTAAAGTACAGCAACACTATGGATTCTAAATCTCAATGCAGAAAACTTTCCAAGCTTCTTCAAATAAAACTAAATATGGAAAAGAATCTTAAAGAATTAAAAAAAAAAAAAAAAAAACCAAAGCAGTGGATCATAGCAGTTTTCTGGTGCAACAGATCTTAGTTTTGCATAGGTAACACAAATGGACACAGATAATCTTGAGCTACATCATGAGAATGCAGGAAACATATAGTCACTAGAAAACAAAATGATCAAAACGCAGTGCCTGCCTGTCTTATTTGATGTATCAGATTTTCAAATTCAATACAAATAAAATTCTCATTTCAAAAACATCAAATATTCCTCATTAAAAAAAAATAATTGCTTAAATAATTTGAACTAAAGGAATTAAGGGAAGTCAGGGGATTTTACCATTAAATAAATGGCCCAAATTCATCATGATCAAACATAACTAGAAAAACAAGCTTTAACTCTGATCTTCTCTATAAATTTTGCAGCTCTCAAACTAAATTTATAGCAATAAAGTCTGGATGACTGACTTGGAAGTTATTAAATACAAGGGTATTTTTTTGCTCATTAGGTAGTTAATACATTCATTCCAAAACTATAAGGATTCATTGTTGCTGTTGTCTACTATATACAGTACAAAAATCTACTGAATAAATCACATGATTAACTAAGAGATATCACCACTCATTAAACAGATACTAAAAATGAGTGTCACAACATCAATAAACATCAAACGAAAGATATTTCTCCCAAATATTTTTGCCAGTATCTCTCCAGCCTAAAAGGAGAACTAAAAATAACTCATATATTTCCCAGATCAGTAGAATAGCTTCCACTTGAATTGTTCATTCCTTAAAATTAAGGGACATATCTCTCTATATTAAAGTAAAAAGATTAAAAACTTCATTCCTCTTGATTAGTTAATCATAAAGCAATTTCTCAAACTCTGTTACAATGAAGGATCAAGCTCTAAATGAAGTTTGGAATGTAAATACTATTATGATGAACAATGACATTAATGCATCGATATCAAGTTACAATCATTACAATAGCAATAGGTGCAATTTATTCAATCTAGTGCACTAAGTGATAAACTCAGTGCTTCACACTCTCCCACCACAAGGCAAGAGGCAAAATCCATTCTTGACACTATGTAAAATATTAAAGCCTTATTAAAAAAATTAAAACCATATTTTTAAAGATTTACAAGGAAGCCAAATGATATTAAAATCATATAAAAAATAAATAACAGAATACATCATCTTGTGTGACAAAAATAGAGATTAAAAAATACCAGTATATTGGTTGTGCTATCATATATACTGTCATCATATTTAAGATGGTAAAAAGCAGGGGAGTGGTGGGGGGAGGTGAGTGGGATGAAGAAAAAGATTGGTACTAGAAAAGCTATGATCAATCTGCATTCCTATGAAGCCAATCAAAACCCAGAAAGTGAGCATTCTGTTAATAAGCAAAAGAGCTAAGTCAAGCATTCAAAGCACTTTAAAGAATAGTAAAGGATTTCAGAATGAGCTGTTTAATTTCATGGAATTTCAATTTCTTACAAAAATTAAATTTGCAAATAAGTTAAAAAAGTGAAAAGGTACACATCAGTTCAGCCTGGAAATTTCATTGGTAACTAAACCAAGTACTTCATCTGTAAAACAGAAGTAACAGTAGTACCTACCTTATGTAGTAGTAGTGGTGAAGATTAACATTTATAGCTTTCACATTACCTGGCATATAGAATGACCTCAATAAATATTAGTTATTACTCCAATATACCAGAGTAACCAAAGTACCTGAGGACCTACAGACTAACCTAAATGAATCAAACAATTTATATTCCAACAGTCATGGTATCTTTGAAAAATCTATAGGGTCCTGGGGTCAACTATTTAAAAGACAAAAACAATTTCTGCTTTAAAGAGAATTTAATGTCACATTTGGAGAAGGAAATGGCAACCCACTCAGGTATTCTGGCTTGGAGAATTTCACAGACAGAGGAGCCTGGTGGGCCCATGGGATCACAAAGAGTCCAATATGACTGAGTATCTAACCCAATGCTAATGTTGCATTAAAATAAGATCAGTACAGAAAACTGATTAAGGTTTAGTATTAAAGCGCTACTACTCCATATCTTTTCAGTAATTTGTGGATTACTGCAAACATACTGAAGAGATGATGGTTTGATTCAGAATCCCATCATCATACAACCTTCACGCTAATACTATAAAAAGTTAAGAGAATTTTCCCACAATAATGGTCACTTATACCTTTTTTTTTTAAATTGCTTGTTCTAAGTCAGTTCTAGACAAACTTTTATGGTAAGAAGGTAGTAAGTACCTACTATCTCTTAAAATCCCCAAATACTGTACAGCCAGAAATTAAAAACATAATATTGAACAAGAAAGTTTTAAATCCTAATTCAGTAAATTTGTTTAAAAAACATGGGATACTGTAAAATGAGTTGTTAGTTGAAATGCTAGCAAGTGATTCATTACTGGATGTGTTTTAAGAGAGGTTCCCCTAAAATAAGCCATTTCCTTACCTCTACTTCTTAGCACACCCCCATTTTAAAAGCAACAAAAAATGTGGGGGACAGGGAAGAGCACAAGGAAAAAGATGAATGACTCAATTTTTTAAACAAGTGGTTCTAAAAATGCTACAATTTGTTAAAATTCAAAGACTTAATGCAAAACCAGTGGGACAAATGGGTACAAAATTACAGTAAGGAGAAATTGATCATTATCATCATATAATTAATCTTCTTGGTACTTATGTCATAATTTCAATCTTCTTTGCACAGCCTTTAAATTTGAAAATATTTAATAGTGAATTCACATATTCTGTCTTATTACCAAAAACAGCTTGACTCCTCAATAGGATTAAAATATATTAACAAGTCTGGGTCCTAAATAAAGTAGGCATGAAAGAAACAGAAGTAGCCAGCTGTTGTTCACAGTGTTAAACTATGCTGTTCAACTATGGGGGCTAAGAAAATCATATTACTTAAAAGTTTTATTATCAGATCTTCCCCATTATCCCTATTAGTTTAAAACTTGACTATATGTTCATGAAAGATTGAAAGTTGTGGTTTCTTGTAACTTTTAAGCTCTTATTGAGTCAAAGTTTAGTATTCAAAGCATATCTAAAAGTTACTATTTAAAGCATTATAAACTTAATAATGAATCTCCCTTCATTTTTAATTTAGACTCAAAACACTAGTTGACAAATGTTTAACAGCAACTATATACATTAAGTTAACAAGTATTTACTGAGCACCCACTATGTGCCAGGCAATTAATCACTTTAAAATAGAAGGCATGAAGTCAATAAATCATACTACATTAGGTAAGTTTTCATCTTTGTCCTCACCACCCCTCATTAAAAAAAAATTCACTATTTTACAGGTCCTAGTCACCATTTATATAATAGAGGTTCAAACAATAATGAGAAACAAAGATTATCATATAGAATCTAGATACGCAAATGTGATTCAAAAACCTTTTAATAAATCAATTACTAAATAATTATCATACTAAAAAGTTTTGTCAAAAATAAACAAATCCATTTGAGAAAGTCTCATCACTCTTCCCACTGTTTCTCAGATGGTGAGCTAGAAATTCCATAGTAATAACCAAACCTTCTACATTATCAAGGCAAAACCCTAGTGTAAAAAGAACTTTTTGTTGGGCTTTCAAGTTTAAGGAAAGCTCATGATTACTTCATTTATTTGAATTAGTAACAATGAAATCCAGTGAAAAGTATGCTCTATTACCAAGAGAATTCAAGGGCTTCTGAGTTCTATACATGTAAAGCTGACAAAAAAGAAGGATCCAGAATAAGCTAGATTTCCTCACAGGACAAGATACTAAGTATTCAATGGTTTGTGGCCATAAGCTACAACTACTCTCTACTCGGTAGCTCTAAATAAAGTAGACACAGAAAATGTGTAAATGAAATAGCATAGTTGTGTGTTCTAATAAAATTTTATTTATAAAAACAGAGGGCAGTTTACAAACACCTAGATCTACAGTGCAGGTTTTTTATTTTGGCTGCACTGTGCATGTGGCCTCTTATTTCCTTGACCAGGCATCAAACCCTTGCACGCTGCAGTGGAAGGAAGCCCAGTCTTAACCACTGGACCATCAGAGAAGTCCTAAGTATAGTATTAAAAGCATATTCAAATATGATTTCTTGCCATTTAAACTTTGCCTGAACCTAAGTTAAAAAAGCAGAAAATAATAAAAGGTTGGAGTAAATTAATAAGATTTTAATAATCTTGGTATACATCTCACCATATGGGTTTATTTTTGTACTGTTTTGAACCTCACTAAATCCCTGTTTTTATAGACTCATTTACTTAAAATTTCCAAAGTCATATTTAAACTTAAGAAAGATGAAACATGTAAATTGAGTAAAAACTTACTAAATGCTTCCACCAACATCTATTTCACTTCCCTGTAGAGGCCCCTTAGGTAATTCAGCTTCAGGATTCATATTCCTGCAGAAAGCAAAAGGAATATAATTTTATGTACAGAAATACAAAAATAGATTTGGAAATTTCAACATCTTATCAGAATCAATTGTCAGACATGTATTTATAAACAGTTCCAAAAGATCAAAAGTTCTAATCCAGAGACTCTTAAATCTGAATGCTCAGAGCTTCACCTATAGAATGTTACTATGAAAACACATGTTAAGTCTCAGTCGCCAAGAACTTCCTAGGTAAAAATTTGGGCTCCCTAACAGGCAGCCATAGTTGTTAAAATAGAGCCAACCTCACTCCTCAACAGAACCTAAGTACTTTATCTTTTGGTCCTGCATCTAACCTGCTTTCAACATTTCTAAAGGAGAACTTCCATTTCCAACCTGGCAAGGCCGTGCTTCTCACTCTTCAGTATTACTATAGCATCATTAGCCTTAATCAACACTATTCTTGGATAGAAATCTTAAGCATAATTTCCAACTTTTCTTTACTACTAATTAAGTGGACCTACTCAACACTTGTTCAATCACTAAGTCTTGCTGGACTCTGTGAACCCATGAACTGCAGCATGCCAGGCTTCTCTGTCCATCACCATCACCCTGAGTTTGCTCAAACTCATGTCCACTGAGTTGGTAATACCATCTAACCATCTCATCCAGTCGCCCCCTTCTCTTCTTGCCCTCAATTTTCCCCAGCATCAACACTAACCCTCTCTAAAGTATATGGCTTGATAAAAATACCATATCCATACTTTTCACTGGTTAGACTGAAATACTTCACCAACATGGAAGACAATGTTTCTCTATCTCGAGTAAATTTTTGAGAATACAGGAATATACTTTTTCCTGTCACTCCTGTGCCAAAGTATGATTCGAATAATCAAAATAATGGCAAGAACTATCCAAAATGCTTTGTTTAAAAGTTCAATTATGAAAAAGTACCAATGTGAGAATTTTTAGAAAGTAAAATAAAGTTTAAGCAACAACTAAGCTACCTAAACGTTTTCCAAGACCAAAGTTTCCAATTTTCAAATTATAAAGCAAGTTCCTGATAGCTTTACCAAAACCCATTAATCATTTTGACTATTCATATCCAAGAAATATTGCAAACATCTGCTTCAAAATTTTTTCTAAGATTAAGGTGCTAAAATTTCCTCCTAACAATAAAATGAAGCAATTAACAAGAAATACAGCACTGTAAGCTTCCAAATATAAGCTGACCTTATATAAAGAAGGCAGTTACCGAACAAAGATAAATCCTAAATCAATCAAGTAAAATAAATTGATTTAGTCCCTGAGAGTAGGGCAGGAATGACTTAAAGGAATAACCATGAAAGAAATGTTTGAGGAAAACTCATCAGCTTATTTTTAAAAAGCTCTCTACAAGTATGTGGTTCAGAATGCTCACTCCATGAAAACCAGATGAGAAGCTGGATCACACTTTGCACCACCACAAGTACTGACACTAATGTAACCTACCACTGGATCTCCTTTCCAAAACCTGACAAAGCCTTCCTATATGGAGACCTGGGATTGATCCCTGGGTTGGGAAGATCCCCTGGAAGAGGGAATGGCAATCCACACCAGTATTCTTGCTTGGAGAATTTCATAGACAGTGTAGCCTGGCGGTCTACAGTCCATCGGGTTGCACAGTCAGACACAACTGAGCCACTAACACAAGCTAAGTTCACCTTAAGCAGACTACAAACTTTGATAATTTTGCTCATATTCCTATCTATCTTTAATATTTTGCAGTAACAAGGATCCTCATTTAATATGAAATTAAAGGTATATTATGACTGCTAGTCATTTTATAATAAAATGCAAAGATGACTTTAGTGTAGTCTTACATCAACACTAGGCCATCTGTGCTTTTCTTACATTTGATTGTCATCTTTTGAAGTCCTCAAAACCACCTAACATCTTAAGAATAAAACTTGAGAACATTGTGAAATATAAGGAATTTTTCACAAAAATAAGGTACTAGTGGTAAAGTCAAGTCATAAGAAAACTCTCACAACTTATAAACCATTAAAGTTAAGCAAAATATTTAGCTTGATAACCTAAATTAAAATGATTTTGACTACTCTATAATATACATTAAGGATATAATCGTTTGGGAAATATTCAATTTCAAATAAACTCAAAAAACAAAGGCTTGTTTTCCAAAACAGTAGATTATCTAGCTTTACACAATGTATAAATCAAGTTGTTGGAGTAAACATGCTTCTTGGAAGTTATATAAACATTCAAATCACAGTTTTTATTTGTAAAGTTCAGAATATCCTTGAATTTAAATTGTCATGGTTAATTATGTTCAGAAATAACAGTCAATTTGACAATTAAGTGTGCTGAGCCACTTAACCTGGAAGGGAAAGGTAGCTGAGTAAGAGAATATTTATCTCTGAAATGCAGTTGTATTCAGAGAAATTATATAGGTTATGCCAAGCATGTAAGCTTTATAATCATGATGGTCAGCTGCAAATATTACATTAAATACATTAATCTTTAAATTATTTAATGAAATAATTAGGAATAAAATTCAAAACGCTTTCATTGCAGCATCCTAAATCTCTATTTTTTAAAGACATTTTTCCATTATGTCTGCATTTTTACTATTTATTAATAGTTTAGAACACCTAAAATTAAGAAACAGCTTCCCTGGTAGCTCAATGTTCAAGAATCCTCTTGCCAATGCAGGAGACGCANTATATGGAGACCTGGGATTGATCCCTGGGTTGGGAAGATCCCCTGGAAGAGGGAATGGCAATCCACACCAGTATTCTTGCTTGGAGAATTTCATAGACAGTGTAGCCTGGCGGTCTACAGTCCATCGGGTTGCACAGTCAGACACAACTGAGCCACTAACACAAGCTAAGTTCACCTTAAGCAGACTACAAACTTTGATAATTTTGCTCATATTCCTATCTATCTTTAATATTTTGCAGTAACAAGGATCCTCATTTAATATGAAATTAAAGGTATATTATGACTGCTAGTCATTTTATAATAAAATGCAAAGATGACTTTAGTGTAGTCTTACATCAACACTAGGCCATCTGTGCTTTTCTTACATTTGATTGTCATCTTTTGAAGTCCTCAAAACCACCTAACAAATTAAGAATAAAACTTGAGAACATTGTGAAATATAAGGAATTTTTCACAAAAATAAGGTACTAGTGGTAAAGTCAAGTCATAAGAAAACTCTCACAACTTATAAACCATTAAAGTTAAGCAAAATATTTAGCTTGATAACCTAAATTAAAATGATTTTGACTACTCTATAATATACATTAAGGATATAATCGTTTGGGAAATATTCAATTTCAAATAAACTCAAAAAACAAAGGCTTGTTTTCCAAAACAGTAGATTATCTAGCTTTACACAATGTATAAATCAAGTTGTTGGAGTAAACATGCTTCTTGGAAGTTATATAAACATTCAAATCACAGTTTTTATTTGTAAAGTTCAGAATATCCTTGAATTTAAATTGTCATGGTTAATTATGTTCAGAAATAACAGTCAATTTGACAATTAAGTGTGCTGAGCCACTTAACCTGGAAGGGAAAGGTAGCTGAGTAAGAGAATATTTATCTCTGAAATGCAGTTGTATTCAGAGAAATTATATAGGTTATGCCAAGCATGTAAGCTTTATAATCATGATGGTCAGCTGCAAATATTACATTAAATACATTAATCTTTAAATTATTTAATGAAATAATTAGGAATAAAATTCAAAACGCTTTCATTGCAGCATCCTAAATCTCTATTTTTTAAAGACATTTTTCCATTATGTCTGCATTTTTACTATTTATTAATAGTTTAGAACACCTAAAATTAAGAAACAGCTTCCCTGGTAGCTCAATGTTCAAGAATCCTCTTGCCAATGCAGGAGACGCAGGTTCCTGGGTCAGGAAGATCCCCTAGAGAAGGAAATGGCAACCCGCTCCAGAATTCTTGCCTGGGAAACCCCATGAACAGAGGAGCCTAGCAGGCTATAGTCCATGGGGTCGCAAAGAATCAGACACAATTTAGGGACAAAACCACCATCAAAATTAGGAAAGTCAAGTATACTACAGGCCCAGGTCTCATGTTATTCAAATAACTTCAACACAAAATAACATCTACAATTTGCAATGCAAAAATTATAAAAACTGCTCTCCAGTTTAAGAGAATTAGACACACTATTATTTTTACCACATAATTTAAGAGCAAACTGGTGTGAGATTGGAAAACTCCAAATATTTTATACAAATCAGGAAGCCCACAGTGAATAAAATGTCAAGATTACAGAACTAATTCACATGAGAAGCTGGGTCTCCTCTCTGCTGAATCAGTTATTCTTTCCATTCTTTCACACACCTCTCATTAATGGAGAAGACGGAAATATCCCCAAGTCATCTTTCTTCCCTCTCAACAAAGAAGAAAATCAGAGTAAACAAAGCAAATTAATTGGTTGTCCACAGTCCAAATTTTTAAATAATCAAGAAACTGTGAACAATAGTAAACTAAGCTTGAAAGAAAATTTATATTCAAAATTACCTATTTCATATAATCTAGCCTCTAATTATAATGCAGTAGTTCATGAAAGCCTTTTGTTAACTATGGGCATGGCTTCCTTCATTAACTGTGGAACTCCAGGGAATTTTTTAAGTAGTTGTTGCCACAATGATAAACACAATGGAATTCAATCTCAAACCTGATCAGGTTATTTTGATTCAAGAATTCAAAATGTTAAAATAAAAACAAATATTTAAGTATTTGTAACTTTGATTCAAACAGAAAGTAGTAATAAACTAAAAAAACTTTTTATGAAATATAGTAACTTAAAATAATGGAATCTTTGGTTGTATTTGCTCTCATGTATCCATTTTTTTTGTCTACCAGAAATATTGCCAATTTTACAAGCCTGGCTCAGCAGCAGATTTCAAAACACAGGCCGTATTATGAAGGTCAAAGGACATGCAGATCTTTTTAAAGTGTGACTTATTAAAATCTTCTATTTTGTTGGTGATAAAAAGAAAAACTGAACTCCATTATATTAATTTAAGAGTTTCTATATCATTTGAAGTATTTTTATAATGATTAATACTAGACCAAAAAAATTAAAATCTCCATTTAACATTTTAATCTTAAAGTCTTTTTTTTAAATTTTATGAATTCAAATTACAACTTTGGTAGTCTATTATTAGTCACTGCCAATTTCTACTTAAACTTACCCTAAACTTCACATACATTTGTGTCTTAAGAAGCTCAATTCTCAATTTTTACAACAGTGTCCAAGCATATCTGAATGCCAAAATAACATCCTATCATGTACAAGAAGGAAACCCTAACTTTGATATTTGTATTAAAGACGCTTGGGATGAAAGATGTCTTGACTCTACATATATGACATCTTTAAAACATTACTGTTAAAGGCCTAACATTTGGTTTCTTTTGTATGTTGTAATAAACACAAATTTGACCAAACTGCAAAAGGACCAAAAAGCAAAAATTAAGCTAAATTAAAAGAAATAAAATTACCTCTATCATCTATTTGAATCAACAGAATAAACTAACACCAACAATAAATTATGCACAAGAATTATAAGAACAAATGCAAACCTGCCCTTATATGAATTAATTGNAAACACAAATTTGACCAAACTGCAAAAGGACCAAAAAGCAAAAATTAAGCTAAATTAAAAGAAATAAAATTACCTCTATCATCTATTTGAATCAACAGAATAAACTAACACCAACAATAAATTATGCACAAGAATTATAAGAACAAATGCAAACCTGCCCTTATATGAATTAATTGGTTATTTGACTTTCCTTAAAATTTCCCAAGATATCTCATTATATTCCATATTTCCTCTGGTAAATCCCTTGCTAATATCACTTGACATTAATTTCCACATTCAGTGTTAAGGAGTAAGAAATTATTCCTGAAAATTCTGTACATTTTTTTTTAATTCATGTATCTAATTTTAGGATATCAAAGTATCATATACATGTTGAAATTTTTCCTTCCTTTCAAGCTCTAAAGACTTACTAAGCTATAGGTAACAAGTCTCTTAAGTCACATCATTTTAGTTTCCTGTAAAATAACTTATTTTTCTGTTTGGGAAGAAAGACTCACAAGAATAGGTAAAATGACTATTTTAAATCCACTAAATAATAACTAGACTATGAAAAGGTCTACTTAATTTTTGAAATAGTTATTTTAAGAACCGTAAGATCTGCAGATACAAAAATTCTACGCCATTTCTAAAACATAATCTGTATCACCAAAAAAATGGCTGAAGAATGTACATTTCAGATTGTAAAGATGATGACTCAACTTCTGATTTAACCATAAATCTAAATCACCATTTAACTGAAAAGTACTGAATGTCTCACAGCTGATATACATTACATGTATCAACTGTTTTAACATTACCACAAAACTGCTTTGATATAAGGAAATGCATTTGACGGGTTTTTTCTCATCCCTTTTTCGAGATTAAGTCTACAATTCATGTCACACTGACAACCTTTACTGATATTTTCCTATTGAAATGTTGGTAGCTATTAGACTTCATATGTTGGGTAAAAACATTTACTTACTTGCTATACAAAATACAGACTATCACAAAGATTTATCCTCAAGGATAAAATTCCATGGTCTCAGTCTTCAAAACGGCATACCTTTTGGGGGGGGTAGGGGGGGGAGAAAACAATATTCTAAACAATTTATTGATGGAACCACCAAAAGCCAAGTAGGAATACATGTTTTTAAAGTTATTTCATAAAAGGAACAAAAACTAAAATCTATGTTCCCAAAACGCTAATTTTTAAAACATTCTCCCCTAAAATGTTAATATGAATAGTAACTAGATTGAATTTTCCAAAGAACTTATTTAATATTAAAAGATTAAAACTGTTTGCACAGTATATTAGGCAGCAAAAAAGAAAAACCATATCTTTGGTTTATGGTTTTCCTGAAAGTATAATCAGTCTTTTTCTTGGTCCCCAAATTAAACAAAGGCTTAAAGGACCTTCAATATTTTAAACTATTCAAAAGGCACATTAAGTTACAATAGCTATGCACATAATACTTCTCAATGAAAATTTTGTAAAATTATTTCAGATATTTACTCATAATCAGTATCAAAAATATAAATTATCAAAGAAAAACCTAATAAGCTTACTTTTATGTCAAAGTAGTAAAATTTACCCATTCTTACCTCAAATAAAACACCGTATTTGTTCAGAATCATCATCAACCAAATTTAATTTTAATCTTGTAAGTTACCTTAAAAAAAAAAGAAAAGATAATATCAGTGTTTTGATTTTTGAGCAATTTTTGGCCAAAGTTTCAGTGTGATGAAACAATGAGAAAATATTCCAGAGACATGATCACTGGACAAATTCAAGAAGATGGCTTATCAACATGCTACCTGTACATTTAAGGTTGCAGTTATTTACCATATCATCTATCACTCTTTGTTTTCCTCATCTTTTGGTTGCATGCATAAATATTAGAGATAAGGCATTGAGATTAAAAAAGAAAAAATTCTCATCTTTGGCGAGGTTTAAGATTATGACCTTGTTTTCATTTTTATTTTTCTTTGATGCCAAGCAATACACAAAAACAAAGAAGTTTACCATTTGTAAAGATTGAAATCATCTTAAATTTTCTTTACCATCTAGAACTACCTTTTACAAGAAATGAGCTATTAAAAATTAAGTCCAGGAGAAATAAGTGAAGTTAAAATGGCTACTGGTTACTTTAAATTTTTAAACCACAAGTTATTTGATCTCACCAAGTGGAATATTAGCTTTGTCTTTAAAGCAAATCTAAAACATGTACTATCTATGATGTTTAGTCAATTTCAAACTGAGGTCTCCAACATTTTCAGTCTCCCTTCCCCCATTTCTCTGTAAAAAGATCTTATGAGGTTAAACAACTAGCAATTATTTTGCATTTTGCTATTTAGAGGATTCTGAAAAACTAAATTCAGAATATTAATATAAAACGACTTGCAGTGTTCAAAAATTTCAAAAAACGTTGATTTGAAGAACCAAAACGGTTAAAACAGAGGTCTGTAAAATCAAGATATGCGCAACTGATGTAACATGTATCAGTATATGAATGCTATTCGGAAAATAAAACAATTTCACTACAAAATACCCTCAGAAACATTAAAAAATACAACAGTACCTGTGATTTTACAAGTACTACGTAAATCTGCCCAACACTATTTTTACGTAGATCTTCACCTCCAAAACAACACACGACCTACCGCAGGACGAAGACAAATATATTCTAAAATACACAAAGGTTTGTGCATTTGTGGTTTGTTCTTCAAATCACTAAACTTAAATTCCATCTCAGACAATGTTTCAAATTTCTAGACTGTACAGGGGACTCTACAAATTTTTAAAAAACCGTAATACACTATTAAAATACTGTTCCATTTTGAGCATAACTGGATTTTTATGCATGCAACAAATATGGCTCCTCTTCATCGCCCATTACCGAGCAATCCTACTTTAATATTTACACTACAAGAAAGTAACTTCACAAAGGGATTTGGTGTCTGAATATTCCTTTGCAAAAGTTTTGTCGACCACAGCTTGTGAGGATATACATTATTTTTTAAAATAATCAAACGACGAACTTAAACTTTTAAAAGTCTAGGAACTGACCCAAGTATCTCCTAACATTCAGGTGTGGTATAACGGCTCCCTATGACCTTTTTAAAAGTACCCCAACAGTAGATTTAATCATTGTTCAAACAACAGAATGTCAAACAATCTTGGCGTAATTACTCAGTAAAATAAACTATCTTAATCAAACGTCATCGTCTAGCACCGTAATTATAACCTATTTCCATTAAACAGTCCTGACGACATAGTAAACTTGGCTTCGTAATTTTTGAAATACCAGAAGCACTCCTCCAACTTGCATTTTTAAAAAGACAACCTTAACGTCAATAAAGGGTTGAACAAGCAGCAACTACCTTTTCATCTCTAACACTGCAGCCGTTTTCAAAATCGGCTTGGAAAGAGTTAAAAGCCAACACCCAAAAGGAAAAAAAAAAAAAAANACAGGATGACGGGCAAACAAGATGCAGGTTCATAGCCCTTGGGCAACAGCCATTTCTCCTCAACTGTAGAATTCAAGATTTTTCTTCTAAACAACCCAATCGTTCCTTAAAGGTCAAAGAATTAGAGCCAAGTGATTTTCCAACCAGCACATCCCCCTAGCCAAGCATCCTAATTGAGATGCCACTTATTTGAGAGTTTGTAAGCTTCTTGTTGACTGTTTATGAAAGGCAGTGTATTGGTATGCACATTGTCCCTCGGCCTTGTGAATCGGTATCTCTTAATCCTGGTTGGGCCAGATTCCACCCTTCAGGGAGTGTTTGTTAAAGCGATAGTTTGAAGCTGAACAGTCACGGTCTACCTGCCAACCACCTTCTCCCGGAACACAGGCAAAACAAGCTTCACTTCCTTTAAGCAAATCTTCCCCTGCCCCCCTCTCCCCTTACTTCTTCCTACTTAAATCCGGAAGCAACTCTTGGCAGACCGAGGAATAACTGAAAACCTAAACTTTCCTGAAATGGATGGGAAAAGAAAAAGTAGTGGCTCTCTCCCAATGCCAGCATTTTAGAAATCTTGCTCCTTTTGGAAAGGAACCTGGGAAAAGGGAAAGGAACACTAGACGCCCTTAGTCTTAACGGATTTGTTTGAGGGAAGGAGTCTTGGGGAAAGGTGAGCAACTCTGAAATTCTCTTAAGAGCCTGTTTTCTTTTCTTGAATTAGAATCAGAGAATGTGAAATATTCACGAGGCCTAGGAACTAGGTCTGGCCCCTTCTTTTCAAAACGATACAGTTGTTAGTTCGTTAAGTACAGCATCAGCTACTTAGGACAGAACTAGGGCTAGAACTCAAATCTCCTAACTTATGTAGATCTTAGGGTTCCTTCTGTGCAAACTGGCCATTCTCCTTAACAGTGTAATTTGAGCTCTAAGTGAACACAAAAAGAATGCTTCTTTAACTGAAATTTAGCTTTTCTCCATTTAATTTCCAAGAGATATTCCTTTACACAATCTAACTTTGAACATTGTAGACCTGCTGCAGGCTATGTTTTCTGAAATAGCCCCACCCTGAACTTTTTGTCTTCATCCTTCCTGATTTGTTCTTGTGTGTTCTTTATTCATCCCCCAACTTTTTCCCTCCTAGCCCTACCTGAAATCCATCTATGATTCTGCTTGTTCTGGTTCATGACTGGCCTGAACAGGTCCTTATTAAAAATAGGTATGACTGAAAAACATTGAGTAAGCTATGCATCAGGCATTGTCCTAAGCCCTCACTGGAGGTTGATTTAGGTGATCACACAGCACCCCTATGAGAGGCTATTATTATCACTGTGTATTATCTCTGTTAGGAAACTGAGACTGGAGGAGTTTAACTTGCTCAGCTCCACACTGCTAAGAAATATTAGAATCAGCATTGAGCCCAGTAGTCTGACTCCAGACCCATTCCCTTCTGCCTCTCCCAGTTTTTGGCCAAGACTGCCCCCTTGCCAGATGGGTTCAGTTGGATTTCCCATTGTGGGAGCTGTCTGATTAGCCAGGTGCTCTCTCCCCTACTTCACTGAAGTGTTCCACCTTCAGAATCGGGCATCCCTCCAATTGGGAGATGTCAGATCCATTTTAACTTAATCCCCAGACCTGGTCCCCATCCTCCACCCTATTGCTATCAATCGCCTGGCATGCCACCTGGGAACTCTAGCTCTCTAGTTCTGGTTTTGTTTGTTTGTTTTGGTTTTGGCTGTGCTGGGTCTTCATTGCTGTGTGTGGGCTTTCTGTAGTTGCAGCAAGCAGGAACTACTCTCTGGTTGCAGTGCTCGGGCTTCTCATTGTGGTGACTTCTGTTGCAGTGAACAACACTTTAGGCACATGGGTTTAAGTAGTCGTGGCACCTGGGCTTTAGTTGCTTGCCAGTGTAGGAGACAGAAGAGATTCCAGTTCAATCCCTGGGTCGGAAAGATCCCCTGGAGGAGAACATNTTGTGGTGACTTCTGTTGCAGTGAACAACACTTTAGGCACATGGGTTTAAGTAGTCGTGGCACCTGGGCTTTAGTTGCTTGCCAGTGTAGGAGACAGAAGAGATTCCAGTTCAATCCCTGGGTCGGAAAGATCCCCTGGAGGAGAACATGGTAACCCACTCCCATATTCTTGCCTGGAGAATCCCATGGACGGAGGAGCCTGGTAGGCCACAGTCTATAGGTTTGCAAAGAGTCAGACACGACTGAAGCGACTTAGCATGCACACACACCTTAGTTGCTCCATGGCATATGGAATCTTCCAGAAGCAGAATTGGAACCCTGTGTTGGCAGGCAGATTCTTAACTACTGGACCACCAGGGAAGTCCCTCTAGCTCTCCTGTTTTACTCCTTGTTCAATTGTGGATCCTCACAGTTCAATTGTGGAGTGACCCCCTTTTAAGAAGATACATCTTGGGTGGCTTACAGCTTTCTTCTTCCAAGTCTACATCCCATACAACGTCTTCTTCAGAGAAGGCCCTTATCTAACCAATGGAAGTGTTTTCCCTATCACCTCACATATGACAGTCATGATTTCTTTTGCTCTATCAACACTGTGCCTTTAGCCATCCTCTTTAAAGCTAGACTGGTGGTGATGGTTTAGTTGCTAAGTCATGTCCGACCCTCACAACCCCGTAGACTGTAGCCTGCCAGGCTCCTCTGTCCATGGGATTCTTCCAGGCAAAAATACTGGAGTGGGTTGCCATTTCCTTCTCCAGGGATCTTCCCGACCCAGAAATCGAACCTGTGTCTCCAGCATTGGCAGGCTGATTCACTAATTTAGTTCAGTTCGGTCGCTCAGTCGTGTCCGACTCTTTGTGACCCCGTGAACCGCAGCACGCCAGGCCTCCCTGTCCATCATCAACTCCCGGAGTCCACTCAAACTCGTGTCCATCGAGTCGGTGATACCATCCAACCGTCTCACCCTCTGTCGTCCCCTTCTCCTCCTGCCCTCAATCTTTCCCACTAAGACACCGAGAAAACCCACCAGGGAAGCTAGACTAGCTCTATCCAAAAAAAAGCACCCGACACCTGGCCGACCACAGTCCACTTCCACCACAGTTCCTTTCCTGCTAAGTGACCTGCCAATGAACCCAGAGGAGGTCACTCCCTCCCCCAGCCCCCGCAGGCTCCTATTACTACTGTCTCTCTTTACCAGTGAAAATGAAGAACCCAGCCCTTAGCCCTGACTTACTCAGAGGAAAGGCCTCTTCGTGCGCTCTAAGTAGATCTGTTCTGATTTAATCTTGTCCAAAAAAAAAAAAAAACTTGGATGGGCAGAGAATATTTCTGGAAGGATGCAAGGATCTGTTTACACTGGTCACCTCTGAGGAGACCTGAGAGGAAGGTGGAGAATCAAGTGGGAAGGGCATTTTGTATTCTATATCCTTTTGTGACGTTTGAATTTTGAACCATGTGAAGGTGTTACCTTTTTAATGAAGAAAGAAAAGGGAAAAAACTAGATCTCCCGGGCTAAAAGCTGCCACTGTTAGAAAGGTAACTTAAAAAAGTGTTCTTGTGGGGACTTCCCTGGCATCCAGTGGTTAAGACTTCACCTCCCAATGCAGGGGTGTGGGTTCATTCCCTGGTCTGGGATCTGTGAGTCCCCTTGCCTCGCAGGTAAAACACTAAAACACAAAGCAGAACCAATACTGTAACAGAGTCAATAAAGACTTTGAAAATGGTCCACATCCAAAAATTTTTTAAAAAATAATTGTGTATATGTCATCTGCATTGGCTGCACAAAACTCCTCTACCTTTTTTGATTTTTGATTTTTATGAAATAAAGGTCACCCAACACTCAGGACCTCCAGAGATGTGAACGGGCCCTGGAGTGTCCCTGGCTGATGATAAGAGTGCCTGGCACATAAGATGGGCAGCAGCTCCTGGTCCCCGTGTGCTGTGGCCTTGCACTGCAGGACAGAGCTGCTCCCTTGTGTGCCTGCAGTTCTGCAAGCCTGTTTCCCGTTTCTGCCCTCCTCTCCTCTGGTGGCCATTAAAGAAGAGCCAGCCAGACATGCTTCCCACCTTGCGTCCTGTCGTACACATCCACCTCTGCCTGGGGTGTCTCCCTTCTTGGGTCAGCCCAACTCATCACAGAGGCTCTATCAAAACCTAGGATGACCTTGATGTCCGAGGCAGAGTTTTCAAGTACAGGCTTTTCCAGATTCCACAGCTCTGCTCCTGTTCTTTGCAGTTTCTCTTGCTGCTCACACTCACGTGACTTACATGCAGCCTCTCTTATTTCTGGATACACCCTGCTCCTTCTTCACACACAGCGGTATTTCTTTTTCCCAGGGTACATCACACGCAGGCTTGAAACTCGGATACTCAAAAGGTTTCCAAACACAGTTCTTGTTTCTTCCATGTACCAGGTACTAGTTTTTTTTTTTTTTAACTTTATTCCTTTTTAAAAAAATGTTCATTTGTTTGGCTGTGCCAGGTCTTCGCTGCAGCACACGGGATGTTCACTGCAGTGCACGCATTCTCTAGTTGTGGCACCGGGGCTTCTGAGGGCTTGGGCTCAGTAGCTGCGTTGTGGTTCCACAGGCCCGGTTGTTCTGCATCATGTGGGATCCTAGTTCCCCAATCAGGAATCCAACCTGTGTCCCCTGCATTACAAGGCAGATTCTTAACCACTGGACCACCAGGCAAGTCCCACCAGGTACTATTTTAGAAGCTGAGGATGCTGCATAGACTGGGGCTCCTGTTCTCATGGAGCTTATATTCTAATGGGGCAGAAGTCTGTACATAAGAAAATACCGAGTAGTCATCAGTTAGGTATGTTGATGGAAGGCCTAGCCACAGGTTGAGTGGTCAGGGAAGACCTCTCTGAGGAGGTGACATGTAAATTAAACCAGAAGGACACAAAGGAAGGAGACATGTGTAGCCAATTCCAAGCTAACATGGAAGACAGCATACATGCAGCTAATTTTGCTCCATCCCCAAACTGCATTAAACAGCTTTTCTTTCCCCTTTTTTTCCTTCCTTCTTTCTTTCTTTTCATAAACTCATCAGGGAAAGAACACAAGAGAGCCACGCAGTTTCCAAAGCTGGAAAATAGATGGATGAGGGTTTTCTTAAAATTAAGCAGCCCTGAGAAAGCTAAGATCCAGCCCAGCTTACACTCAACAGGCTCAGAAACCAGAACTGGGGATCACTGGGGCTAAGTGGGAAGGGGAAGGGTAAAATAAAGAGAGCTGAGTGACAGCAGTTTGAGAAGCAGTTAGATCCTATCCGGGATAGGATCAGATCCTATCCCCTGATCCCAGCAGGAGATTGGAGATTATTCTAAAGAGAGAGTCTCTGGTCTGAAGGATGCTAGGCACACAGAGGGCCTAGCTACCACACCGCAAATCAGGAGATCCGGAGGCCAGATGCTCAGCAAGTGAGATGACTCTAGTCGTCTTGCCCCAAGGGCTCAGTGGTAAAGAATCCGCTTGCCAGACCAGAGGGGTTTGATCCCTGCATCGGGAAGATGCCCTGAAGAAGGAAATGGCAACACAATCCAGTGTTCTTTCCCAGGAAATCTCATGGATGGAGGAGCCTGGTTGGCTACAGTCCATTCATTGTGTTGCCAAGAGTCAGACATGACTGGGTATACCCACAATCCCAATTTAGCTCTCAGAATGCTGGCAACATGACATTTACCTTTGGGTATGAGATTGGAAGACTCTTTTTGAGGAATCTAATACGTCTATGAGAAAGGCCCACAGGGAGCATTCCTAACTCCTAACAATGGTCCAACCAGGTCACCCTTCAGTAAAGCCCAGGATCAATGTATCAGACACCTTTTGTGCACTGCTTCCTAGTCCTCTTGACCTCAGCTGTTACTTTACCCAAAGTCATAGCCACTGTTCCATCAAGTTCCATATAGCTTCCCAAGCAAATATGAGGGTTAGTTTCCTGTGTCAGTTTGACTAGCCACAGATGCCCAGATATTAATTAATACTCCTGGATGAGATTACCATTTGAATTGGTAGACTGAGCAGATACTGAGTGGATGCTCAATTGTATCTGACTCTTGGCGACCCTGTAGACGGTAGCCCTCCAGTTTCCTCTGTCCTTGGGATTTCCCAGGAAAGAATACTGGAGCGGTTGCCATTTCCTCCTTCAGGGGATTTTCCCCACCCAGGGATCAAACCCTCATCTCAAGCGTCTCCTGCATGAAAGGTGAATTCTTTACTGCTATGCCACCAGGGAAGCAGAGCGGATACTGGGCCTCATCCAATCTGTTGAGAGTTTGAACAAAAAAGCAGACAAGAGAATTTACTCTCTCTGCCTAATTTTTTTTTTTTAGCTGGGTCACTNCAGGGATCAAACCCTCATCTCAAGCGTCTCCTGCATGAAAGGTGAATTCTTTACTGCTATGCCACCAGGGAAGCAGAGCGGATACTGGGCCTCATCCAATCTGTTGAGAGTTTGAACAAAAAAGCAGACAAGAGAATTTACTCTCTCTGCCTAATTTTTTTTTTTTAGCTGGGTCACTTGTCTTTTCCTACACTCAGACTGGAACTTACACCATTGGCTCCCCCGGTTCTTGGACTAGAATTACACAACTGATTCTTGTGGCCTCCAGTTTACAAATGACACATCATGAGATTTCTCAGCATAATCACCTGAGCCAGTTCCCTATAATATCTCTATGTAGTCCTATCTCGTCCCTGAATTTGCTTTCTGTCTCAAAGCTGCTTTGACGTCTCTGGGTCAATAGAATCACTCTGCATCAGCACAGAGGAATGTGAAGCCAGAAATCTAGGGAAGGTCATACCTGTGGGGATACCTTTGAAGGCTGTGGTCCCCTGATTGGACAGCTGAGACACATTCTACGGGACTCAGAAGATGCCGCGAAACAGAGCACCGGTCGCTGCAGCACGTGTCTAACACTGACACTGTGCTCTGCCACTTCCCCTCCCACCGTCTCCACTCCTGCTTCTTTGGATCACTTCATCACTCCCCTGAGTGTGAGTCTGGGGCTCTTTTTTGAGGAAAACCTTGGCTGAGGTACAATAAGACCCAATCTTACAGTCGAAGCTTCCAGTCACCCTTTCAGACTCTACTCTTGATAAGGAGTAATAGTTAATAGTAAATAGTTAATGCCAAACAACTAACAAAAGCTTCTCACATGAAAGATAAGGACCAAAACCAAGAGGAATGAAAAAAAAAAAAAAAGTAACTTGAAGGTAAAACAGGCCATGAAGGGAAAAGGATATTAAAAAATAAAATTTCTTAATCATCATTAATATTTCAAAAGGAAAAGAGATGATATTGGACCCATGAAACAAAGAAAGGATGCCATATAAAGAAATAATTGAAACAAACAAAAAGAAACATAGTGACAGAAATGGAAAACTCAATAGAAAGAATAATAAAATTGGAGAAAACTCAGAGAAACAAAGAATGAAGGAAAGAAATGGATACTAGGAGACAAAATTAGAGGATAACTCATGTAGGCAACCCACTCCAGTGTTCTTGCCTGGAGAATCCCAGAGACAGCAGGAGCCTGGTGGGCTGCTGCCTATGGGGTCACACAGAGTTGGACATGACTGATGCAACTTGGCAGCAGCAGCAGCATGTAGGTTCATCATTTGAATAATAGAAACTCCAGAAAAAGAAAACAAAGGTAATGAACTGGAGAGAATCATCAACTAAATAATTCAAGATGTTCCAGAGTTGAAGAACACAATTTCCAGGTGGAAAAGGGTGATCAAGAAGCAAGACCAATAGATGAAGTAGACGCTGAGTTTCATCATTGTGAAATTCAAGAACATAGAAATCAAAGGAAGATTCTACAAGCTTCATGGGGGGGAAGGTCACATACAAAGGACCAGGAATCAATAGTTTCAGGCTTCTCAATAACATCACTGGATCATGTACGCCTGAGATGGAAAATTTTAATTAATAAAATTAAAAAAAATAACATCACTGGAATCAAGAAGTTAGTGAAGGGACTTCCCTGGCAGTCCAGTGATTAAGACTCTGAGCTTTCAAAGCGGGGGTGCAGGTTCAATGCCTGGTCTGGGAACTACGATTCTGTGTGCGAGGCATGGCCAGGAAAAAAAAAAAAAAGCATGTTAGTGAAGCAACATCTTCAAAACACTAAGGGAAAAATTATTTTCAACTTCAAATTCTACACCTAGCCAAAGTATCTAGCATTTAGAAGGTAAAATGAAGACAACTTTCATGCAAAATCTCAAAGAGTTTACCTCCATGAATGCTTTCTCAAGGAGCTGTTGGAGAATGGATCCATTAAGGGAGCAAACCAAGGAAGAAGAAGTCATAATCAGAGGACAGAGGAGATCTATTGCAGAAGCGGGCAAACAGAGTCCTTGGGTGGACGGTACAGGGAGATCCCAGACTATCGCATCTGCTCCAGACAGCCGCCAGGCAGAACTGGAGCAGCATAACCCAAGAAACAGACTCCAGGATAGCTTCATCGGGATCTGCCTCCCCTGGTTCCTTCCTTTGTGCCTGAGGACTGAATACCCAGGTGAACCTGCTTTCTTGCTCAGTCGGTCAGTCTTGTCTGACTCTTTATGACCCCCATGGACTGAAGCCCCCCAGGCTCCTCTTTGTCCAGGCAAAAATATTGGAATGGGTTGCCCTCTCCTCCTCCAGGGAATCTTCCTAACTCAGGGATCACACCCGTGACCTAGCTTATAATCTGGACGTGACCTATCTGGACCAGGTATTGATAAAATTCCTCTCTCCCCCATTAAGCCATGCCATGTAGATCAGCTGAGGACTCACTTCTTCCACCACAGATACGGTCTGCTTTGACCTACTGCTAGACCAAGGTGAGAAGCAGATTAAACGGAGCAGCGTACTCTCCAAGCACATGACTGCCACACGTCTAACACTTGCCTCCTACTCTTGTCCCGCCAATCCCCCCACTGTGCTGCAGCATGTGTTCTCCAGGATTGACGTTGCCTAGGTGAGGTTCTCGTAAATTCCCAGGGAAGCCTCAGTCAGACTCCAGCCTGCAGATGCGTCTCTTTGCTGTCTCCTGGGAGCCTTCATCTAATTCGGCCAATATCCCATGATAGCTAGGTGAGTGCCTACAACTCAGGCTTACCAAATTAAGTGATAACTGTTCAGGGACTTCCCTGAGGGTCCAGTGGCTAAGACAACACACTCCCAATACAGCGGGCCCCAGTTGGATCCCTGGTCAGAGAACTAGATCCCACATGCTGCAACTAAGAGTTCATATACCAGAACTAAAGATCCCAAATGCTGCAGCAAAGATCCAATGTGCCACACCTAGGACCCAGAGCAGCCAAATAAATATATATCTTAAGTTGAATTCTATCAAACTTTCAAGCAGAGTGTGAGGGAACTTGTGCTTCCCAGCCAAGATAGAGCCTGAGGAACCAGATTTACATACCTGCCTGAAACAAAACAGACAAAAGGCAAGAAAAATGCAAGGGTACTTAAGACATCAGGCATCAGCTAACAAAGGACCATGATTCCCGAGCGCAGGAAACAAATGCGATAAGCACTGCTGTTAGCCCCGCTTACTGCCTGGATTGCAACCCTGTCTCCAAGCCTCAGTACCGGGAGAGGAAACCTAAGCAGAACCCTGCCATCTCCCTGAGCTGAGGAGACGGGCTAGCAGTCCAGGAAGTCCAGGGAGGGCAAGGTGGCTGGAGTTACCAGGGCAGAGTGCCAGAGAGAAGAGAGCATGAGCTGTGAAAGGATCAGTTCATAACCTAACTGCGCAACATTAGAAATGCTCCTTGAAACTGTTAAGAAAATGAAAGGCCACAAACAGGGACAGAGTATCTGCAAATCACGGATGAATTGTGTAAAGAATGTATAAAGAGCTCTCAACATTAAATAATAATAAACTGGAAACATTTTATGTCATATACTAAGACGTACATATGGGATCTAGAAAGATAGTACTATGAACCTATTCGCAGGGCAGCCATGGAGACACAGACATGGAGAACACTTATGGACAAGGGGGAGGGGGAGGAAGGAGGACAAGGAAGGAGGGGTGGGGTGAATGGAGAGACCAGCACGGAAGCATGCCCACCAACATATATAAATAGGTAGCCAATAGGAATGTGCCATATGACTCAGGGAACCCAAACTGGGGCTCTGTGATAACCTAGGGGGTGGGATGGGATGGAAGGTGGGAGGGAGGTTCAAAAGGGAGGGGACATATGTACACCTATGGCTAATTCACGTATGACAAAAATCAAACCAACATTGTAAACCAATCATCAATCAATGAAAAGTAAATAAACATAATAAAAAAAATAATGCAATTTTTTAAGTGAGTGAAATACGTAAAGAGTTCACCAAGGAAGATATACAAATCATAAATAAACACATGAAATAATGCTAGGGGAATTCTCTGGCAGTCCAGTGGGTCATTGCTAGGGCTTGAGTTCAGTCCCTGGTTGGGAAATGAAGATTATGCAAGCCAAGCAGTGAAGCCAAATAAAAAAAATAAGATGCTCAGTATCATTAGTCACTGGGAAAATTCAAATTGAAAACACAATGAGATATTACTACATACACAATAGGAACTTGAGAGTTTAAAAGACTGTCCCAGCAGGATATAATATATGTGATAAATATAATTAATACCGCTGTATGATATTTATGAAAGTTAGTAAAAGAGTAAATCCTGAGTTCTCATCACAAGAAAAACACTTTTCCTCTTTCTTTAATTTTGTACCTATATGATATGACAGATGGTCACTTAACTTATTGTGATAATCACTTTATGGTGGATGAAAATCAAATCATTATGCTGTATATCTTTAACTTATATAATGCTGTATGTCATCTACATCTCAATAAAAATGAAAATTAAAAAACTCTTCCAGCTTGGGAGGATACAGAGCAACCAGAAAACATGCTCACGCTTTGCTTTTGAAAGTGCCAAATGGTACAGCCCCTTTGGAAAACATTGGCCATTTCTTGTTCAGTTCAAAATACTTAACGTATGATCCTGCGCCTAGATTTTTACCCAGGTGCATGTCTATAAAAGGGAATACTACTCAGGACTTCCCAGACAGTCTAGAGGTTAGGAGTACATGCTCTCACTGCCTAGGGCCCAGGTTCAACCCCTGGTCAGGGAACTAAGATCCACAAACCACGTGGTACAGCCAAAAAGGAATACTAATCCATCACTATTAATGAATAAGCTATCGATACAAGCAACAGGGTTGATCTCAATATTAATTTTGCCTGAGGAAAATAAGCCAAAAAAATTTTAAAAAGAGTACAAACTATATGAGTCCATTTATATAAAATTCTAGAAAATGCAAACTAATAGAAAGTAGATCAGTGCTTTGGTTGCCTGGAGATGGGAGAAAGATGGGGCGGGATGTAAAACAGGGACATCAAAAGGCATGAGGGAGGAAATCTCTAAAGGTAATGAATATCTTTCATGCTGATAGTTCTGCAGATGTAAATGCACACTGAAACATACCAAATCGGATGCTTTAAACATGTGCAGCTTATTGTATGTCAATTTTACACCTCAATAAGGCTGTTTGTTTAAAATTTTCCGGAGTTTGCTTTTTTTTTTCTGGCCGTGCCAGGTCTTAGTTGGGATCTTTGATCTTCCCTGCTGCCTGCAGGATCTTTCCGTTGGTGGTATGTGGAATCTTGCAGCACGTGGGATCCAGTTCTCCGACCAGGGATTGGACCCTGGCCCCTTGCATCGGGAGTGCAGAGTCTCAGCCATTGAACCACCAGGGAAGTCCCTGCTTATTTGTTTTTTTTTTTTTTGATGGAGGATCCTGTGAAGATTGTACTCTAGAAATTTTTGTTCCTATTTCATTTTTTTTTCCAATGCACATGGATTTTCATCTTTTAATTTAAAACAAAAAAAGGTTTGGAGCTAACACCTGGTTCAAAGTTCAAAGAGTATACAGTGAAAAGTCTCCCCTCTCTCTTCCTAGTCTACCCAGAGCTCCTTTCTGAAAGCAATTAATGCAACAAGTTTCCCCAATGTCCTTCCAAAGATATTCCAGATTTTTTTATAAGGATCACAATACCAAGATGACTTAGAGTGTGATTGTATTTTATCTGTTGGCCCTAAGACTGCAGGACTGGGGGCCTATCAGACAAACAGACAAGTCGAGCCCCTGTGAAGCCATGCCATCCCAACATTGTCACCCCTACAGATATGACCATCAGTCTCAAGAGTTTCTCTCCTTGACCTTCCTCCTGCATCACCCACCAACCTCTCACCTCTGGAGCTCTCCAGACCTGGACCTTCCTGACATGTACCGGCCCTGCTTTGCTCTTTCTCAGTGATCTTCCTGTAGCCGCTTTCAAGCATAACATTGGTGGTTTGCCAGCTTCATAAAGCAGCTACTCAGCCAGACTGCTGATGTCACGCTCCTGTGATTCTGTCTAGCCTCTGCCTGCCCCTCACCTTTGCCCAGCCCTCAGTGGGAGCAGCCCACATCTCCTGAGAGTACAGTGGGCTGTGCTTGTTCGACTGAACCGGTTCATGCGAACTGTTTTGTCTTCTGTCCTCTAAAGTGAACTACTTTCCCATCTTGGAATTTCCATGAGTTAATGGCTATGTTGCTTCCTTGGTGGCTCAGATGGTAAAAAGCCCACGTGCAATGCAGGAGAGGCGAGTTCAATTCCTGGATTTGGAAGATCCCTTGGAGGAGGAAATGGCAACCCACCCTGCTATTCTTGCCTGGGAAATCCCATGGACAGAGGAACCTGGCGGGCTACAGTCCATGGGGATCGAAAAAGAGTGGGACATGACTTGGCAACTAAACAACAATGGCTATGTTATTCTGTACTCAACGGGCTCTTTCATAGCTTAATATTTGTCTTCTTGGGTATATGGATCACATCTCCCTGAGCAGGCTCCATGTGCTTTGGCTGACAGCAGAGACCTTGACTTAGACTTTGTTTACTACTGCATAGCTGTAGATGCTCAAATAACAGCTGATGAAAGATTTGCTCTGTTAAAATACCCACCAGCTATAATCAGATTCCGTTAACTAGATTAGGAGAACTTTATACTGAATGGTCCAACATGATTTAGCCAAAGTAAATCATCACAATTTCATGTACTTCTTATATAAATATAGTTTTCCACTTATTGAAAAAATGAAAGTCACTCAGTCATGTCTGACTCTTTGACCCCATGGACTGCAGCCCACCAGGCTCCTCTGTCCATGGAATTCTCCAGGCAAGAATTCTGGAGTTGGTTGTCATTTCCTTCTCCAGTTAGAGCTCCTTAAAAGTAGGACACACCCTGTATGTCAGCGATCAAAAATAGATCTTGCCCCTGGCACTCTGATAGACTGTCTGAAACTCTGATATGTTTATGCAATAGCCCCTGACCAGCCACCCAGAAGTGACTCTGTCCTGAGGACTCTTTGGGACTTCACTTGGGCTCTGATTTTCAGGGTGCAATAGGGTGATACCTTGTCGTCTTTTCTCTCTCCTAGACGTAGGCTCTAGGAAGAGAGGGAGTGGA
This sequence comes from Neotragus moschatus, assembly GCA_006410615.1. NCBI lineage: Eukaryota > Metazoa > Chordata > Mammalia > Artiodactyla > Bovidae > Neotragus > Neotragus moschatus. The sequence continues at coordinate 1,104,403 of SJYA01002628.1, forward strand.
CAGAGGCAGTGCAGGAGCAAGCAGAGCACAGGGACCTTGGCTCCTCAGCTGTGGAATCCAACCTGGTCCTGGCTGCTCGCTGGCTCTCTGCAGCCAGGTTCTGGTACTTGTCTCCAAACATAACTCGTGACTCTGTAGAAAGCCTCATACTGCCCTGTCTGTTTGCACAGCATCATCAACCCTCATAAACCCCAGGAGGGGGATAAGGTGGCCTAGGGGGCCTGGAAACCTTAGGCTGATGGGGAACAACTATTCCCATTACACAATAACTCGAGGTCAGAGAACAAGCAAATAACCGGTTCTTAGTTCTGCTCTTGCCTGGAAAATCCCATGGACAGAGGAGCCTGGAAGGCTGCAGTCCATGGGGTCGAGAAGAGTCGAACACGACTGAGCGACTTCACTTCCACTTTTCACTTTCGTGCATTGGAGAAGGAAACGGCAACCCACTCCAGTGTTCTTGTCTGGAGAATCCCAGGGATGGGGGAGCCGGGTGGGCTGCCGTCTATGGGGTCGCACAGAGTCGGACACAACTGAAGCGACTTAGCAGGAGCAGCAGCAGCAGTTCTTCAACCAACAGGGATCTAACCCACCCCGCCTGCAGTGGAAAGGGCAGAGTCTCAATCACTGGACCACCAGGGAAATCCCCCCCACCCCCTCCTTTTTTTTTTGGCTGTGCTGAGTCTTTGTTGCTGCTCCCTGGTTTTCTCTAGTTGTGAAGAGCGGAGACTACTCTAACTGCAGTGTGTGGGAGTCTCATTGTGATGGCTTCTCTTGTCGCAAAGCAGAGATTCTAGAGCACACAAGCTTAGTAGTTGTGGCTCTCACACTTAGCTGCTCCCATGCATGTGGAATCTTCCCAGATCAGGGATCTAACTGATGATGTCCCTGCATCACAAGATAGATTCTTAACCACTGCACCACCAAGCAAGCCCCAGCAAATAGCCAGTCTTGATTTAAATATTTGATATTTTGTTCATCAGGGATATTTTAGCATTAATTTTCTCCTTTAAAAACATTACATAAAAATATTATTTGTCTTGATTTGGCACCTCTTAAATTTTGTGCCTGAAACAAGTGCGTTCACCTGAACCCCAGTCCTACGTGGATGGTAGAGTTGCAGAAAAGGAATTCTGGTAACCAAAAGGCTTCAGTTCTGATCCAACACAGCCATGAAAAGCCTCAAGACTTGGACTTCCTGGACCTTACCCTCTTGACTTCCTCAGACACATAATATAGATGATTCTATCTGCCCCACTTTCTTTGCAGGGCAGTTAAGTATGACGGTCAGATGAGAACAAGTAGGGAAAAAAAATTACTCTGAACACAAAATGGAATAATAATTAGCAGTCATTTGTCTTCAGGCTTGCTCTTGAAGCAGGCATTAGCCAATCCAGTTTGATATGTGAGCTCCTAGGTCAAATGGCATGGTGACCTTCAGAAATTGCGTGGCAGCTAACAAAAATACTGAGATCTATTTGGCCTCTGGGTTCTGACCCTGGGATAAGTCTGTGCTAACAGAGTGACCCTGACTACTGCTTTGCCTCTCCAGAACCCAGGAATAGGATGTAATTCCATTCTCAATCCATATCCTTGACAAAGTGAACTTGGACCCAGCTGACATAATTCAAGCCTGACATGATTCCAGACTCTAGACTCATATACAGGAAACAACCATAACTTTGAACAAGCTAACACCTGTGTTTTTCACAGTGTCATTATTTTTTGTACAATAGTTATATTTACTGTATATATCAAGTTCTTAAAGGACAGACTGTGGAATAGAAATTAAGGGTTCTCCTAAAAAATTTTTGCAACATTAATTTATTTGTTTCCTATACAGTTGGGTTTCCCTGGTGGCTCAGATGATAAAGAATCCGCTTGCAATGCAGGAGACCCAAGCTCGACCCCTGGGTTGGGAAGATCCCCTGGAGAAAGGAATGGCTACCCACCCCAGTATTCTTGCCTGGAAAATCCCATGGGCAGAGGAGACTGGCGGGTTACAGTCCATGGGGTCGAAAAGAGTCAGACACGACTGAGCAACTAACATTTTCAAATTTATGTAATTTCTTTGTGACATCTCATTAGTGTCTCATCAAAAACTGTTGTTCTTGCTACTTATTTTTTAAAGTTTTTTTTATTGTGATAAAACATATATAACATAAAATGTACCATTTTAACCATTTGAAATGTACAATCTAGTGATATTAAATATTTCACAATGTTGTGTAAGTATCACCTCTATTTATCACCAGAATTGTTTCTTCATCTCAAACTGAAAGTCTGTACCTGTTAAATGATAATCCTCCATTCCTCCCTCCCCAGCCCACGGTAACCACTATTCTACCTTAGGTCTCTGTGAATATGCCTGTTTTCAATAACATACAACTGGTATCATACAACATTTGTACTTTTGTTATGTAAATTTTTTATACAGGGGTAATTCTGTCTTGTTTTGTTTTTCTCTTTAGAAGACTCTTTTCCCACTCAAGGAAAACATGGCTTCTCGTACTGAGAAATTATGTAATAAGATTGTTTCCCTTTTCTATACAGCGCTAAATAGGAAAGGACATTAGAAGCTGTCTAAAAGCAGCAGAAGGCCTTTTGACTGTTGCAGATGAGATTTTCCTCTGATCCATCCAGTGAATTAGACATCTAATAATCCTGGGTTTTCATTTCAGTGACTTAGTCAAGTGGAGAAGGTACAGTAGTCTTTTATTATTAGCATTTTACATCTATCTGCATAATGAATGAATCTGGTAACTTGTGACGTTCCTGTTAGTCCTCAGCTTCGCAGAATCTAAAGGCCATTTTTCTTGCTTCTTATTTTAGTTATTTTCTTTTGCAGAAGTACATAAGACCAGGTAGCGGTAAAGAGTTGACTTTTGGAGGTCTGGATTTTGCTTGTCTGCTTTACTTAAAATGCCCAAGGCTTTTTCAAAGTTTGTCAATCAAGGTTCCAAAATACTGAGCGGTAAAGAGTTGACTTTTGGAGGTCTGGATTTTGCTTGTCTGCTTTATTTAAAATGCCCAAGGCTTTTTCAAAGTTTGTCAATCAAGGTTCCAAAATACCCCCTAATACTGGGAGAATGTTGTCAAACTGTATGCATCAGTATCACTTAAAGTAATATTTTACAACCCTCTCATGTTGATTTTTTTTAACCTTGGAAGTTTGTTTTCTGTCGTTGCTCTCTTTATGAGCAACTGCTTTCCTTCCCAGGCTGTCACGGCAGCCCCCATCTGTGCAGGTACACCAAGAATGCAGCACATACAGGCACTAAGAGCCTTGCCCTTGAGAAGCTGTCATCCAAGTTAGGTGGCAAGAGGGACATTTATGAAGTGACTGTGTCTCATGGAAGCTGGTATATGATTAAGGATCTAAACGATCGTGAGGTCCAGGGAAGGAGAGAACAGACGGTGGGGACTGCCTGGGGGAGCTTCTTAGAGAAGTGGAGTTTTACCCTGAGCTGTCAGGACCTAGGTAAGCAGAGGTAGGAGGTGGGTGCTCCTACTTGTAGGAAGTAGCAGAGCTGCCGTCAGTCCCCCTACGGCATGCTTTTGAAAACTCATACGTGTTAAAGTTAGTCCATTGACACAGAAGTTATTCAAACTGGGATAAAGAGAAGCATCAACGTAAAGCTAGCCTGAGACAGGTCAAGAAACGGCTGCTCCTCCAGGGACCAGGGGCGCAGGCTTCATTCTGGCTCCCCTGCTCTTGTCAGAACTCTGGACAAATCTATATGTCTCACCTGACATGGTTTTCTATCCAACATTCCAAAACTGCTTGCTCATCCCCAACCAAAATCCAACACTTGCGGTTCACTATTGCTTATCATGTTCCTGATCTCCACCAGAGATTTTTAATAAAGTCATTGTTCTGAACTTCCCACTAAGCTCTTCATCTGCCATCTGAATCAATGGGGATTTGTTTCCATTGTCTTTACTGCTCAGTAATAAAGGAAAAATGCCCAAAGCGTCAAAAAGGAAGAAAATAGGTACACTGTATAATCCTCTAATTAGCTAACAAATGCCTAGCTTTTTAAAAACTCGCAAACTATATAATAGATAACTAGCTTTGTTCAAAAGCCTTTCAGCCAAGTCCTACTTCATACTGAGTGCAGTATATATCATTCAAAAATAAACACAACTCTACTTCCCTGGTGGACCAGTGGCTCTGCATTCCCCGTGCAGGGGTCCGGATTCGATCCCTGGTCGGGGAACTAGATTTCACATGCCACAGCTAAAAAGGTCCAAGTATGCAGGATATGCAGAAAAAATCAGTTTACATCACTTCAGACTTGGAAGTCAGAAAGTGTTATATGTGACATGACTAAGTGTAAAGGTGAAGTTAAAGGCATTAACTCCCCAGCTCTGACAGACATGGTTTAAAACTGAAAAAGAAGAGAAGGATAAGATTCTAGGAGCTGTTATTTTCCAGTGTACTCAAAAGTGGGAAAACATGTAAAGTTCAAGAAATATGGGTAGGCTTACAGGGAAGGGTGTTACAGTGAGGAGACCCCAAAAGGCAAGGAAAAGCCTGAAATTTAGAAGGAAAAACCGTGAGGTTGAGTAAAAATTAAGGCTCCCAGGAGGCCACAGCCAAGGAGAAGCTTTTACTGCTTTCCTGAAATGCCACCGGGCTGCAGTCTTAACCCCTTCTTCACCAGAAGTCTCCAGTTCAGTCTATTTACATAAATAAATAAAGACGGGCAAGGGATATGCTTTAGCACGGAAAACTCTGTATAGCTACCATACAAAATAAAGTTTAGAAAAGCTGCTGAAAAGAGTCCTTTACTCCTTTCTCCTCAGTCTTAGTATAGAACAATTGAGGAACTCCGTGCTCTGTTTCAATATTTAGTTGTAAATACCATGGATAAAGACCATAGCTGTACTCATGGGCTTGATTCACAGCTGAGTAACAATATGGTGACTGCAACCATAAAATTAAAAGACGCTTGCTCCCTGGAAGGAAAGCTATGACAGAACTAGAGAGCATATTGAAAAGCAGAGATATCACTTTGCTGACAAAGGTCCATCTAGTCAAAGTTATGGTTTTCCCAGTAGTCATGTATGGATGTGAGAGCTGGATCAAAAAGAAGGCTGATGCTTTCAAACTGTGGTGCTGGAGAAGACTCTTGAGAGTCCCCTTGGACAGCAAGGAGATCAAACCAGTCAATTCTAAAGGAAATCAACCCTGAATATTCATTGGAAGGTCTGATGCTGAAGCTCCAATACTTTGGCCACCTGATTCAAAGAGCTGACTCCCAGCAAAGGACCCTGATGCTGGGAAAGATTGAAGGCAAGAGGAGAAGTGGGCACCAGAAGATGAGATGGTTAGATCATATCACCAGCTCAATGGATATGAGCTTGAGAGAGCTCTGCGATATAGTGGAAGACAGAGGAGCCTGGCGTGCTGCGGCCCATGGGGTTGCAGAGTCAGACACGACTTAGCAACTGAACAACAACAATACCCTGGCCTCCAAGGAAAAAGCAGAAGGGAGCCCTGGAGACTGGAAAGGCCTGTTTGGTCTTGGTTTCTGAGAGCAGAGGTAAAGTTTTTAATATCTGAAAAGGAAATAAAATAGAAGAAGTACTGGTGGGAGGCTGAGCAGGTTCCCTGTAGGACTGAAACTGTGGTGCTGAGAATCAACAGCCTTGGACAGAGAAAAAAAGCTTTTTTTAAAAAAAAGTTTAAGTACAGCTGATTTACAATGTTGTAGTAGTTTCTGTGTACAGCAAAGTGATTCAGTTGTCTATATATTCTTCATCTTCTTTTTCATTATAGGCTATTAAAGATCTTAAATATAGTTTCTATGCTCTACAGTGGGTCCTTGCTGTTTATCTATTTCACATTAGTAACTTATATCTGCCAGGTGGTGCTAGTGGTAAAGAATCTGCCTGCCAATGCAGGAGAGGCAAGAGACATGGGTTCGATCCTTGGGTCAAGGAAGATTCCCCTGGAAGAGGAAATGGCAACCCACTCCAGTCTTCTTGCCTGGAGAATCCCACGGACAGAGGAGCCTGGCGGGCTATAGTCCATGAGGTTGCAAAGAATGGGACGCGACTGAGCACACACGCACACAGTTTGTATCTAGTAATCCCCAGTTGCTAATTTATCCCACTTTTCTTTCCCCTTTGGTAACCATAAGTTTGTTTTCTATGAGAAAACAAAGTTTTTTTTTTCTGTGAGAGAAAAAAAAAAAAAACCTCTAGAAGAAGCAGACTATCAAGAAGATTAGAAAGAGTGGATATCCCAAGCCGATGAGAGCTAACGCAGACCACAGATGAGGATGGAAGTGGACCCCCCTCCCGGCTCTGAAAGGAGAAAACATCTCCACGACTGGGGAGGATGTGGGGTTACCCCAAAGGCTTGGGAAGCCTCCTGGCAGATACAAGCTACTAATATGAGATAGATAAACAAGGACCTACTGTATATTATATTCCACTGTATATTATAGGGAACTATATTCAAGATCTGTAATAGCCTGTAATGAAAGGAAAATGAAGAAGAATATACAGATAACTGAATCACGTCGCTGTTCCCATATGTAACAGGGCAATTAAACATCATGATGCTATCTTATGGGCACTGATGCTGTTTGCAAACCAGAATTATGCAGATGGTCACCTGATCTTCATGACCAGGCTTCAAGTGGCAACTGGACTCTAGATACATCATTTTTCCTCGAATCAGCATGGGGGGCCAAATAAAAGTATTACCTTTCTGTCTACAGTCTCCTTTGATGCATGAGGAAGGGTCATTCATAACACACTAAAATATATAGAACTATATCTGCATTTTTGACAATTATGGTAAAATAACACACAGCATAAAGTTTACCATCTTAGTCACCTTATTTTATTTTACTATTTCACTTTTGACTGAGTCACATGGCTTACAGAATCTTAGTTCCCCGATCAGGGATTGAACCCAGACCCTTGGCAGTGAAAGCATGGAGTCCTAACCACTGGACCACCAGTAAATTACCTTAATGACTTTAAAATATACAGTTCAATGACATTAACTCCATACACATTGTTGTACTATTATGCACGTCTTTTTTAAGAGTTCATAAAGCACTTCAGTATTCTGTGGTTCATAGTGCCATTACAGAGAACAGTAGCTATGGCCATTCAAGAAATTTGGAAATGCTTGTAAGTGGAGTGTTAGCTAGTAGAGGACAGGCTTTGACTCTGTTAGTGTTCCTGTTTTTCACTGTGTTTTGAAGGTCTGTAATCAGCTCAGCTTTGGGCCGTGGGCACATGCCTGTGTGCCGCTCAGAGTGTGTTAGTCTGAGAGGCAGCCCTACGGAGCTGAGAGCTTGGGTCTGGGGCCAGAGCGCAGGGGTTTGAACTGAACTTGTGCCACTTACTAGTTGTAAGACCTTAAGAACGTGCTTTACCTCTTATTCCTGTTTTCTCTTGTTTAAAATGGAGGTAGTGAGATGGTTGGATGGCATCACCGAGTCAATGGACATGAGTTTGAACAAACTCTGGGAGATGGTAGAAGGGAAGCCTGGCATGCTGCAGTCCACAGGGTTGCAGAGTCAGACACGACTTAGTGACTGAACAACAACGACAACACACGTACCTTATTGGGTTGTTACGAAGATTAACTGAATTGATACACAAAACCCTTAGAACAGTTTCTGGTGTATCTTACATTGCTATGAGACTTGGCTCTTATTACTATGGGAGGGAAGGGAGAGAAAAGGAGAGGTGGAAGGTGGAACAGAGTGTGATGTTTAGGCCACTGAGCCTTGAGAGAGACGGAGGCACGTCAATACAAGAGGGTGAAGTCGACCAAATCAAACCCAGAGTAGAAGTGATTTCTATCTATGACAGAGGACCTGTTTGTGACGCTGGGCCTGAGCCAAGCTGAGAGTCTTTCCCTTGGCCGGTTTTGTTCCATATTCTTTTGCTGTAATAAGTTGTAGCCACGAATACAACCACATGCTTAGGTCTAAACTAAAAATGAAGTAACACGTGCTTCCATGTCGTATTCATTTCCTAGAGGTGTTGCAATAATGTACCACGAATTGGGTGGTTTAACAACAGAAACGTATTCTTTCACAATTCTGGAAGTTAGAAGTTCGCAATCAAGATGTTAGCAGGTCCGTTCCAGCGTCTTCTCTTTCTGATGACTGCTGGCAACCTTTGGTGTTTCTCAGCAAACACACTGGGCTTACAGAAGCAACACACTGGGCTTTCCTGGTGGCTCAGTGGTAAAGAATCTGCCTGCCAATACAGGAGACACGGTTTTGATCCCTGATCTGGGCAGATCCCACAGGGCACGGTGCGACTAAGCCTGTTACCGCAACTATTGAGCCTGTGCTCTGGAACCCAGGAGCCGAAACTACTGAGCCCATGTGCCCTGGAGCCTGTGCTCCACCACAAGAGAAGTCACCACAGTAAGAAGCACTGCAGCTAGAGAGTAGCCCCTGCTCGCCACAACTAGAGAAAGACTGCACAGTCAAAAATAATAACTAAATAAATAAAACTATTTTTTAAATGGGAATTTTATTTAGAAAAAAAAAAAATCACCCTGCTTTCTGCTATCATCTTCACATGACTGCTCCCTGTATGCAATGTCTGTAGAGTTCCCCCATTTTTGGTGGCCCACTCGACTTCAGTATGACCTCATCTTAACAAATTACATCTCTGACCCAGTTTCCAAGTAAGGTCACATTCTGAGGCACCGGGGCGGGAGGGAGTGTTAGGATTTCAACATATGAATTGGAGGGGAGAGGGCACAACTCATAACACATGTGAATACAGTTATAAATGACCCCTTGTGAGAGATTTGGACTATAAAGAAAGCTGAGAGCTGAAAAATTGATGCTTTTGAACTGTAGTATTGAAGAAGACTCTTGAGCGTCCCTTGGAGTGCAAGAAAATCAAACCAGTCAATCCTAAAGGAAATCAGTCCTATCTATGGGAAAGATGCTGGGAAAGATTGAAGGCAGGAGGAGAAGGGGACAACAGAGGATGAGATGGTTGGATGACATCACTGACTCAGTGGACATGAGTTTGAGTAAACTCTGGGAGTTAGTGATGGACAAGGAGGCCTGGCATGCTGCAGTCCATGGGATCTCAAAGAGTCAGACATGATAAGCGACTGAACTGAACTGTGGGAGATTTACCCTCTCTGGACCTCAGATTCTTCATTTTTTAGGAAAAGTGATTGTTACTGCTCTTAGCTCCGAGACTGTGAGTCTTCAGGAAGCCAAGGACTCACCCGTTCTATGAGAAAGAAGCAGATTCAACTTTTATTTCTTCTGTCTGGATGAGAACCTGGATGCAAGACTGTGTTCGCACTCCACCATCAGTGCTGGTGGTGTAAAGTCCTTTTTCACCTCCCACAACTCCAGTCCTTGTACATTAGCTGTGCTTCGTTGCCAGCCTAGCACCACCTGCCCACATAGCTTCATCCCCCCTGCTAGGATGGTTCCCACCCCGCCTCCTCCCAGTATCTGAGCAGTTGCAGGTTTTCACATCTGGTTCCACATTCTTCTTCTGATTTAGTGGCACCCTGCCCAACCAATGCCTCCGTCCTCCCTTTCCCAGGCCTTGCTTTGTTCTCCCAAGACTAGTAAGAGACAAAGCTGGACAAAGCTGATGTTTTTAGCCCAAACCTCCACACCACCCCCAGACAAGGGGTATTTAATGTACCATCAACAATTCCTCTTATCATATCATATCAGATCTCAAACTCTCCGAAAACCATACTGTCAGAGATATACATGATGTCTTCCTCATTCCAAGGATGGGCTTCACTGCAGTTCTACTTCTAGAGCAGTTCATTTGTGTAGCCAGTGAACCAATGATAGAAAAAACTTGGCAATGATCATACCCATAAGTGAGTGTTATCAAAATCATACGACACACCTAATAAAAGCTGGTGGACCACTTCCCTGGTGGCTCAGATGGTACAGAATCCACCTGCGATGTGGGAGACCTGGGTTCGATCCCTGGGTTGGGAAGATACCCTGGAGGAGGGCAGGGCAACCCACTCCGGGATTCTTGCCTGGAGAATCCCATGGACAGTGGAGTCTGGCGGGCTACAGTCTATGGCATCACAAAGAGTTGGACATGATTGAGCAACTAAGAACACAGCACACACAGTGGACTGCATACTCAGTGTTCAATAAAAGCTAGTGGACTGACTATGCATGCGTGTGTGCTAAGTCACTTCAGTCGTCTCTGACTCTGCAACTCCTGGACTGTAGCCCACCAGCCTCCTCTGTCCATGGGATTCTCCAGGCAAGAAGCCTGCAGTGGGTTGCCATTGCCTCCAAGTGGACTACATACTCAGCATTTAATAAAAGCTACTCATACTCACAGACAAAGCTGAAAAGGAACAGAAGACTAGGTATATGATATAAAGAAAGCCAATCCAGTGGGAAGATCAGGGTGAAGGTTAATTTATGTGTCAACTTGGCTGGGTTACAGGGCCCAGTTGTTCAGTCAGACACTCGAGTAGGTGTTGCTGTGAAGATATTTTGTAAATGTGATTAACATTTACAATCAGTCAACTTTAGGTAAAGAAAACTACCCTCGATAATGCTTCATCAAATCAGTTGACTCTCTTAAAAGCAAAATCTGAGGTTTCCCAGAGAAGAAGGAATTCTGCCTCAAGACTGTAATGTGGAAATCCTGCCTGAATTTCTAGCCTGCTGTTTGGACTTCAGACTTGCCAACCCCCACAGTCATGTGAGCCAATTCCTTAAAATAAACCTCTCTCTCTGTACTTCACTCTGGCATTGCTTTAACGTGAGAGAGGTTGTGTGTGTGTGTCTGTGTGTGTCCTATTGGTTCTATTTCTCAAGAACCCTATCTGATATGATCAGATTCACTGTTAGTAGTAGCCACAAAAAGAGGATGAGTTTGAAAGAAAGACCTGAGATGAACTAATTGAGAGGCTAGAAACCAAGCCTTTAGTAATTTTCCACTCTGGGTTGAAGGGAAAGAGAGGAGAAAGAAAAATGGCCTTTGACGACTCCAAATGATTTGCTTTCCACATGAAAGTGGCACCAATAAGGCAAAACCCCTAAAAGAAGATGTTTTCTTCAGTCCACATACCTGGGATCCAAAGATGGAATGAATTCTAAATTTAGCTCTACAAATAAATGCTTAGAAAATCCCCCTGTTGACAGGCTATAAGCATAAGATGGACTTTCCTTCAACTTCTACATAGTTCTTGAAAAGATGAAATAAGTAGGTTATTCTAGCCTCAAAGGCAATGAAATGAATTATGGATGACTCAATAGAGAGAACTGAACAAATATAAATATACATCTTCTGGGCCAAAAATAAGCCAATTAAAGGGGGAAAAAGACAAACACTAGATAAGGGGACCTATTTACTAATAACATGGAACAGGATTAGTAGTCTTAGTATTTAACAAGGTTGTAACATTCAGTAAGCAAAACCCCAGTAGGTAAATGCGAAAGAGTTTTCTACCAGATAATTTCAAAACACTTTGAAATGATTATAAATGGCTGGCAAACATTTTGGGGAAAAAAGCCCAAACTTACTAATTCAAAAAAATGCAAACAGAAGCAGCAATAAAATTACACTTACATCTATCAGGTTAGCAAAGAAAAATGAAATTACTCATGATGGTGCTGATGGGAGAAAATGGCCTATTGGAAAGCAACTTGGAAATACCTAAAGTATAAGTAATTCCTTTTCTGGAAATGTCTACCTAAGAGTTGAATCAGAAAAAATGTTTCACACAGCATAATTTAAAACAGCAAGATGGGACTTCCTTGATGGTCCAGTGGTTAAAACTCTACACTTCCATTGTGGGAGGCATGGGTTCGATTCCATATGCTATGTGGTGTTGCCAAAAATAAATAAAATGTCCTGACAAAGAGGACTCATTCATTCATTTAGTTATTGAAATATTTGAGTTCCTACTATATGATCATTTCCTGAGATTGCTAAACAATGCCTAGCTTTTCTAGGTTACTCTTCTTTTAAATAGTGGGTAGGATTTGTGTAAATAAATAGATATATGCTATTATACATAACTTGCTTGAAAATGTTTATGCTGTCACTGGAAGGCTATACAAGGGACTCATTGCAGAGATTGCCTTTGGAAAAGCAGCTGGGTGAGGAGTGGGAGGCTGACCTACTTTTCACAGTACTCTCCTGTACCATCTTGAATTTTTTCAATACATCCATGGATTTTGTCAGTGTTTTGAAAGTGCATGCTGTGTAGCTAATCTTATTTTTCATAGGGACGTCTTGAGCTGTTTTCAAGAGATTTCTTGGATGTCTCATCTTCTTGAATGTGAAAGGCTTTTCAAGGGAAGGGACTGTATTTTCTTTCTTTCTATTCTCCTACAGTGCATAGCACGGTTGGAGTACATAATGGGAGCTCAAAAATACCTGTTGAGCAGAAAATAATTTGGTGCTCAAAGACCCTGGGAGAAGAAGTTAAAATCAATCACTCTGGTACTTACATGGTGATCCAGTGATTAAGAATCTGTTTGCCAGTGCAGAAAACACAGGTTTAATCCCTGGTCCAGGAAAATCCCACATGCCGAGGGGCAACTAAGCCTGTATACCACAACTGCTGAGCCCATGAGCCCTAGAGCCTGTGCTCCACAACAAGAGAAGCCATTGCAATAAGAAGTCTATGTACGCCAACTCAAGAGTAGCCCCTGCTCACTGCAACCAGAGAAAGCCTGCGCACAGCCCCCAAGACCCAATGCAGCCAGAAATAAATAAGTTAGTTGGATGGCATCACCGACTCTACGGACATGAGTTTGAGCAAGCTCCAGGAGATAGTAAAAGACAGGGAAGCCTGGCATGCTGCAGTCCATGACGTCACAAAAAGTCGGACATGATAAAGCAACTGACCAACAAAAATTTTTTTAGATGGCTAACATGATTTTTTTTTTAAAGACCAGTCACTGGGTATTATTTTAATGCTGACTTGTATATTTTAAGATGTATCTGTTAAGCCACAGTTTGCTAATCTGCCAATGAGGAAAAATAATTGATGAAATTCTTTGATGAAACTCTATATGGAGAAATGGAAAATGCCTTTTTTTTTTTAAAGAGGAAATTTAACTCATAGCATCTGAATTGGGAAAGGAAGGCTTCATGTTGCGGTGGAGCACAGGCTCTAGGCATGCAGGTTCAGTGGTTGCAGCACTGCGGCTCAGTAGTTGTGGCGCACAGGCTTTGTTGTTCCGCAGCATATGGGATCTTCCCCGACCAGGGATCTAACAGGGGTCCCCTGCATTGCAAGGCGGAGTTGCAACCACCAGACCACAAGGGAAGCCCTGCAAAATGCCTTTTTAAGGCCCACGTAGCTACCTGTAATCTTAATAGCTGAATTAAAGACCCCTCAGTATCAAATAAGGAAACATATAATCTCAAGGTTTTAATTATTACAAAAACCAAAACATTTTAATATAGGGTCAATTTTGAGCACTTGTAAGAGATTACATTTGTTTTAATATACTTTGGGCAGTGTTTGTAATCTATAGCAATCCCTTTATCATCAGTTTTGTTTTCTTTTTCCTTTATTCTCCTGTATATGAGACATAGGGAACAGAGTGAAAGTGAATGTCACTCAGTTATGTCTGACTCTTTGTGACGCCATGGACTATACAGCCCATGGAATTCTCCAGGCCAGAATACTGGAGTGGGTAGCCTTTCCCTTCTCCAGGGGATCATCCCAACCCAGGGATCAAACCCAGGTCTCCCGAATTGCAGGCAGATTCTTTACCAGATGAGCCACAAAGGACGCCCAAGCAACAGAGTAGTTAAGGGTAATNTACTGGAGTGGGTAGCCTTTCCCTTCTCCAGGGGATCATCCCAACCCAGGGATCAAACCCAGGTCTCCCGAATTGCAGGCAGATTCTTTACCAGATGAGCCACAAAGGACGCCCAAGCAACAGAGTAGTTAAGGGTAATAAATTGCATTCACTAGTGAATTTATCTCTTTTCTACAGTTTCATGAATGAATGACAACACCATTGGAAACTGGCACCTGACTTAGTGTATTGATGTGATTCCCTTCACTACCACACCCCACCCCCATATGCTTTCAAACTATCATTGGCAGCTGAGGAAATTCACTGGCAAACTACCACAAGGAAGTGTATTTCACTAAATGAAGTTCCTGAAATGCAGCTTTTGTTTCTTGTTTCCTTTTGCTCTGATTATGAGAAAATGCACTGTCTGCATTGCATAGCATAAGACAGCTCAGGACTGTTCCAGAAGGTATGACTACTGTCTGATACAAAGTGGGACTGCAGTGGAAGGTGGGGAGGGAGCCTGAGGAAGAGAAGGAGAGAATGAAGGAAATCTTGAACATAAGGATCTGCTTTTGTTTCTGAAATTCACAGAATCACTCCGATGAGTGAAGTACAAAACACAAACTCGGAGGCAGAGGTGCCTGCTAATAAGATCTATTAGCAGGAGAAGGAGGAAGACCAAACTCCTTGAAAAATAGTGAGCCAAGTTCTCCCAGCTAGTGGAAGGGGACTTGGCTGCACAGCTGCTCAATGAAAGGAAACCCACAGACTTCCTGGATGGTGGGAAATCTGAAACTTTGATTAAACTGAAGAATGAAGATTGAGATATTGGCAACAGTGGCCTGTGAATCTAGATCCCAGCACACCGACTGACAGGTCACACGTTGTCAATCGCCAGCCTGAGGCCAGAAATCCGGAAAGGCAGCCCAGTAAAATGGAAAGGATGTGCCTTGTCAGGGGGAGAGGGAACAGGGCGGCTTCCCTTGATAAGAAGAGAGGAGGAAGAGGGGACAGAGGCAGTGCAAAGGAGGAAGAGAAAAGAAAAAGGAGGCAAGGTAAAGAAATTCAGAGAATAAAGCGGAATGAGAGAAGGAAGAAGAAGAGGCAGGAGCTAACACTTAGAGCTGTCATCTCAGAGCAGGGATAAATTAGGAGCATGGGATTAACATAAACGTTACCCAGTCAGATCTCATACGGCTTATTACGTGAAAGGCCAGTAATCGAGAGACAAGTTGTTGGGACATGGAATAACAACTTTATTCAGAAAGCCAGCAAACGAGAAGGTGATGAGCTAGTGCCCCTGCAAAGAACCATCTTGCCTGAGTTAGAATTCAGGCTTCTTTTATAATAAAAAGGGAGGGGGTAAAGTCAAACACTCCCTGGTTCCCATCCGCCTTCACAGGGGATGTGTTAATTCTTCCTCCTGCAGCCATCACAGGTGGGCCTGGTCAGGATGTTTCTTGTGAGCTAAACAAAGGTGTTTTAGCTTAATGCTCATTACCTGGGAGGCAGGGTTTCCAGAGATGGGCCATTATGTATAATTTAAGCTTCTAGGCAACAATCCCTGTGGTGATTAACTTGTAATACAAGCCAAAAGTGTGAATTACATTCACACTCCTACACAAAATAGATAAACAACAAGGACCTACTGTATAGCACAGGGAACTACACTCAATGCTTTCATTTATTTTTTAATTAAAGGATAATTGCTTTACAGAATTTCGTTGTTTTCTGTCAAACTTCAACATGAATCAGCCCTAGGTATTCTACTCAATATTTTCTCATAACCTATAAGGAAAAAGAATCTGAAAAGGTTTATACCTACCTATCCTCTCTCTCTCTCTACATATGGCACCCCACTCCAGTGTTCTTGCCTGGAGAATCCCAGGGAGGGGGGAGCCTCGTGAGCTTCCGTCTATGGGGTCGCACAGAGTCAGACACGACTGAAGCGACTTAGCAGCAGCAGCAGCATCCTCTCTCTCTCTACACATATATATATATATTTATATCTGAATCACTTTGCTGTTATACTTGAAACTGACATAACATTGTAAATTAACTATATTTCAATTTTAAAAAATATATATATAGCTATCATTTCATTTCTTCTTCTCTACAATCCCAAGGAAGTATTAATTCATCCCCATTTTGTAATGATGGAGGCACGAGGCTGTGCAGCTGTGAAGGGTTAGAGCCGGACTAGAACCTGACTGCAATAACCCCCCTTTTCCCTGCTGCATATGGAAACGTTCAACAGTCAGCAAACAGGACATCTGTTGGCTATGGTTCGGTCACCTGGTGTCAGAGTGTACAGGAAATCTGCAGGCGGGACATTCCTTGTGGAAATGTTGTTGCAACCTGAAGTTAAATTTCACTGTAGGGAAAGAAGCAATGAAGGGAATGGAAAGGCTTTTACTCCTTTACATCAATTCTGAAAGGGAATTTACAACCAGTTACAGTGACATGCTAAAAGAGTTGGCCTTTTAAAAAACACACACACACATGCGCAAAAACTAGATTAGTTTGTCTTGGAACTGAAAAGCTGGCAAGTGACGCAGTGTGCTGTGATACAAAAATTAGACTGTAGAGACTTGGTGGTGTTTTAAATCATCACCTCCCCACCCCCTACCCCCACCCCAAAACAAGGAGGAATGGTAACACACTGTGTTTACAACTACAGAGGCAAACTGAAAATACTTACCTTGGAATTTTGTGCTCTGATTCTCTCAAAACATCACATATCCCTTAAAATGGATGAACTGGCTTCATGTGGTCCTGTCTGAAAGCAGAGGTCTGTGGGTTGAGCTTTTTCTTTCCTTTTCTGTTTGACTGTACCATGGGGCATGTGGGATCTTAAGTTTCTGGACCAAGGATGAACCCACGCCTTCTTCACGGAAGCACCACTGGACCCCCAGGGACATCCCAAGTCGACCATCTTAACCATCGTAACATGTGCAATTCACACCATCCACCCTCAGAACATCTTGCCAAAATGAAACTCTCTACCTATTAAACAGTAACGCCCTTTCCCCGCCAGTCCCTAGCAACCACCACCCTACTTTCTAACTTTGTGAATTTGACTAATCTAGATGCCTCATGTAAAGTGGAATTAAGCAGCATCTGTCCCTCTGTGACTATTCCACCATGCATAATCTCCTCAAGGTCCATCCTGTGTCAAACCATTCCTTTCTAAGGCTGGATAATACTCCATTGTACGTATAGACCACATTGTGTTTATCCATTCAGCCACTGATGGATAATTGAGATGATCTCTCGTTTTTTTTTTTTTTTTTGGCTGTCGAGTTGATTTTTTAAGTCTTACATTTGAATCAAAATTGTAAAGAAAGTTTCAAAGTATTTTTCCATAGATGATCTTGCTTTATTCTATCATCATTGTAGTTATGGACACATTCATAGGGTATTGTTTTACAAGTTTTGAAAGGGAAGTTAATCACAAAGGTAGAAAATACCTACACAAAACATCCCACTGCAAGCAGTCCATGGAGAGGCCTTATCAAAGTCACACAGGGTAAAGAGGCTCCCAGTTCTCCTCTCTGGGGCCATCCTGGGTGTTGGGGTGCCCTTGGCACACTGGAGAATTCCAATGCCAGGTTGGAGCAGCAGGAGAAAAAAAGGGCTTACCTTAGACCCTGGCATTTGTAATCTGCTGCCCTGCCACTTGATCACAGACAAAAAATATAACCGTGGTGGCTCAGGGGTAAAGAATCCGCCTATAATGCAGGAGACATAGGAGACGCAGGTTTGATCCTTGGGTTGGGAAGATCAACTGGAGAAGGAAATGGCAATCCAGTCCAGTATTCTTGCCTGGAAAATCCCATGGACAGAGGAACCTGGCGGGCTACATTCCATGGTGTTGCAAAGAGTTGGGCACGACTGAACAACTAACACTTCCACTTCCATTGCTGTAATATCAATGAGATCAGAACACAAAAAAGAGCGGTGTTAAACCTTACATTTGTAGAGTGCAGGATTAGGGAGATTTTTCATCTTTTATCCCCTTCAGAGGGAAGCATCCACAGAGTTAGTGCTTAGAGAAAGCAGCTGAAGTGTATGATGAGTATGAGCTCATTCAGTCATTCAGCAAACATTTTAAAGGACGTGGTAGTTTTTTGCACTTTCACATGGCTGTCTGTCTTTGACTTTGCAAGAACCCTCTGCAGCCGGCCTGTTTAGTCACGTGTTATGAGGTTTGTACCAAGCAAGATGCTGGGGGCAGCAGAGCATGCGGTCTCTGCAGGCAAACTGACTCCCCCATCACCAGCTGGGCCACCTGCAGAAGCGACTTCACCAATTTGAGTCTCAAGCTTCCATATTTCTAAAATGAAGCCAATGATAAAGTCCATCTTCTAGGGCTGATACAAGAATGGGATGAGATAAAGTGCATAAGGCATTTTGCCCAATGCCTGGCAGACAGCTGCACAAATTCACCGTTATTACATACGTGCATTCATCTCTGCTTACCTTCACAACATACATATATGCCCCATGAGGTATATATTCTTTGCTGTTTAGTTGTTAAATTGTGCTTGTCTCTTTGTGGCCCCATGGACTGTAGCCCACCAGGCTCCTCTGTCCATGGGATTCCCAGGCGAGAATACTGGAGTGGGCTTCCATTTCCTTTTTCAGCGGATCTTCCCGATCCAGGGATTGAACCTGTGTCTCCTGTGTCTCCTGCACTGGCAGAGGGATTCGTTATCCCAGTGCCACTTCTGTTGTTGTGGTTCAGTCTCTAAGTCATGTCCAACTCTTTCCAACCCCATGAGCCACCTGGGAAGCTCCAGACAAGGCATTGCATGTTTCCAGTTCTGAAGTTTTAAAAGGAAATGAATATTTAATTTTAAAAAGCTGCAGAAATCAGTGGCTTGGAGAGATGCAAGTGTGTATTATACAGAAAGCAAATCCAGCAAAATGTGAACTGCAGAATCTAAGTGGCAGATAGATGTGTGTTCACTGCATAATTCTTTCAATGAGTCTTTATGTTTGGAAATTTTCACAATGAAATGGTGGTGGGGAGCACTCAGTGGCTTTCTGTTGGTCACTTTTAACTAACTTTGGTTGTGACAAGGGTTAGGGCAGTAGACTCGATATTAAAAATATCGACCAGACTCGCTATTCCTCCTCTGTCCTGGCCAAATGCATTTTGGGGTGGGGGTGGCATTTCTCAGGGATGGCGTCTGAGGGGCTCACCCATGGCTGGCAGTCAAGCAAGGCATCTTCAAACAAAACCAAGTAGAAGCAGACATCAGCTGTCAGCTTTTCTAGGAGGAACCACCAGCCTTACCCAAAGCTCTGATTGCAGCAGAGAGAATATGGGCACTGAACTGAATCCAGAGACACCACCACAGTTAGGGAAGACCCCATCCTTGTTCCGTCGTCTGGACCCTGAATCATAAGCAGCGCCTCCAGCTGCGTGGGTCATAGAATCAGCCCAGTCTTTGGGACTGCAGGTCCTGCTGGAAAAGATGGCAGTGGCATGCTGGCCAGACATAGCTGGGAAAAGTTGTGGCATGTTTTCATTGCTGCTGCTGCCAGATTTCAGAGATCAGTTGAGCTGCCATCTGGATGCTTTTTTCTGTGCAATGCCTCCTTGTAGCCATAATGAATTCTCTCCTGACTACAACCCGAGGGAGGAAACGCCAGCAGTTCCGTGTGCCTTGTTGCCTGGGGGAGGGAGTGCCATCAGCTCCCCTCCTGCCCTCTCTCTCCCTAAAGGGGCCAACATGGCCTGGCAACAAAAGCACAAGCAGATTCACCATGCTGGCTAGTCGGAGCTTGATTGGAAGCAACCATGGTTAGATAGCATCACCAATTCAATACACATGAATTTGAGCAAACTCCAGGAGACAGTAGAGGACAGAGGAGCCTGGCGTGTTGCAGTCCAGAGGGTTGCAAAGAGTTGGACACAAACTTAGCGCCTGAACAACAACAACAAATGCTCTCATAGGGGACTGGTTGGGTAAATTATGACTCAGCCCTACAATAGAAATCCATGCTGTTTTTTTAAAGAAGCAAAGGAGTGCTTTAGGTATTGACAAGGAATACTTTCCGAGCTACACTGAGCATTAGAAATAAAAATAAAAGGATACAGAACAGTAGGTATAGTTTATGTGGTTAAAAACATATGCCTCCACGAATCAACTTATGGCTGTCTGTACACACTGCTATATTTAAAATAGATAACCAACAAGGACCTGCTGTATAGCACATGGCAGCCTGGATGGGAGGGGAGTTTAAGGGAGAATGGATTCATGTATATGATGGCTGAGTCCCATTGCTGTTCAACTAAAACTATCACAACATTGTTAATTGGCTATACCCCAATACAGAATATATATATATATATATATATATATATATATATATATATATATATATATATATATCTCTCAGTTGGTAAGATGAGTGAAGTCACTCAGTCGTGCCCGACTCTTTGCAATCCCATGGACTGTAGCCCACCAGGTGACCATCCATGGAATTTTCCNATATATATATATATATATATATATATATATATATATATAGTTATAGTTATATATGCCAGAATATCTTTGGAAGGACAAGAAAGTTTGGCATAGCATTTGAGGACATGGGCAGGGTTAAAATGAAGAGTCATATTCACTACTTACAATATGCTTTCTGTGTTGACTTCTTATATGTATATTTTCTATTAAAAAAAACTTACCTAGAAAAAGAAGAAACAAAACTAGACTCTCAAGGCAGCAGAACGATAGTATTCAGTCTGCTCAAGCTCCCTTTTCTTCTGTGAATCCCAGGCAATGAATTCAACATTGGGTCTGGAGGGGGAGAGACCAGGTCCCATCACAGTGAAGACCTACAGCGGAGAGCATTCAGCCTAACAATTCTGGAACCCCCCCCATCTGTGCCCCAGGGCAGGTTCCCTTGGGCATTTGTAGCTCTTCTGATTCTCATGCAACTGGCTTGGTGAGAGGAGAGGAACAGAAAGAAGGGTAGACCAGCCAGGCTGGAATTTGGAGTGGAAGGTGTGGTCATGTCAGATCTCGCCTTTGGCGAGATTCCCAGGGGTAAGCAACTCTCACTCCCAAGGGCTCTGACTCCCGGGGACACGTTACCCCAGACCTGGATGACAAGCTGCCTGGGCATCCCATCCTGGCTCTGCCACTGACTGGCTGTGAGACTTGGGACATGATAAATTTTTTGAGGCTCAGTGTTTTCATTCAAAAAGTAGGAGGGGAACCTCCCTGGTGGTCCAGTGACTGAGACTGTGCACTCCTAATTCAGGAGACCCAGGTTCATTCCCTAGTCAAGGAACTAGATCCCACATGCTGCAACCAGACCCAGTGCAGCCAAATAAATAAATAAATTTTTTTTTTTTAAAGTGGAGGGAGTGTGAGGATGTGGAGAGAAAAATCCAAATCATGATATCATAGAGTCATTGTTAAAATTGAACTTTCCTAAAAAAAAAAAAAAAAAACTTTCTATAAGTGTGGCCTAGCTGAGTAACACCATATCCTCTGGAGACAGACAGCTGGGGTTTAAATCACAGCTATACTGGCCAGCAAATAGATAGACAGACAGATAGGTAGATAGGTAGGTAGATAGATAGATAAACCAACTTGGGACTTGCCTGATAGTCCAGGGGTTAGGATTCTGTGTTTCCCTTGTAGGGGACACAGGTTTGAGCCCTGATCAGGGAACTACGATCTTGCGTGCTTTGTAGTATACCCTAAATATATAAATCATAGCTGTGCCATTTTCCAGTTTTGTGACTTTGGGAAAATTATTTCATCTCTTTACTTCAGTTTACTCATCTGTAAAATGGGAAGAGTAATAGCATCTATATATAGCATAAGGCTTTTCTGATATATATATATATATATATATAAGCTTTATATATATAAAGTTCCAAATAGTAAAAGGAGTACGTCAAGGCTGTATATTGTCACCCTGCTTATTTAACTTATATGCAGAATACATCATGAGAAATGCTAGACTGGAAGAAACACAAGCTGGAATCAGGATTGCTGGGAGAAATATCAATAACCTCAGATATGGAGATGACACCACCTTTTTGGCAGAAAGTGAAGAGGAACTAAAGAGCCTCTTGATGAAAGTGAAAGAGGAGAATAAAAAAGTTGGCTTAAAGCTCAGCATTCAGAAAACGAAGATCATGGTATCCAGTCCCATCAATTCATGGGAAATAGACAGGGAAACAGTGGAAACAGTGTCAGACTTTATTTTTCTGGGCTCCAAAATCACTGCAGATGGTGACTGCAGCCATGAAATCAAAAGACGCTTACTCCTTGGAAGAAAAGTTATGACCAACCTAGATAGCATGTTCAAAAGCAGAGATATTATTACTTTGCCGACTAAGGTCCGTCTAGTCAAGGCTATGGTTTTTCCAGTAGTCATGTCTGGATGTGAGAGTTGAACTGTGAAGAAGGCTGAGTACTGAAGAATTGATGCTTTTGAACTGTGGTGTTGGAGAAGACTCTTGAGAGTCCCTTGGACTGCAAGGAGATCCAACCAGTCCATTCTGAAGGAGATCAGCCCTGGGATTTCTTTGGAAGGAATGATGCTAANAGTAGTCATGTCTGGATGTGAGAGTTGAACTGTGAAGAAGGCTGAGTACTGAAGAATTGATGCTTTTGAACTGTGGTGTTGGAGAAGACTCTTGAGAGTCCCTTGGACTGCAAGGAGATCCAACCAGTCCATTCTGAAGGAGATCAGCCCTGGGATTTCTTTGGAAGGAATGATGCTAAAGCTGAAACTTCTGTACTTTGGCCACCTCATGCGAAGAGTTGACTCATTGGAAAAGACTGTGATGCTGGGAGGGATTGGGGGCAGGAGGAGAAGGGGACGACCGAGGAAGAGATGGCTGGATGGCATCACTGACTCGATGGGCGTGAGTCTGAGTGAACTCCGGGAGTTGGTGATGAACAGGGAGGCCTGGCGTGCTGCAATTCATGGGACCGCAAAGAGTCGGACACAACTGAGCGACTGAACTGAAACTGAACTGAATAAATAATCTAACACTTGTAAAATGCTTAGTAGAGTGCCTGCTATAAAGTGATTTTTGAGCTGGAAAGTGTCTTAACCCAACCTTTTATTTTTAATAATGAGGAACTGTGGGCCAAAGAGGAACTGGCCCGACAGTGGACCCTTGATTAGTGACAAAGCCAGGAGTAAAACTCAATCTCCCAGCTCCCAGACTAGAATATTTTATACTGCTAACTTTAGGCCTAAAAATTTTCTTACATTCTGGTATAAAATTAGAAAGAAGTGAGAAGAAATCTTTTTTTTTTTTTTAAATAATTGTATTTGCCTATTTTTGGCTGTGCAGAGTCTTCGTCACTGTGTGGGCATTTCTCTAGCTGTGGCGAGCAGGGGCTACTCTCTTGCTGTGGAGTGCAGGCTGTAGAGTGTTTGGGCTTCAGTAGTTGCAGCATGTGGGCTCAGCACTCCGGCGATAGAACACAGGCTCAATAGTTGTGCACAGGCTTAGTTGCTCCATGGCACATGGGATCTTCCTGGACCTGGAGATCGAACCCAAGTCTCCTGCATTTACAGGCAGATTCCTTACCACTGAGCCACGAGGGAAGCCTGAGAAATCTGTTTTAGATCAGGTAAAAGGATATTGGGTTCAAATTCAGTGTGTGACAACAGCCAAGTTTCTTGGGCTCTCTGAACCTCCTCTTCCTTTGGAACAGGCTCACAATAATAACATGAACCTCATAGACGTGTTGTGGTAAGTGAGCGTCTACATGTGAAATGCCTGGCACATAGCATTTCTCAAAAAACATATTAATACCAATTAACAAGGAGATCCAACCAGTCCATTCTGAAGGAGATCAGCCCTGGGATTTCTTTGGAAGGAATGATGCTAAAGCTGAAACTCCAGTACTTTGGCCACCTCATGCGAAGAGTTGATTCATCGGAAAAGACTCTGATGCTGGGAGGGATTGGGGGCAGGAGGAGAAGGGGACGACAGAGGATGAGATGGCTGGATGGCATCACTGACTGGATGGGCGCGAGTCTAAGTGAACTCCGGGAGTTGGTGATGGACAGGGAGGCCTGGCGTGCTGCGATTCATGGGGTCGCAGAGTCAGACACGACTGAGTGACTGAACTGAACTGAACTGAACAACAGATGATGGTGTTGTTAGGCCAGGAGCCCCACACCTGTGACCAGATGGCTTTTATTCCTCATTCTTCCAGGGGTATGCAAACAAGACAAGTGCTTAACCTCTTAAGTTAGCTTAAGATGACTCCTAACCTTAGAGATTCATTGTGGTAGCAATCATTGTTAAAACAAATTGGAAANAACAGATGATGGTGTTGTTAGGCCAGGAGCCCCACACCTGTGACCAGATGGCTTTTATTCCTCATTCTTCCAGGGGTATGCAAACAAGACAAGTGCTTAACCTCTTAAGTTAGCTTAAGATGACTCCTAACCTTAGAGATTCATTGTGGTAGCAATCATTGTTAAAACAAATTGGAAATGTCAGCACAAGCTCTATGACATGTGACTATGAAACAGCAAAGTAAATGAGGTTGGTTTCTAAGTTGGGTAATAACATTTCTGATCAAAAGTAGCTGTGGCATCATCAGGAAAATGCAAATTAGCATCACAGTGAGCAACAACCTCACACCCACTAGGTAGACTTTGATGATAAATATGTGTGCGTGTGTGTGTGTGTGTGTGTGTGTTTGTGTGCGAGTGTGCTCAGTTGCGTCTGACTTTTTGTGACCCCACGGAGTATACCCCGCCAGGCTCCTCTGTCCAAGGGATTTCCCAGGCAAAAGTAATGGAGTGGGTTGCCATATCCTTCTNACTAAAAGCCTCTTGATGAAAGTGAAAGAGGAGAGTGAAAAAGTTGGCTTAAGGCTCAACATTCAGAAAATGAAGATCATGGCATCTAGTCCCATCACTTCATGAGAAATAGACGGGGAAACAGTGGAGACAGTGTCAGACTTTATTTTTCTGGGCTCCAAAATCACTGCAGATGGTGACTGCAGCCATGAAATCAAAAGACGCTTACTCCTTGGAAGAAAAGTTATGACCAACCTAGATAGCATATTCAAAAGCAGAGATATTACTTTGCTGACTAAGGTCCGTTTAGTCAAGGCTATGGTTTTTCCAGTAGTCACGTATGGATGCGAGAGTTGGACTGTGAAGAAGCATGAGCGCTGAAGAATCGATGCTTTTGAACTGTGGTGTTGGAGAAGACTCTTGAGAGTCCCTTGGACTGCAAGGAGATCCAACCAGTCCATTCTGAAGGAGATCGACCCTGGGATTTCTTTGGAAGGAATGATGCTAAAGCTGAAGCTCCAGTACTTTGGCCACCTCATGGGAAGAGTTGACTCATTGGAAAAGACTCTGATGCTGAGAGGGATTGGAGGCAGGAGGAGAAAGGGACAACAGACGATGAGATGGCTGGATGGCATCATTGACTGGACGGGCGTGAGTCTGAGTGAACTCCAGGAGTTGGTGATAGACAGGGAGGCCTGGCATGCTGCGATTCCTGGGGTCACGAAGAGTCAGACACGAGTGTGTGACTGAACTGAAATGAATATTAGTTTTAAACATACAACTTCTAGGAATAAATCTAGAGTTTCTTAGGATGTTGATAGATTTCATTTATCTAAGTTTTAGCTTCCATCACACTTGCTAGAATTAAATCCCACTTGCCGTTTTGTATACATCAGAACAGAAAATGGGGAGGAAGGATAGTGAGCTGAGGGAGTACCCAGGTGGCCCTGTACCCAGCTTGGGCAGAAAGGCTTCCCATGAGGAGTGAAATCTAGTCTGACCTGAAAAAGGAATGTTAGCCTGGTGAGTGTAGGAGGGAGAATCAGGGAACAAAAATTTTCCAGACAGAGGTGCCTGCTCAGTATCAGCAAGAGCCCCTTGAGTTACTGAAAGTAGTTAACCACAGATGAGTTTAGGAATTCTGGGATTATGACACTAAGCACTGGTATTCTTAAGGCCAGGTGTTCTGCATGTTTTATTGCCTCTATTTCAAATGCCTTTCCTTGCAGTCTCCACTAAGCTGGCTCCAAATCATCATCGAGGATTCCACTCAAATGAATTCCACAAGTTTTCTAACCATTTCTATGCTAGCTTTTAGAGATATTCACCTTAAATGCTTCAGGGTCCTCATGACGCTTCTCTCTGAAATCAGCTTATCAGGCTCTGCATAACAGGGTGTAAACTCCATGTGAGTTTGCCTATCTTGTCCACTACTATATCCTCAGCATAAAACACTACCTTCAAGTTACTACTTACCGAATGCTTCCTACGTACCATTGTTTTCAGTGCTTTTGGTTATCAGTTAACAAAACGCCAAAACCCTAACCTTTGTGGCATTCTAGCCTCATTATATTTTACCAAGGGGAGACACTACAAATACAGTATACTTATATAATTTTGTTAGAAGTTGGCAAATGCTGCACAGCACAATGAGTAGGTAAGTGGATTCTGGAGCCTTGGCAGGGAACAAAGCGGGGGTTGTGGTATTAAACAGGATTCTTTGAGATGACCTTTGAGGAGTTGAAGTGGTGGAGTTAGGCAGATACGTGACTAGAAGGAACAGCTAGTGCAGACTGCATGAAGCTACTGGACAGAGTGGTGGAGGATATGAGTAGCAGCTGAGGTCAGAAAATTTTGATTATTATTCTAAAATGAGGAAGGAGTCATGGAACATCTTCAAGTAGAAGAGTGGATGTTTCTTTGTTGCTGTGTTTAGAGCAAGCTATAGAGTCAAGTGTACTAGCTTATAAATCAATCAGGAGGCTATCATGAAACTCCAGGCAAGAAAGGATGGGCATAGACATTTGGCAGTCCTCAGCACATAGATGGTATTAGAGCCATAGGAATGGATGTGATCACTAAGCGAATTTAGGTAGCTTGTACTGATCCCTCCTTGGTGCTTTTAAACAAAGGCTGGAAAATCTTTTTAATAAAGGAAATCTTTTTAATAAAGTCTGGTAGTCAAATCAAGAAGTTGCTTTACATACTGAGGGAAGAAATTATTCCAGTATGTCTGTCAAGTGTCTGATGTTTTGCTTAGATAGAAACAACCCAATTCTTTTTTCAGAAGGTTATTAGCTTCTAAAAATAAATCCAAAAGACTGAAGATTAAAGATAACTGGCAATACTGAATTCTTTGAATGAAGAGCAGTATTTTGTCCATCTTTGTATTTTCATGGTCTGACACACTGTTTGGCACACAAGAAGCAAGAAATGTTAATGAATATCCAAGAAACTGAAGATACCATAATGATAACACAAGACACAAAACAAAATTACAAAAGGAAATTTATTTCAAAAGCATAGGGGAACATTTACATTTGAACAAAGTGATAAACAGGTGTCTTGCAAAAGAAAAAAATCCATGGCATGAAGTTTTTCATTCAAATTTTTTAAGCAANACACTGTTTGGCACACAAGAAGCAAGAAATGTTAATGAATATCCAAGAAACTGAAGATACCATAATGATAACACAAGACACAAAACAAAATTACAAAAGGAAATTTATTTCAAAAGCATAGGGGAACATTTACATTTGAACAAAGTGATAAACAGGTGTCTTGCAAAAGAAAAAAATCCATGGCATGAAGTTTTTCATTCAAATTTTTTAAGCAAAAATAATCTAAGTTGTGCACTATTGCTTTAGGAAAGGGAAGGGGAACAATGAGGCGGTAAGGGAAGGAACACAGTCAACTTAATATCAAACTTTGGAAAGTAAAGTCACTTTTTAGCTCTGAGTTTACAAATATTAAAAAGAAAAAGAGGAAAAATTATACTTAATGTTCAAATTATATAAATGTAGTCCCAAAACAGCTTCTGTACTTGAAATGGCTTTAGGCCACTGGCTGATCTGACTCTAAGGTCCAGACTACCTGGTCACAGTTGTCAGATGGCAATTCCATGTTCCTGTATCTGTTCAGATTCCAAGGGAGCTTAAGTTCAGCTCATAGTCTTTTGGAATGTTTAGAGATTATTGCCACCACTCCATAGTCAAGCTGACCAACTTCTTTTGCTCACTTGTATCATTCTAGTCTTCAAAAAACATTTTCTCCAGGAACATGTGCAGTAATTCTAATAATTTTTTTTTTTTTTGTCTAGTCCCCCAGTATAGAGGTAACATAATGAAGACACCTGCATTGGAATCACAAACTATTCCTCAAAAAATAGGTCAAACTACTAGAAAATGTCACTCAGGCATTAGATTTGAATAACAAACATGGGGAGGGAAGATTAATTGTGAAACAAAAATATACGAAACATTCAAATGCAGAGCAAAGGGCCTATGCTACTAAAAATGCCCATGACAATTAAACACTCCACAAACCCCCCATCTGTTGTTTTAACCTAAAGATTCTATTGACTAACTTATACAATAATTTTGATTAATAACCTGAGAAGTTAAAATCTTGAAAGTGGCAAAAGCAAACTGAGAGAGCATCCCTTACTTATTGGTATATTATATTACCAAGTCACTTTTCCTGGGCTGCCCTGGTTATCAAATCCCCAAATTCTAAATTACTCTATTTCATCCTGCAGAAACCTGTATGTACATCAGATTCAGTATTTTGGCTGTATTTCTTCAACAGGGATCTCAAATTTATCTTTGAAAATGCAGCCTTTGTTTTAGTTTTAAATAACAATAATCATGTAAGTGCAACTGACTCAAAAGCCCTCACTACTGGGAGGAAAACCTAAATAACAAGTGAATAGTGAATTCAGCCTCAAGAGGATAATCACCGTGTCAAAGACTACCCGTTCCTGGAATTAAAAAAAAAAAGAAAAAATGACTTATGTTGTATAGTCAAGTTTCACAGCATGCATATATATATACACACACACAGATATATGCTCATGTATGTATGTATATTATACATACACATTTCTATGCAAATAGTAAGATCCCATATTCAAAAGTTTATATCACAACATATGGAGAAGAGTTAAGTAAGCAGTGCAAAGCAACTTACTTCTTCCTAAAAATGTCATGTCATTTCTACATTTTAAGAAAGCTGATTAAGTATTTTTGTTTTTCTGACACGCAGGAATACTGTACCATTGCCTAGCAGCTTTATTAAATAACCATGAAAATAAATGTTAAGTCTGACCATTACTCTTCTCCATATGTTGGCGTCGGGGAGACAGAGGGGACAGGAAAGTCAGGAACCTTTCAGCACTGATGATCTTTCCCAGTTATCAGAAATGGACTGAATTTTATTACAGTTTAGATCTGAATAGCTCTCAATAACAAATTATCAAGATGTTTAAAAGATTCACAATGTGAAGTCTGAATAATGACGATATTGCAAAAACAAGTCAAGATTGCAGACAAAGCATCCAAAAATATCGCTGTGGTTTTTACCTTGGACACAACTATGGTTTGTTACAAAAGTAGATCATACATATAAAGGTATAAAGAACAGTAAGTTTTCAGCTGAAGGCAGCAGTCTTTTTAAAGGGATACCCCCGGCAATCCAATGAGTAGTAGAATTAAGTATATTAAGCTCATGACAATGCTGAAGAATGTGACTTCTCATTCAGTAGAGTCTTCCCCGACTACGATTTCCTCGTGCTCCCCAACCTCGGCCACCTCTACTTCCCCTGAAGGCTCCTCTCTGCTCTACGAAAAAGCGAACAAGGGTTTAGGTCTTGTTCAGGACTTCATGGGACAGCACACACAGGAGAAATGAAGCTGGAAGCTCTGAATGTAGCAGAAGGCTCTATCAACACAGCATGGTATTCTGCGAGCACATCTACAAGTTCAAATCTTTACATACAACCAGGGCATCATACATGCCAAAGCGCATTATCTCAAGGTACCAAATATATTCACAGTATGTACTCAATTAAATGTATCCCATTAAAAATATTTCAAGGTGACAGTGTTAACGATAACTACACTTAGTTCTTTATTTTGGTGCCTATCACAAAGATAACTAATGAAACTATAAACGTGTATGTATTTAATATGGAGCGGCTGAACTGAACTGAAAGCTATAGGCCTTCAAAAGTTAGTGTCATATATATAAAATATCTTAAACTACCAGTGATCAATTC
Organism: Neotragus moschatus; assembly: GCA_006410615.1. Lineage (NCBI taxonomy): Eukaryota > Metazoa > Chordata > Mammalia > Artiodactyla > Bovidae > Neotragus > Neotragus moschatus. Next base: position 1,134,265 of record SJYA01002628.1, read on the forward strand.
TGAAAAGTTAGGCTAGAATGAAAAATGTACCTTTCAAATGCAATGAAAAGGTAACCTGTTTGGGTCACCACACTGAAAAATAATGTTACAAATTCGACAGCTTTTCTCACTGCTTTGTCAGCTACGTATGAGCTGCTCAGAGTGCTGCCAAAAAGGTTGTATGTATATATTACAGTGTTCGGGTTACTGATGTAAATTAAGCATATCTCTTGCTGAAAAATCAAGTCACTTGGATCATATGATAGAATGAGTCCTTGGTTTACTCATCAGTGTGTTTCACTGGTCCAGAGAAATAAATATTCCTCAAAGGAGTCAAAGAAAACTGACTGACGTTATCAGCAAGGCTGGACCTTTCATCATACACAAATGAGTAAGAGTCTGAAACTTCTAATTCCAGAGATCCAATCTCTTTATTGGAACCTGCAAACTTCCTCACTGCAGGAGTCTTGTTAGGAGCAAGAAGAAGAACCTGCTTTTGCCAGTTTTGATCCATAATGTTGGAGGCTTGAAAAATTCCTATCCAGTCAGTACTGCAATCCATTTTTTGCCATTATGGCTAGAATTATGTTACTGTTTTTGGGTGATGCTTTATTTTTTTCCCTCCAGAAACTAAGTTAGAAAACTAACTAGACCTTTTCCCAGCTTAACCAACATTTACCTGTCAACAGAATGGAATCTGATTCAAAGTCACCTCTCACGTCATGATAAATTTTTCTAAATTGACTGGTATGCCAACTATTTAAATGAAACCATCACGAGCTATCACATTCAAAAAATCACTTTAATGACCTTTTTAATGGTTTCAAGCTTAAACTAATACTGCTACTAGCTAAAATTATACTTAAACAATTATTTTAATCTTCAAAAAAGGTAAAAGTTGAAGGACACAAGTCACAAAATATAGAATTAGTACTTGTGGGTTACCAGGGAACTGTGTTCTACAGGAAGGAAAGCTAAACATGGGTATGTACAAATACTCTGATTGAAAATGCACCAGGAAGCTGGACCAAGTTATGGGAACAAACACCTTCTGATAAAGCAAATAACAGAGATGACGGTTAGTAAAGTGAAGAACTTTGATAAGGAAAAAAGTCTAACTATGCCTACATGGACTCAAAGACAAATTACAAATTCTGGCTCTTTCTCTGCATAGAACTAGTTTGGGCCCATGACACTGGCACAATCTATTTTCTTTGCAGCAGACTTGGTCACTGTAGTAAGACAGTGATGATAAAATCGAGTTTGGCTGACATAGAAAGTAGAATTTCAATGATTAAATATGGGTAATAAAGTCTAAGTATTAAAGACAACACAAAACATTTTTCTCCCTCTGTCCTGAGGCAACACTGACATCCCAGGAAAAAAAAATCCAACACGGTTTCTCTTTCCTCCTGACCCACTGTCAATTCCGTAAGGAAAGGACATTAAAAAGGTAGAAAAATTTGAGATAGATAGGTGAACTAATTTTCATCTGTAAATACTAAGAACTGTTTTCAGCTGAATGGGTGAAAGAAATCCAAGAAACTTCAAATTGTTTCTATGAGAATACTTATAACCTGATACATCTTGACTCCCCCAAATAAAAATACTAACAGAAATTTTGTTCCTACTTTCCAAAAAGAACAATCAGAGTTTAGTTTGCTTTGTAACTCAATTTATGACAAGCACTCCGATTACAAGGTTGCTCCTGTGGGAGTACTAAAGTACAGGAACACCAGACACAAACGGCAGTTAACAGGCGTGTTTTGTCTTTCTGTTACTTTGCTGAGTAAGGAACAACTGAAGCTCTAAGGAACCCCTGGACTTTTTCCTTGGCCTTGCCGTGTGGCTTATGAGATCTTAGTTCCCTGACCAGGGATTGAACCCCAGGCCCTCAGGGTGAGGTCGAAGTTCTAACCACAGGATGACCAGGAAATTCCCTAATTTTTGTCTTCGGTAAAACTGCTTCCCTGCACCGCCCCCCACCCCCGCCCTACTGATAATTAAAAAAATCACACACAACCTAAGGCTTTGCATTTTTCATATCTCTTTTCCACATGCATTACATCATCTGATTCTAAGGCAGGCGATGAGTGTCACAGGGCAGAATACTCATGGAAATTCAGAGTGACTTGCCTAATACAATTCTCTATGTATTTCCATAGTTGATTACATTCATCTAAATCAAATAAAGATGGTATCTGAGAGAACAGCTGATGTTAAGAAAGGTTTTGATAAGTACCACATTAAATCATACAAGTGACAGAGGACAGACAATATTTAGTGAATGGAGTAACAGAATCTTTTCCATTTACAAAACGCTATCATAAATATTTTTTGAAGTTTTTAAGCTCTCTGCTATCCCTATTTTTCAGATAAGACAAAAAGCCAAGAGAGGCATGTTTACCTATTATTATATAAGTAGAAGAGTTCAGTGATCTTTTCTACAGTAAAGTTGCCTCAAGAAGTCTGATTGGACTTTAAGGGTTCATTTCACAATCTGAAATTGCCTTTTCATAATCTTTTTGCTCAGATATTGAAGGAATTTTGCTATTATAGAAGGCATTTACTTAATGTCAAGTCATCTCATCCTAGAAACAATTATGGGGAGTATATATTTCAGAATGTACTTTTTTGGGGAATAATTACTATAGAATTAATTCTGATTGGTAATCAAGACCAATCACAAGTATGTTTGGTTCTGGATATTAAACTTTGTCTTCTTAAGCAAGATTAAGGATCTGAGTCAGTGATATTTATGTCATTCTTCTTTATAAGCCAATGAGACAAACTTCACTTCTGATTCAACAGCCCTGGGTGAGACTGGACTAGTGGAAGTCGACAGGACTGCACTTGGGCATGGAGGAGAATGCAAGAGGACATATCTTTGCCAGCTGGTGCTTTCCTGCCTGACTCTGCCTTCCAGGCTTCTCCTCCTGAAGAAGCACAGACAATGGGAGGACAAGCAGGAGGCTGACGAGGCCCCAGAAGGATGTTAATACCACATCTGCCAGAGGCTGTATCTGTTCCTGAAGGAGAATGGACAACACTTCTTGCTTTGAAGCTAAAACAGGGCAAATCAGGAATGGATGGTTCATGTCATCTTCCTTCCTTTTTTTGTTTTCTGTTGGCATCTCTGAATACAAAAGGCTTATTTTTCAGGTTCTTAGTGTTACATGCTCAGCTCAGTGAACCCACAAGGGTGAGTTAGAAAGGAACAGGGTAAGTTGTTTTCCCAGCAGTTCAAGTTCCCCAAGCTAACGTAAAAAAAGTAGCCTGAAGGGGCTACGGTACTCTTCAGTTATTACTTAAAATCAAGCACAACACAGTTTCTGCCTAATCTCTCATATTTCTTGTACCCAAACGGAAACGCTCACCATAATTAAAGTTGCTCAAATTGCTGCTATATTTCCCACTAGGAGGATTATAAATCTGCCTGGCATCCCTTTTTGGTCCTGCTGAAGATTTCTTGGGAGGTGAACCTGAAGTTGTATCTTCACTGGCTCTCTTTTGCCTATAATGGTAGGAAGAGCAGCAATGAAAAAAAATTCTTTTATATCAGAGGCTAGCAATATATTTTTCATATTAGTTACAAAAGACATCCTAAAGATAATAGTCACATCAGAAAAAAGGAAATAACATCTGATGTCATCAAATTAACTCTGCTTCAGTTATGCAGACATTGTCAGAACGGCATTTCCAAGGCTTGAAAACAACCTGAAATATGTAGCTTCACAGATTATACGCAAGTGGCACATTTCATAGAACTCATCAGAAAAGTCTTATGCCGCAGCAATGCAAACAGTGGTTTGAAAATTCCAGAGCTGTATTCTACCAGTTTATTTTATAAACCCTATATTAGATTTTCTATATAAGTAATGTTTCTAATAGCTATATTTTAACATCTTATTAAGAATCATTTAATAATGTACCATTTTGTATAGGAAATGCAATAATGTACATTCAGACTTTTCATATTTATAAATCAAATATTAGAACACTTTAATCCCTTTTAAATATGTTCTTACCCAAGTTCAACCTTCTGTACAGGCTTCCAGGATAATGTTACTGTGCTCTTATAAGAAGGAGGAATATGGAAGAGATCCTGAAGAAACAAAATGAAGAGATTTCTAAAGTATTTGGAGGTGCGGGAAGTGGCAGTAAAGATAGGAAACGGGAAGACACATCTTTAATCTTAGAAGGAGAGTAACTTATCTACTTGCTTTTGTGCTAGTGACTAAAACAAGAACCTAGGGAAAACTGCAAGAGAAAGTAAACAAGGACAATCTGGCTTGCAAATGACATACATTACCTCATTAATGTCATTTTGTGCACATCACTTAAGAAACTGCAGCTAACTTTTTTCAAATGTCATTTCAGATTACAGGACAAAATATCAATCTTTACCAACTTCAATCTCATCTCCAAGTGGTTTCTTTGGCACAGATGCAGTCACTAATGGGCGTTAAGGAAAACATAATGGCGCAATCTGCATTTGCTATTGCAGGTTTTTAAGTGGTTCAATTCTAGAACAAAACCAACGGTCTGGGTAATCATGTTTTTCTTCCCCTCAAATATCTATATATTACCAATAATGAAAAAAACCCACATTATTTAAATACTAAATTATCAATATATGGTAATACAAATATTTGCTAAATTTAAAACTGAAATAATTCAGAAGTGAAATAATCTAATCCTCATTATACCCTCAAAACTATGATGAATTTATATTTCTCGTTTTACCCTAACTTTTATATATAGGTAAAATCTGATAAAAGTAAAATGAGTTTCTTTCACAGTATTTGCTTAAAATATTCTAAACATTATCTTCAACTTTGATTTATGGTATCAGTTCAAATAAAGTAAAATCTCACATTTTAATGTATTAATTTACCATTTCAAACTATGATTTATATTTAAGATTTGAAACAAATGTAGCTGATTATAAAAATTTTCCTTGAGGTGTGAGTCAGTTTTCTTGCCTCTTAATGCCCTTTCCCGTTTCCTCTTGGCACTGATACTTCATCCCTTGATGTCTCATTGTTTTCTCTGAAAAGTTCCCTTTCTCTTCTGATGAAAGTAAGTATTCCGTGGGATTTTTACCAGACTACTTTTAAGACACACCACTAGCCCTGATCTTCTTACTGTCAGGCTTTGTGCTGTAAGTGTGACAAATATTTCCTTCTCCCACCTGGCTACAACACTGTTAACTTGTGACAATACTGTTAACTTATGATATCAAATGATGGGTTCTTTGTTGTGATTTCTCCTTTTTCTTTCAGGTTATTAGTTTTTGTTTAGGCTAACAGATACTTGAGGAGGGTAAACGGAACTGAACCGTATTTATGGTTTAATGGTAAGGTACACCTGAGCCTACAGTATAGAACACTCTCAATTTATTACATAGACAAATTAACGGAAAAGAGCATAGGACATGGCATGCACTACATAAGACTGTCCATTCTTAGTATAAGTGAAGCAGGGTCTTATTGGTCATTCAACCAATAGTGTTAAAACTACAAGAGCTTAAGTCAGTGAAATTTCTGAGTCTAATGTATCTGCTCCAATGCTGACCGTCAGAACTGTGCATGCCTCCCTTTGTTTACAGTATCCTCTGCAATAACATTTAAATAAATAAAACAATGAATTATAACAGCTACAAAAATGTTCCTTGGTATTATAAAAGGCATAAAGCTTTAAAAGGCCAAAGGTATGCAACGTAATGGCACTTCTCCTTCACTAGACCATTACGGACATATCCCTTGCACTAACTTTCTAGCTAGTTGGGATGGCTGAGTAAGAAAGGAAGACTTACCTTGATTAAAACATTAATATTATTTGTTATTTTCAATGCAACGACTTTAATCTTGTTCTGTAAAAGGAAAACAACATTAAATTAAAATGCCAGTAACTTTTATGATGTATTACTTTCCCATATAAAACTTGAATTCCACTTCTTTTTCAGAATCATTTCTACAGTTATGAAATTCATTGGCTTATATCTACAGATAATGCTTATTCCTATTTCTCGACTATTAACAAATGTGGCTATCGCAAAGACAGCAAATAATCTTTATCTTCCCTCAACAGGTTAGAACATTAAACTGTTAACTACAGTTCACTTGAACAACAAGTAAGGGACAGGTCATTGGCATGTATCAGTTGTTCAAAAGGAACTAGTTTCTGTTACAGAAAGACACAATGAAACTTAAAATATTTCATTAGGACTAGGATGAAGTAGGATGAAGATTGATCAAAATAGATGAGATCAGGGAAAACCAAAGATCCCAACATAAACACAAGATATAGTTTGGTACAGAATTAGTAGTTTAATACTTTTAATTTTAATGTAAACTAATGTTTGGGTTTCAAAATTAAACAAAATGTGCTGCTAATGAGACCCCAGTGAAAGATCAGTATGTATCAAAGTGTGATAACAAACACTGTTCACAAACTTTGGAAACATTCAAGACATTTCAACAATGTAGAAGTTTCCTAGACAACTTAGCATATAGCTAAATACGCAGTCTTCTAACACTGTATCTTCAACTTTTAGACTTAAACCATCAGTTCAAATAAAGTTGAATGGTACACTTCAATATATGAATTCAGTCTGCATTTGTAATGAATGGTGGCTATTGTAAAAATTTCCTAATGAGATATAACCGAGTATTCTTACCTCATCTGTTTTTAAGGCCTCGCCTGTTTTACCTTGGAGGGCCAAGCGAAGTTGTCTGATGTAAACCTGCAGGCCCCGTGCAAAGTACTGCAGCCTAAAAGAAGTATTTATTAATTAACAAATCATCACTTCAACTCTGTTTTTAAATTTGAAGAAAACTACAGCCTATACCAATAAAGAGTAAAATTTGAGGGGGACTTTCTTTTAATTATCAATGTATGATCATATGAGATACACAAATAAGTAAAATAAAAGTAGTTTTTCTTTGTCAAAAATTGGAAGAGATCCACACTCAACCTGGCAATGGAAACACTTCCAGAACTGGGTTAAGGAAGCTTGTTACATTAACCTGCAAGGTTAACCTAAGTTAGAAGCAACCCAGAACCATGGGGTAGATTCAGGTGGCCTGGATTCTTTCTCTTCCACTAGTCAAATGAAGCTCAAGTGACAGACACAAGTCACTTAATTTCTGTTTTATCTGCTAACAAGGGGCAGTGTCTGACCCATTTGCACCTTAGGGTCCAGTTTAAAAATAAAACAAAACTGTAAATTTTGCAAAGGATGTTGAGTAATCTTTTTTTTCAAATTTGTTTCTAGGTAGTATGTGTGCAAAAGTGCTACTATAACTCCAGCCTGCCGCCTTCTAGGAATTCTGCATGTTAACAATGTGGCATCACTGTTTTTTTTTCACTTTCAGAGTAATTTCCTAAGATGTTTGCTTCTGGTCAAATGTTTCAGCAAGTAATAAACCTCTGCCTTACCAAAGCATAGAGGACAATAACAGGTGATACAGTAGCTTAAGACGAGAATTTGTTAACAATGATTTAATACAAAGTATCTTCCTGAGAAACAACTTAAATTGATTTCTCCAGGGCTGCTGCTCCAGCCACACCATAACATAAAAACCGTGTAAAATATTAAGAGCAGCTTCTGCTGCTAAGTTGCTTCAGTCGTGTCCAACTCTGTGCAACCCCATAGACAGCAGCCCACCAGGCTCCCCCGTCCCTGGGATTCTCCAGGCAAGAACACTGGAGTGGGTTGCCATTTCCTTCTCCAATGCATGAAAGTGAAGTGAAAGTGACGTTGCTCAGTTGTGTCCGACTCGTAGTGACCCCATGGACTGCAGCTTACCAGGCTCCTCTGCCCATGGGATCTTCCAGGCAAAGAGGATTGGAGTGGGTTGCCATTGCCTTCTCTGATTAAGAGCAGCTATAGTTTACCAAATATCCAGTATATGCCAGGCACTGTGCTTAAAGCTTTTCATTACTGTCATTTAATTCTCTATAAGGTAGATGCTGCTGCTGCTGCTGCTGCTAAGTCACTTCAGTCGTGTCCAACTCTGTGCAACCCCATAGACAGAAGCCCACCAGTCCCTGGGATTTTCCAGGCAAGAACACTGGAGTGGGTTGCCATGTCCTTCTCCAACGCAGAAAAGTTAAAAGTTAAAGTGAAGTCGCTCAGTCGTGTCTGACCCTCAGCGACCCCATGGACTGTAGCCTTCCAGGCTTCTCTATCCATGGGATTTTCCAGGCAAGAGTACTGGAGTGGGNCTTCAGTCGTGTCCAACTCTGTGCAACCCCATAGACAGCAGCCCACCAGGCTCCCCCGTCCCTGGGATTCTCCAGGCAAGAACACTGGAGTGGGTTGCCATTTCCTTCTCCAATGCATGAAAGTGAAGTGAAAGTGACGTTGCTCAGTTGTGTCCGACTCGTAGTGACCCCATGGACTGCAGCTTACCAGGCTCCTCTGCCCATGGGATCTTCCAGGCAAAGAGGATTGGAGTGGGTTGCCATTGCCTTCTCTGATTAAGAGCAGCTATAGTTTACCAAATATCCAGTATATGCCAGGCACTGTGCTTAAAGCTTTTCATTACTGTCATTTAATTCTCTATAAGGTAGATGCTGCTGCTGCTGCTGCTGCTAAGTCACTTCAGTCGTGTCCAACTCTGTGCAACCCCATAGACAGAAGCCCACCAGTCCCTGGGATTTTCCAGGCAAGAACACTGGAGTGGGTTGCCATGTCCTTCTCCAACGCAGAAAAGTTAAAAGTTAAAGTGAAGTCGCTCAGTCGTGTCTGACCCTCAGCGACCCCATGGACTGTAGCCTTCCAGGCTTCTCTATCCATGGGATTTTCCAGGCAAGAGTACTGGAGTGGGGTGCCATTGCCTTCTCCGAAGGTAGATCCTAGTATCTATAAATTTATCAGTTGAGGACAATTTGATTCTCACAACTCTATAAGGCAGGTGCTGTTATCTATAAATTGAACAGCTGAGGACAATTTAAGGTGCTGGGTCAGAGAACCCGCCCAATGTCCTAAAGCAGGTGAGGAGAGCCAGAGTCCATTTCTATAAAAGGCCATCTTCTGCCAAGCATCTGTCATGCCACCACAGTTGTATCTTGGTATACATTCCTGTTTTGTGGATCTTGCATTCTTTTGCATTGTAATAAGAAAGGGTAGGGGAAAAGCTCTTGAAACACGAAAACAAAACCAAGGCAGCTTCAAGATAGCTTTCACCTTTAACAAGGACTGGGGCACTTCAATCATCACCTGATTTTGAAATCTTTGAGCTTTTCTGCATTCAGCTTAGCTGTTAAGAAATCTGGAAGTTTTCGGCCCAACTGGTGAAAGCTATACAACAAACATTCCACATAACTGAACTGCAGCTTGGGTTCTTCATTACCCGCGTTCTCCCCATTTTCTGCTTCTTCTGGAGGGAGAGGCATGTACTCCTAAGAGATGAAAATACAAGAGGTATAAGAAATCTGCTCTAGACACTCTAATTATAAAACATATACTCAAGTAATTATAGGACACACTTTAAGACATGAAACATTAAAAACGACCAAGATAAGAAATTTACTTAAGATATCTCTTTTACATTTTGGATCAATGACCCAACCGGTCAACATTCCATTTTAACCATAGTGTAGCTGTTGCTGCTACTGATGACAAAAGTAGCCAACCCAGCACTAAGCAGATGAAGGAACTGAAGTTCTGAGAATTTAGACAAAAAACCAGTTGAAGAGTCAGGATTCAATCTAGGTTTGGCAATAATAGCTGATGCTCCTAAAACAGTATTCTTAAAAACAGCTTCTTAAAAAACTGAAAAAAAGAGTTACAGTATGATCCAGCAATTCTACTCCTGGGCAAATATCCAGACAAAACTAATTCAGAAAGATACATGTGTCCCAATGTTCACTGCACTATTTACAATAGCCAAGATAGGGAAGCGACCTCATACCCATCAACAGGCAAGCAGACAGGCTGTGGGGCGCCCCCCACAAGAAGTGGAGAGAGGGCTCCACCTGCAGCCACAGGGACGGACCTAGAGATCATCACTGAGCAAAGCACGTCAGAGGAAAACAGACAGTAAGACGTATGTCTCTTACGAAATTCCTACAGGAAAACACAGGAATAAAGCTCCTCGACGTGGGTCATGGTAATGATGATTTTTTGGATAAGACACCTAAACTGTAAGCCACAAATAAAAAACTGATGGCTTAATGACTTTACTTCTAGGCTGTTAAAGCTATTTGGCCCTGGGCAGTAACCACGATGGTGCTCTGGAGCAAACATTTACAATATTTTGATGAAGAAATAGCAGAAAAACTTACTATATAAATCTTGCATTATATTTTGTCTCAAGCATCAACAACAGAAGAAATGCAAAAGACTAAAACAGATTAAAAAAAAAAAGTAGTTGTGTGGCCTGAGCAGCTAAGAACACTCGTTAGGATTATTACCTGAGTCACTTCAAAATCTGGCTCTGTATCATCTGTAAATACTATGCTACGAAGCTTCGGGACACTATACTGACTATGCCATAAGGAAAGAAAAAAATTCTTACCAATAACTTATCAAATAGTTTCCTTAAATTTGTTTCTAGCTTTTCCATGTCACCACAAAATGAACTCATTTCGGCCAAGAGTTTTAATACCTAAAACACACAATTTACAGTTATTAGCGTTCTTTTCTTTGAATGAGCAAGGGTGTAAGATAATATTCTAGATAACTATTTAAGATTGCTTATTTTCAAATAGGCTTTTACAGAATCATAATGTTTGAACCGGAAAAATAAATTTAGAGATGCAGCTCTATTTTACTTTGAGGAAACTGAAGGTTGGAGAGAGAATGTAACTTGGCAAAGCCACGATATATGTGAGTGGCAGGGCAGACCCTGAAACCTTGACCTCATGGCTCTCAATACGCCTGTGGGGATAAGGAAGGAAAGGAACACACGACACTCTGCTACGGAACAATAATGTACAAGGAAGAGACGAAGAGCAAGGGCTCTTCACTGCGGATATTTAGGCTGGGGCTGCTCTGCTATCAAATTCAGTCTCTGCACACTGTCAAAGTATCAGTAACCGCCACTGTTCCTGAGGTTCATCTCTGCTTTACTCAACTGCAGTCTGGTAAGTCACACCCAGGACATGTGGAGCAACTCCAGTTAAGTGCACTGTGAGCCCCCTCTCCCCTAAAGACCCATGAGGAGGTGACATATTTCCATATTTCAGTTCAACTAAACAAACATCATCAGGCGCTTTTCAGAATCAGGCTCTACATTAGATTTTGGAGATTCTGAGAGGAATAAGGTTAAATTGGGGAGAAAGATGTAAGTATTTTTATATGCTCTGAAAAAATGTGTATGTATATTACAGCTGATACAGAAGGGAGAGAGGGTAGTCAATTCTATTGGAGAAGGGATAAACGACACTTTGTGTTAATCTTTTTAAACCTGGCTCTATCAGTTATAGAGATAGGAACTGTCATGACTGAACAATGTATTTAAAAGCATTAAGGCTACAAAGGTAGAGAATGACTACAATGAAAACTACAGGCACTGCTTTCCCACTACAGCAAACTTTCAATGAATCCATAAAGCATTCCCATGTAATTAATCCTGGGACAGGTTATTAGCTAGCCACCAGCAGGCCTTAAATCTCTTAGCAATCGTATCAAGTTGGTGGTTTACATTTAGGTTGAAATATGGCAATGCCTTTTCAGTGCTAAAGCCAGAAATTTTCTCTTACCTCCAACTGTATATCAAGACCTTCCACTGGGGTAGTCAAGGAACTGAGGTTAGGGAGAACTTGCTCACAGAAATAAGTCACAAACCTTGTGGAATGAACATTTTTCTGTAAAAATCCAAAGAATACTGAATTGTCAAAAAAAAAAAAAACAAAACATATTCTGTCAAATATAATAGTCAAATGTCAATCAGTAAATGCTCAGGATCAAAGCATCAAGTACTACAGCTAAAGTACAATGGGGAGCATATCCCAGAGCATCTCCTCAGTAGCCTCAATAGACAGCATATACTTGGCTGCAGAGTGACCCGGAGCATGGGGCTTTTATACGTCTGCAAACTCTGTGATTCTAAGGTCAAACTGTGTGGGAAACTTCATTGTGGAATTTTAGAGTATGCACTTCCCCAAAAGGATAGCTCCTTTAAATTGTGTTTTTTAAACTTTGCTACATACATCTCAAAAGATTCAGTGCCTGAGGAGGCCCAAAGCCAGAGAGAAAACAGCAAACTTACCTATAACAACAACCTAGTCAATTTAAGAAAAACAGGTTAGGTTACTAAACTGTTTTAAAAACTCAGTGAATACTACAAAGTAGGACATAAAATTCTCAAGACTTTTCAGAAGTCTCTAGGCAAGACTTTAAAGAAACTTCTTGCTGCTTTGGGCTCTTCACCTAGGTCTGCATAAAACAAATGACCTCTCTACTGTGTTAATACTTTTATGCAGAGCTTTGAGGAGAATGGTCAAGTGTATATCTACACAATTACAAGCCAATAGAGTAATCAAAATACTAGCTATATAGAACAAAGAGCTCACAGAGAAGAGGGGTACCGCCTGCCGAGTGCACTGTAAAAGCCTGTCCACACAGTCAGGGTCCGAGGGGTTGAAGGTTTGTTCCAGGTCAGCCTGCTCAGCCACCAACTCAACAAGTTGCTGCCTTCCACTCACTGTCTGTAAGCTTTTTAACCCAGACAGTATCTTCATGAACAGGACAAATTCTTCACCAGTCACATCTTCTAGCACCTGGAAAGAGACCATTCAGAATAGTTATTAGTATCTTTATCACTTGAATGGAAAAGAAAGGGCAATATTGAAACTGCATAGCAGATTAGTTTTGCAGAAGTCAGTTTGCTGACTTCTGAAACACTGAAGAGAGAACAACTTCAAGCTTCAGTCGACTTAGCTTCAGAATAAGCCATGGGCTCTCAATGGTGCACTATATTATTTCCAAGGGAGCAACACTTAATTCTTGGGAAATTTTACTCTTGTTTTACGTCTAAAGCACAGATGTACATACAGTACATAAACAGATATACAGTATATCTGCAGTGTTAAAAATTTCATGGGAGAGTGGCTAGGATACTATCTAAAATATCTAAAAAGCCTCTTCAGGGGCTGATAGCAAAAAAAAAAAAAAAAATCATGAAAATCTGGCAATAAACTGTTAAATCAGATTCAGTTCCTTATATTTAAAAGCAGCCTCATTCACATTAATGTGGTAATTACACACAAAACAGGAAAAGTTAAAGTCTCTCAGTCATGTCCGACTCTTTGGCACCCCATGGATTTTACAGTGTGGAATTTTCCAGGCCAGAATACTGGAGTGGGTAGCCTTTCCCTTCTCCAGGGGATCTTCCCAACCCAGGTCTCCTGCATTTCAGGTGGATTCTTTACCAGCTGAGCCACAAGGGAACACAAACAAAACAGGAGACCATTAAAATTTTCAGTCCTCTGTATTGGTGGGTCTAAACCTTTCTGTTCACTGACCAAAGGAGCAGGCAATCATGACATATCCCACCAGACACAAAAGTGAAATACGCAGCTCCTTTCTCTCTCACTGAAGAAATCTTACCAATAAGCAAGTGAGTGGTGCCATTAGAGAAAACGTTGAATTTTCCTGAACAGATAAAAATAAACTATTCCCAAACTTTGGTGCTGTTTGAACAAAAAGTTAATTGTGGCACACCTTTCAAATCTGAGCAACCATAACTCTGTTAGTGCTGGGTGCACAGACAAATAAGCGTGGTCCCCTGAGCTTATAATGTCATGGGACAGTATAAAACCATTTCACTTCAAGGCGGTTTCATTTCCATTTTGAAATGATTCAGAATCCTATGGCTGAAATCCTAAAATTAGGGAGACAGGTGGGAAATAAGTAAAATTTCCTGAAGGCAATGATTCATTCAGAGACCTGGTGGAATGCACAGATTTTGAGGATAATACCACAAAGGACTTATATGTGATCAAAGCCTTTAAAGTAACACAATGATTCATCATTACAAGCGCTGCTGCTGTTGTTCAGTCACTAAGTCGTGTCTGACTCTTTGCAGCCCCGTGGACTGCAGCATGCCAGGCCTCTGTGTCCCTCACCATCTCCTGGAGTTCGCCCAAGTTCATGCCCATTGATCGGTGATGCCATCCAACCATCTCATCCTCTACCGCCCCCTTCTCCTTCTGTCTTTTCCACTTGCCGTTAAAGTGACCAAAGTGCAAAATACAACAGAAGAAAATCTTGAAATTCTACGGTGGTTCTTAGGGCATATATGATCTTATAAACAAGCTGCGTGTAGCACTGATGAACAGTGCTGAAATCAACTGCGTCCCTGTGTGTTAGAGAAGTTCACTAAAAGGTAATGGAAGCTTACCTTTTTGGATTCAGTTAGTATAAGTTCCTCTACTTCCTTTGTTAAGACTTCATCTGGTAAAGTCTTAAGTTTTGTAGAAAGGAATTTAATTGCTCGTTCTCTAACAATGTCCTCTCCTTGAAGTATTTGGCTGAACAAGCCACCTAAAGTCCCTGCAAAACAAAACAGTCGCACCCAGGAAGTCAATCCTATACAGGAATGACATCCTTCAAGTTAATTTGAATTACAGCATTTCTTTTCAAGTGAATTACTATACATCTTGAATATCACTGATACTGGTTAAACCAGTCTGAAATTTCTACAGTCTCAACCACAAGAGTGATAGTACATTTTGTTCATGGATTCACAATCAGCTTGAGTATGACGTTCCTTTTCTATGATTATTGATAGTAAATAAGCCCAGGTATTTTTGGATGAATTCTTTCAAGTGGGAAACAGTTTTTCCAACATATTTCTAAGGGAAAAGTTTCGTCTGTTTTAAAAATTATTTCTGCTGATTTTTTGAGTCATCTTGACTCAACATCTTGAGCTGATTTTTTTTTCCCCTGAGAACACTTAGAATTTTTATGAAACAGATGTCTGGGTAAATCCCAGACTTCACCCTTAATGAGAAATGCCAAACTCCCCAATTTTTTAGGACATCAAACACAATTCAGAACAAGAAGTGGCCTTACCTTTTGCATCCATCTTAAATATACTTAAGAGGGCGTTGTTCACTAAGTTAAATTCTGCAGAGTCATCTGGATAGAGAGAAAGGTATAGTGTATAATCTGCTTCATTTTCAACCTTAAGCCTCAACACAGTTTGTCACAGATTACACTGAGAGGAGACATAAATTAAGCATTTATCTCAAGTACCAAGAAAATACATCTTTCCTGTAAGGGTAGAGACCCTGACCTAGTGATGTCTCCTGTGAGGGTAGAGACCCTGATCTAGTGATCTCTCCTCTGAGGGTAGAGACCCTGATCTTGTCTGCCAGGCAAGCGCTTATGTTAAGATGGTAAGATGGCACAGTTAAGAAACTACAGGGAGTTTATTTTTCTGTATGGTGTTAGAAAGTGGTCTAGTTTCATTCTTTTACAAGTGGCTGACCAGTTTTCCCAGCACCACTTGTTAAAGGGATTGTCTTTAATCCACTGTATATTCTTGCCTCCTCTGTCGAAGATAAGGTGTCCATGGATTAAAGATTTAAACATAANTGGGGGCGGTAGGGGGGTGGTGGGGGTCTTCCCTACCCAGGCATCAGACTCACATCTCTCGAATTTCTTGCATTGGCAGGCAGATTCTTTACCTCTGTGCCACCTGGAACCATCATATACTGCTGGTAAGAGTGCAGAATGCTAAAATTATATTGGAAAACATTTTGGTAGTTTCTTACAAAGTTAACCATAATCTTACATGTTGGTTACCTATTACTGTGTAGCAAGTTACCCCGAAACTTAGTGGCTTGAAATAGCATTAAATTTAAAGAAAATTCTTATGGTTTCTGTGGGTCAGAGATTGAGACGGTGCAACTGGCACCATGATGTCTGGGCACAGCTGGAAGACTGAAGGCTGGGGCAGGAGCCCCTGGGGACTGGGAGATGATGTTGGTGTTGGCTGGGGGCTTCTCTGTGGCTTCCGCTTCTGCACAGCACTGTGCCTGGGTTCCCAAGGAAAGCCTCCAGAGAGAGAGAGGGCAGAAGAGAGAGTGAAAGGGAGGATCCTGAAAACAGGGGGTCCTACCATATGCACTTATTTTTTATTTTTTCTACCTTATGCATTTTATCCCTTACAACAGCTTCAATCTGATAAGCAATCTTGTAATATAACAAGTGAATTTTTCAAAATGCATGTGTTAGCCTACGGGATGGTTAATTTTATGTATCAACTTGGCTAGGCTACAGTGTCCGGATACGGGGTCAGACATTATTCTGGATGGTTCTGTGAGGATAGTTTTGGGTGAGATTAACATTTAAATAGGTGAACTTTGAGTAAAGCAGATTGTCCTATTACTGTGAATGGGCCTCACCCAATCAGTTGAAGTCCTGAACAGAACAAAGGTGGACCTGACCTGAACAAGAGGGAATTCTGCCAGCTGACCACGTTTGGACCCTTCCTGGGTGTCCGGCCTGTCATTTCACCCGGCAGATTTTGGACTTGACCTCCATAATCCTGGAGAAGAAAATGGCNTACTGTGAATGGGCCTCACCCAATCAGTTGAAGTCCTGAACAGAACAAAGGTGGACCTGACCTGAACAAGAGGGAATTCTGCCAGCTGACCACGTTTGGACCCTTCCTGGGTGTCCGGCCTGTCATTTCACCCGGCAGATTTTGGACTTGACCTCCATAATCCTGGAGAAGAAAATGGCCCACTCCAGTACTCTTGCCCGGAAAATCCCATGGACGGAGGAGCCTGGTAGGCTACAGTCCATGGGGTCGCAAAGAGCCCATGAGCAGGTTCCCAATCAATCAATCAGTCTCGGGCGCACGGGCAGAGGCGCCGGCCCAAGATGGTGGAGCTGCAGTTGGACCCGGAGACAGCGGGCCGCTGTGCAGCCACTGGAGCCGGATCCCGGGCCACCGGGTCAGGCGGTGGTGGTCGGCCCGCAGGGTCCGGCTGAACGTGGGCAGCACCTTACTCCGTGACCACCAGGCAGACCCCAGGCCTGGAGCCCAGGTCTTTTCTCTGCCGCGTCTGCTGCCAGGAGGACCCGGGGCTGGACTCCGACAAGGACGAGATGGGGGCCTATCTGACAGGGACCCTACCTACTTGGGTCCAGTCCTAAACTACCCCCGTCACAGGAAGCTCATCGTTAGGAAGGAGTTGGCAGAAAAGGCGGCTGGAGGAAGCAGAGTTTTACAACAGTGGACCTCTCTTGCGACTGTTTTCAAGGAGGGGATGCCAACAAGGAAAATTGAGCTTCCCCGGGCCCGGCGAAGCACGCGTACAGAGTCCTGCAATGCCAAGAGGAGGCACTCAGGCAGATGGTGTCCACTGTGTCCGCAGTTGGAAATTCCAACAGCTAATCAGCATGCTGTTGCTGCTGCTGCTAAGTTGCTTCAGTCGTGTCCGACTCCATGCGACCCCACAGACGGCAGCCCACCACGCTCCCCTGTCCCTGGGATTCTCCAGGCAAGAAGACTGGAGTGGGTTGCCATTTTCTTCTCCAATGAATGACAGTGAAAAGTGAAAGTGAAGTCGCTCAGTCGTGCCTGACTCTCTGCGACCCCATGGACTGCAGCCCACCAGGCTCCTCCTCCACGGGATTTGCCAGGCAAGAGTACTGGAGTGAGGTGCCATCACCTTATGGGAACGAGGATCAGGCAGAATTCCTCTGTGTTGTTTCCAGAGAACTAAATAATTCGACCAATGGCACTGTCATCCAACCGAGCGAGAAGGCGAAGATTCTTCAGGACAGACGATCTCGGGTATAAACTCTGGAGTCCTCGGTGACTTGAGCTCGACCCACTCGAGCACCTCTGTGAACTTCAGTCTTGCTCCTGTACAGTAACCGAACTCCTGCAAAGCCACGCCGAGCCTGCCCCCGCCCCCCGCCCCCCAGCAGAGAAGTGTTCTGGTCAAAACCAAAGGAACCCCACCCCCAGCCACAGGAACCCAAAGACAGATGCTGCTTCTGGCTGCACTGCTGCTGCTAAGTCACTTCAGTCGTGCCAGACTCTTAGCGACCCCATGGACTGCAGCCTACCAGGCTCCTCTGTCCATGGGATTTTCCAGGCAAGAGTACTGGAGTGGGGTGCCATTGCCTTCTCTGGCCGGCTGCACAATACCTTTTAAAGAAACTTGCTTTTATTTTCTTAGCCAGTGTTGTATCTTTACAGGAGCGGCTGGGCTGGGTTCCCAGATGGAGTTTATCTAGGGATGGGGGCGGGAGAAGAGGAAGGCCTAGGTGCTCGCAGAGGCTGTACTTCTGGGAAGGCTGAGCATACACCAGAGGGTTGTCCTGAGTTGTGCCACATTTTCACCTGAGTGTGCCCTGTTGGACGTGGGCAGCTGCTTAGTCACACTACATTTCCCTCCCCTACACGCCAGACTAATGCAACAGACGCAGAGGAATCTGGGTTAGGCTTGTTGAATTGAGGTTTCCCTGAAGGATACAGTCACCAGAGTACCTCATATTCCTATGAACAAAGCCTCTGAGGAGGGGAGGATGGGGTGTCCCTGACTGTGGTTGGAAACTGGGGATCGCAGCTTTGGAGGCCACCAGTGGCTCCCATGTTCAGCTTGGTTCATTTGTCTCCAGCAGCTGGGCCCCCCTGATAGTTCACCTTCTCCCCAAGAAGAGGTTCAAGGCAGGCGGTTCCTGCAGGGAGGTAGACACCCAGACTAGTGGGCGCTGTGGGTGTTGGTATAACTGCTGCTTCAGCCTTTTCTTGCCCTCCATCAGTCCGTCTTCCTTCCTTGACTTTTTAAACTGGGGCCCAGGATAAAGGGATCTTGGACCCTCTGATGGCTTGGGGTGGAGACAGCTGTTTTCTCTGAAAGTTGCCAAATGTGGTAGGTTGTAGTATCAAAAATGGCCACTGTTTTTGTGGTCATTTCTTAAAAATGCTTTGACCCAAAGTGTGATATTTGTGTTTCTTGGTTTCTGACCTCGGCAGTGCTGGTGAGCCTGCACCATTCGCTGTAGTGTGTGTGCACTTGCCGGGCTGGCTGAGTCGTCCCTCCCCTGACCCCGACCCTCACCACCACGTCCTTTTGTGGGTGCCGAGGCATCGAGGATCCAACACTATTCCACTCAGAGGGGCCAAGCCTCAGAGCTCGTAACTGGACTTGCTCTTTGAGCTTTCGAGTCTTGGTAAGCAGTCATGGAACGCAAAGGGGCCAGAGAGTGCAGGCTTTTCTCCAGCTGACTTTCCTAGTGTGGCAGGTGGTCCAGAGAAGGGGAGGTGCCCGTCGGGAGTGCTTTGTCCATAAAAGACCCTGCAAGCCCATGGCTCCTTCTAAGCTGAGGTTCCCTTTGCCCCACTACCAGCTCAGCTGCTCACCGCATGAGTCTGGGGTCAGGGTTTTTCAAAGTGATTATCGATTGTGCCAAGTGTCCTTTCAGTCTGTGACCTGCCCCGACCTAGACAGGAACCTCACATTGCCCTCACACGTCTGTGTGTAGAGTAGGGGAGAAGTGTGTGTCCGGGGCTCCTGCTGACTCACTGTGTCTACACCTCAACATGAACATGAAAGTCGGTGCCACGGATGTCTGGCCTGTGCCCAGGATTTTTACAGGTATAAAATGTTAGAGGAACTGCTATCTATAATAAAGTTACCCCTGCAGAATGGTGGAGGGTGTCCATCCTGACATCTTTAGGGGGAGAAAAAAAAAAGATTTGAACATGTCAAGGAAAAGCTGCTGTCGACTGAGCAGGTCAGAGGACGATGGGAGAGGAACTCTGGCCAAAGGGAATAAGCACATTCAGACTGAAAGGAGGGAAGCCTCGGCGTCTGGGGCCTCAAGCCCAAGCAGACGTGCTTCCCTGGGGCTCGTCTAAAAACCAACCTTTGGTCCCAAGCCAGGGAGCAGGAGCGAGGAGGCTGGAGGGCAGTGGGGGCCCGGCCCCTCTGGATGTGCCATTTCCCTCATCATGCTTCTCACGGGTCCACCGTGGAGTCTGTGCAAAGACCGCCGAGCCCCTCACTGAGCCCTTTGAGGAGCCAGCAGGCTGCCTTTCACCAAGATCCCTCCTCTGGGCAAGCCAGTGACCACTTCAGCTGCTCAGTGCTCCAGGAATCTGAGAGTGATTCATTTCTTAAGGTTTCTGGTAAAGCATTTTACCCAAGCCCTTGGTGAACCAAGTTGGTGTTTTTTTCTTGAAAGCTGTCTTTCTGGGAGAGTCGGGGTGACCACTTCAGAGAGAGGCCTGGCCACTGGCTGGCGGGGGGCGGGGGAGGGTCACGTGACCTGTGACCCCCACTCTCCAGCTGCCCAGGCCTGCCACATGGGCGACACCGGCCAGGCAGGGCCCAACCTCCTCTAGAGTGGCTTCGTTTCTGCCCAGTTTTAACTGAACTCAGGAGTGTCCATGAGGCATGGCGGAGGAAGAGAGGGAGGCTGAGAGGAAGGGCTGAAGTCACCCACACCCTCCAGGATGGCCTTAGAGCCAGGGCCTTAGGGACCATGCCTGTCACTTGTGGGTGCTCTTTGT
This sequence comes from Neotragus moschatus, assembly GCA_006410615.1. Lineage (NCBI taxonomy): Eukaryota > Metazoa > Chordata > Mammalia > Artiodactyla > Bovidae > Neotragus > Neotragus moschatus. The sequence continues at coordinate 1,154,742 of SJYA01002628.1, forward strand.
TGTTGTTTGTGTCTTTGAATAAAGTCTGAAACGCTGTGACCCTTTTCCCCCCCTTTTGTCAATAAGACATGAAACAAACAAAAATACCAGTCTCTATCTCTCTCTTCATTCACACTCATACACACACCCTACTGGTTCTGTTTCTCTAGAGAATCCTGACTAATACAACCTGGCTCTCTTGTATCAACCCAAAACACGAGCTTCTTGACCAGCAGTTTATGCTCTGGATTCATGTAAATTCAGGGATTTACAGGGGATTTTCATGTAAAATATTTCCTGTGCTACTTCTTAATAGTAGACAGTGTGCCCTTGATACACAACATTGACATAGTGGCTGAAAAACCTCATAGCAAGGTGGCACTTCTCAGTGGTTTTTAGAGGAGGTCGTGAACAAGAACCAATGAACATGGCTCATCAGTAATCTGTTGCAAAGATGTTGTGCTCATCAGCGCAGAATTAAATCTTTCATTACTGGAAAATGTGAATCAAGAGAAACAGGGTTCTGTCAGTTTATAAAACTTAATTACGTTTTTAACTCCATACATTGTCCAGTAAAGGCATCTGAAAATACCTAACTTCCAGGGTGAATCAACAGTAAATTAATTGCAAGAAGGTACCAGCTTCCCTGGTGGCTCAGACGGTAAAGAATCTGCCTGCAATGCAGAAGATTAGGGTTCGATCCCTGAGTCAGGAAGATCCCCTGGATGAAGGAAATGGCAACCCACTCCAGCATTCTTCCCTGGAGAATCCCATGGACAGAGGAACCTGGCAGGCCAAAGTCAATGGCGCCTGTAGAGTTGGATGCGACTGAGTGATGAACACACACACACACAAACCACATATAATGTGCTCAGAAATTATCTGCATTTTAATTAATCTCTTAACTGTGGAGATTTTTGTGTCAGTTTGGCATCAAATTTGCTCAGCAAACCCCAGGTAATTCTAAACTTTCAGCATAAGAACATCCCCCAAAGAAGAGAAAACCGAGTGGGGAGAAAAATCAGTCCAGTGGCTTAAGTTTTTTCAGCCTTGGGGAGTTAAGAAAAACACTTCAGCAGGAGGACAAAAGCTCCCTTGTTTAAGCGCTTCCCCAGCTGCACTTCAACTAAATATATCCCGGCAGAGTGTTTTCATTTCCCCACCCTCTCCTGGAGCCAGTCACATGGTGAGAAACAGCTCTAGGCCCCCAGGACTGACACTGCAGAGGCAGGGCCTTGGTTACCGCTAGGACTTCCTCCCAGCACAGCCCCCTTACCGCCCCCCTCGTCCCGGAGGCCACGGGGTAGGTAGCAGGGTTGGGGGAAGGAGCCCAGGGTGGAGAGGAGGCCTGCAGGGGTTAACTCAGTGGCCTGTCTGGAATTCATGCACCACCTGGGCTGACAGCATGAATGACTCATTGTTTCCCCTCTGAACAGTCTGAGGAGTGCTTCCTTCTCAGTGTCAATAACTGAGGCAGAGTGAAATGGTTTTCTCGCCCCCCTTTCCCCTAACCCGTTTTCTAAAACTGAGCATAGAACTGGAAATGTGCAGCAACGGTAGCCAAGGTTACTGCTTTGTCTTCAGGGGTCAAAGAATGTAAATTTACTGTCCACAAACAGAAAGGGGCCCAGAGCCAGGGGTCCTCTGATTTACAGCCTGTGTGACAGTCTTACAAAATGAAGTAAACTTAGTTTCAACTTCTAGCCTGCCTAAGCCTGTGGCCTGTGTGCTAGATCTTACATTACCCGTGATTTGTATATATGGAAATTCTGACCGATCCTTTCCTGTGGCTAAATTTAAGACTTGTAGTCTTCCACTCCTGGTTCTAGAAAAGGGTAGAATTCATCACACCTCACCTCACAGTTTCATGTACGGAGCCCCTCCTTGATGTCTGTGTTTTACTCTCCTTGGGAAACTGGGCCAGTAGATTTTCCTGGGCTGTGGGATCTTCTGCCTTCATGAGACATCTCAGTCCAAAAGCTGGAGAGACAGACCACACATTTAAGGCAAAAAAAACACATAAGTTTGATCCTTGGGTTGGAAAGATGCCCTGAAGGAAGAAATGGCAACACAGTTAAGTATTCTTGCCTGGGAAATCCCATGGACAGAGGAGCCTGGTAGGTTGCAGTCCGTGGTGTCACAGAGTCAGACACGACACAGCACACGCGCATCATGCATCCCTCCAAGTGTGTCACAGGTAACAAGTTTTGAACTCTTGTTGCTTTGGCCTCTTTCTTCTACTTACCTACATTCTTGAGTGTTTAAAGGAAACTATTCAAAAACGGAACATTTGAAAAAAAAAAAAACAAATGCAGAAAGGACAGGAGAAAAGTCCTGTGTAGACGCACGACTGGGTTCTGACTCGAACTGGGAGGTAAGCATGCAGCAGAGTGTTCTCCTCATCAAATAAAGTAACAGTCCTGATAGATTTAAAGTCATGGACCAAAGTATTTGTGATACCCTTTTTTCGAAGCAAATGAAAACCTGCAAAGATTAAGTATTTAATTATTCTCTGTTTTTGTAGATAAGACACAACTATTGCAGCTTGCTTAGAGAAACCGCAGTAATCAAGGCTTCAGTTTCTCACAAGTAAATGTAGCTCTCTGAATGAGTGTTTTATATCACATACAATTAATCTATTTACCAATAAGCTTCCTTCCCTACTAGCGGTTGTGTGGTCCTTGCACGTGTGTGTGTGCTAAGTCGCTTCAGTCGTATCCAACTCTTTGTGATGCTATGGACTGTAGCCCACCATGATCCTCTGGAGTGGTTGTCATTTCCTCTGCCAGGGGAGCTTCCTGACTCAGGGATCAAACCCATATCTCTCATATCTTCTGTACTGGCAGACCGGTTCTTCACCACTAGTACCACTTGGGAAGCCCTTGTGGTTCTTGTACCAACACCATGTGTATCTGTGTGTCAGTCACTCAGTCATGTCTGACTCTTGGCAGTCCCATGCACTGTAGCCCACCAGGCTCCTCTGTCCATGGATGGGATTTCCCAGGCAAGAATACTGGCGTGGATATCATTTGCTTCCCCAGGGGATCTTCTTGACCTAGAACCTGGGTCTCAACCTTCTTGAGATAGAACCTGGGTCTCCTGCATGGCAGGCAGATTCTTTACCTTCTGAGTCACCAAGGAAGTCACCAGTTTCATTTCAACAGAGACGGGAATTTAAACTTGGGGACAGCTTCTAAGCTCTGAGAGAGGAGACAGCTCCATTTTCTCACTGGTACAGCCATCTTCCAAACCCTACTGAGTCTCTTCGTGAAAACACTGGCCTCAGGACTTCTAACTTGATTTTAAGTCCTTTCTAGTGGGTGGTGGGGTCATCCTTTTTTCTCAAGTGCAAAAGAAAAGCAATTTGCATAGTTGTTTTTTCTCCTCCAGCATAGAACTCTCTAGCACGAGTTTAATAGATCTAAAATTACCTGATGTACCTTTCCCTTGAGAACTCCACTGTATTTCTGTGACTTGTTCATAAGTATGCCTAAAAGGAAAACTGACGGTGGGGGGTGGGGGTGGGGGACCTTTAAAGGCAAAGTATGTCAGAGGAGGCTTTACAATTAGCTGAGGAAAGAAGAGAACCACAAAGTAAGGGAGAAATACAGAGTTCCAGAGAATAGCAAGTGAAATAAAAAGGTCTTCTTAAATGAACAATGCAAGAGAGAGGAAAACAATAGAATGGGAAAGACTACAGATCTCTTCAAAAAAATTGGAGATATTAAGGGAACATTTCATGCAAGGATGGGCAAAATAAAAGACAGAAATAGTGAGGACCTAACTGAAACAAAAAAGATTAGGAAGAGATGGCAAGAACACACAGAACAATGCATAAAAGGTCTTAATGACCCAGATAAGGGTGTGGTCACTCACCTAGAGCCGGAAATCCTGAAATGTGAGGTCAAGTAGGCCTTAAGGAAGCGTTACTACAAACAAAGCTAGTAGAGGTGATGGAATTCTAGCTGAGCTATTAAAAATCCTAAAAGATGATGCTATTAAAGTGCTGTACTCAATATATCAGCAAATTTGGAAAACTTGGCAGTGGCCATAGGACTGGTAAAAGTCAGTTTTCATTCCAAAGAAAGGCAATGTCAAAGAATGTTCAAAGTACTTTACAATTGGGCTCATTTCACATGCTACCAAGGTTATGCTCAAAATTCTTCAAGCTAGTCTTCAACAGTACGTGAACCAAGAACTTCCAGATATACAAGATGGGTTTCGAAGAGGCAGAGGAACCAGAGATCAAATTGCCAGCATTCATTGGATCATAGAGAAAGCAAGAGAATTCCAGAAAAAAACATTTACTTCTGCTTCACTGACTACGATAAAGCCTTTGACTGTGTGGATCACAACAAACTGGAAAATTCTTCAAGAGATGGGAATAACAGACGACCTCACCTGTCTCCTTCCTGGAGAAGGAAATGGCAACCTACTCCAGTACTCTCGCCTGGAGAATCCCATGGATGGAAGAGCCTGGTGGGCTACAGTCCATGGGGTCACAAAGAGTCGGACACAACTGAGCGACTTCCCTTCCCTTCCCTTCCCTATCACCTGTCTCCTGAGAAACCTGTATGTCCATCAGGAACAAACAGAAACGGACACAGAACAACTGACTGGTTCAAAATTGAGAAGAGAGTATGACAAGACTGTATATTGTCACCTTGCTTATTTGACTTTATATGCAGAGTACATCATGCAAAATGCCAGGCTGGATGAATCACAAGCTGAAATCAACATTGCTTGGAGAAGTATCAACAACCTCAGATATGCAGATGATACCACTCTAATGGCAGAAACTAAAGAGCCTCTTGATGAGTGTGAAAGAGGAGAGTGAAAAAGCTGGCTTGAAATCCGACATTAAAAAAATTAAGATCATGGCATTTGGTCCCATCCCTTCATGGCTAACAGAAGGGGGAAAAGTGAAAGCAGTGACAGATTTCCTTTCCTTGGGCTCCAAAATTAACTGCAGACGGTGACAGCAACCATGAAATTAAAAACACTTGCTCCTTGGAAGGAAAGCTATGACCAACCTAGACAGCATATTAAAAGCAGAGACATCACTTTGCTGACAAAGGTCTGTATAGTCAAAGCTATGATCTTTCCAGTAATCATGTACGGATGTGAGAGCTGGACCATAAAGAAGACTGAGCACTGAAGAATTGATGCTTTCAAATTGTGGTGCTGGAGAAGTCACTCGAGAGTCCCTTGGACTGCAAAGAGATCAAACCAGTCAATCCTAAAGGAAATCAGCCTTGAATATTCATTGGAAGGACTGAAACTGAAGCTGCAATACTTTGGCTACCTGATGCGGAGAGCTGACTCACTGGAAAAGACCCTGATGCTGGAAAAGATTGAAAGCAGGAGGTGATGACAGAAAATGAGATGGTTAGACAGTATCACCAACTCAATGGACATGAATGTGAGCAAATTCCAGGAGGTAGTGGGGGACAGAGGAGCATACTGTTGGCATGCTACAGTCTTCGGGGTTGCAAAGAGTTGGACATGATAGCGACTGAACAATAATGGCACAATTAACTGTGAGCTTTTCCTAACTGAGCCTACCCCAATTGATGGCCCTTTTAAGTCTTATTTATTTGACTGCACCTTGCAGCACGTGGAATCTTAATTCCCAGACCAAGGATTGAACCAGTGCCCGTGGCAGTGAAAGCACAGATTCCTGCCCGATGGACCACCAGGGAATCCCCTACCTTAATAATTCTACATATTTGGAAAGGACTAATAAGGCCAGGCAAAACAGTAATTTAATGATTCTCAAACCCCAGGCAAGAAGAAGGGGACAGATGAGTGGACTATATATTTCATGATGTCAGAGCAGGTCCGGAGCAGAGGGAACACTTTGTGTTGACTCCACATCGTCACTCCACACTCAGTATTATAGGACATTCCAGGTGTACAGAAAAATTTTCCAGTCCACTAAAGCAGACAGGATGCTTGTTCAAATAAGGTGACTCTAAGCGATGAGAATTTATTTTTAAAATATTTAGTTAGTTAGTCACTTATTTGACTTAGTCACCTGGTCTTAGTTGGGACATGTGGGAGCTAGTTCCCTGACCAGGGACTGAATCCAGGCTCCCTGCATTAGGAGTACAGAGTCTTAGCCCCTGGACCACGAGGGAAGTCCCTAAGCTATGAGAATTTAGGAGGAAATAATAATTTCAAACCTTTCCTTGAAAACAGAAGCTCCCTTAAACAAAACTCTGGGACTCAAAACATTTATAACTTCTTGAATATGAATTTTCTTGGTATGTTTCTTGAATGTTTCCTTGGTATGTTTCATGCAAGACAGAGTGAGTAATATCCTTCTACTCTGTACATGCATCAGTACTTCTCATCTCACTAGTCTTGAGAGAGAAAATGTAGCATTTTTTAATTTACATTATATGCTTCAGATGAACAGCGATTCACGATTCTTAAAGGTTTTATTCCATTTATAGTTATTATAAGATATGGGTTATTTTCTTTGTGCTGAACAATATATCCTTGTAGTTTGTTCATTTTATACATGGTAGTTTGTACCTCTTAATCCTTTACCCTGATCATGTCCTTCCCCTGCACCCCTCTCCTCACTAGTTTGTTTTCTAAATCTGTTTCTTATTATAGTCACTAACTTCTTCTTTTTAGATTCCACATATAAGTGATATCATACAGTATTTGTCTTTCTCTTATTTCACTTAGCATCAGTTCACTTCAGTCGCTCAGTCGTGTCCGACTCTTTGCTACCCCATGAATAGCAGCACGCCAGGCCTCCCTGTCCATCACCAACTCCCAGAGTTCACTCAGACTCACGCCCATCCAGTCAGTGATGCCATCCAGCCATCTCATCCTCGGTCGTCCCCTTCTCCTCCTGCCCCCAACCCCTCCCNCCTATTCCTTCTGCTTCGCGGCCCTGTTAAGCCATGTCTTCACTCCTGTCCCCTTTTTAACACATCTTTTTTTAAATTCCTCACTTTACAGTCGCCACTTCCTAGTAATTTTTTATGATCCTTTCTTGTTTTTCAGAACGCAGAGCTGTGACGTTGGAGTTCTAAGCAGATGTTCTGCGTGCGTTTAGACACACAGGACGGTGTTTAGCCTGTAATTTTCAAGTTTGGATGTTAAAAAGGGTATATACTTGTGACATTCTCTTTCCATAACCACAGGGAAAACTAACTACGTGTAACCAAAACTGTGTCGTGTAGAGTTGTCATCCATGTTGAAGCTGCAGGGGAATATGATTTGATGTAAAGGGAACTGTGCCTTTGAGACAAAAATAGGTGCAGCTGCGTTTGGTGCTTTAATTTTTTTCACTGCGAGAATATTTACCAATGCCAGGAAACTGAAATCAGGAAATGCTCCATTTCAGATTAGATGATGCTTCTAATTTTTAAAATAGGCTTTTCGTGGAAAGCCTAGTCTGTAACAATACTTAGTGGTTGCTGGGCTGGTTAGTGCCGGAGCCAACACCGGGTAGTGTGGCTACTCCCTTAACTCTGCAGGGAAGTGATATTTTACAGACCAAAAAGCTCTGCAGGGTTTCTAATGGCCGAGAGCCTTCCCTAACTGCCCTGCGGAGTCCGGGGTAATCTCCTGTTATTTAAAATTTACTGCGGAATAGAGAGGAAAACAACAACAACAACAACAAAAAAAGAGAGTGAGCCAGCGAGAGACTTCAGATGTAAAGTCAGCTGGATTTTCCCTCTCAGGTCCAATTCTAAAGTGGCTAAGAGGCTAAATTCATATACATTAGAATCTAACTCTAATGGTTCAAATATAATAAAAGTTTTGGAAGAAGACAAAGTTTAAACATGCATTAAATTTTAGTAAGCAGAGTTGGTAGATTTTGGTTGCTTACATTTAATAAAGATGATAAGACTGCATAGTTTGTAACATTTTCTAAGAATTACTGAGTTAGAATGCAGGAAGACAAGGTTTGGGAATTTGGTTTTTGAGGTGGGGCTGCCAGACAAAATACAGAACATACAGTCACGTTTAAATTTCTGATAAACCATGAATATTTCTTTTTAAAGTACATTTGGAATCCATTTACACTAAAATCTTGTTTGTTGTTTCTGGGAAATTCAAATTTAATTGAGCAACTTGTAACAATTTTACAAGAATTGTTAAATCTAGCAATTCTGCTTTAAGGGCCTTAAAGAGGGCACATGTAATTAGATTTATCCACCTGGATTACTCTACTGCAAAAGGTTCTGCCTCAAGGGGCCAGGCTGAGATGTGAATGTAACACAACAGCATACAAGTATATCGCCCTGAATAAGTTGTAGATGGGCCCACATGCTGCCCTTCAAAATACCATGTTCGTTTACTGTTGCCTTCTTCATTCACCCAACTAACAGTGTTGACTGAGTGTCTGCCTTGTGCCAGGCATAAATTCTGGGAAGAGTAAGATAAACAAGGTAAAAATCTCTGTCTTTGAAAAGTCCTATATTTTTGGCAGATGGACTAACATGTAAAATAACTGCAGTAAATACCACGGATTACACGTTTGATCAGAGACTCATGGGAACATTAAGTTTGTTGACTAAGACAGGAGAAAAACAGAAATGCTTCAAAGAGGAAGCAATTTAAATGAAGGCAACTAAACTGGAGAAGTAGGAAAGGACATTCGTTAAGGGAACTACATATGTAAAGGCAAGGAGTGTGAAGACATTGTCCATTAAAAAAAGAAAAACAAAATACCAACCAGACAGGATAAACTAACAACAACCAAAAAAACCTGAAAAGTTAGGTGTAGCAAGAGCTACAAGGATTTCCTGGTGTCTCAGTGGTAAAGAATCCATCTGCAATGCAGAAGGTGCAGGTTGGATCCCTAGGTCAGGAAGATCCCCTGGAGGAGGAGATGGCAATCCACTCCAGTATTCTAGCCTGGGAAATCCCATGGACAGAGGCCCCTGGCCGGTTACAGTCCATGAGTCCCCAAAGAGTTGAACAACTGAGCAACTAAACACCAGAAGGAGCTACAAGAGGGTTTGCTGGGAATGCCCAATAATAAAGGATGGGCCAGTTATACGATAGACAGAACTGATTCTCTTGTGGACAACCAGAATAGGATCAGGGCAGTGGTGGGAGAGACTGATAGGAGACGTTTTTAATTCATTCTTTCCAAAAAAACTGTGTGTGTGTGTGTATGTCATCTTGTGCTGGATTCTTAGAACATAAAAATGAATACAATATCAATTCTGTTTTCTAGATAGATGCTCTGGGTTTTGAGGGAAACCAGTCACGTGGACAGTTACATTCAATACAATGGGATTTAAAGTTACATTCAAAACACAAGGCGACTCAGAAAGTAGGAAGGAGGTAGAAATTTCCTGGGAAGGGTGGGAGAGGGTCAGCTAAGTCTTCCCAAAATGAAGAGATGCTAGAGTTAGGGTATATATATTTTTAATTTAAAGAAATTTAATACTTTATGCAAATAATTAAGACATTTTCCCAAAAGAGCAAAAAGTATACAGTGAAAAGGAAATTTTTCCTCATCTAGATCCTTGACTGATCATCAGGGGTCACCATCACCATCCCATTAATGTAAATATAATATAAATGTATCTCTCCTTCCTCTTCAGCCAAAGGGAGGCATTTTCTACTGGGCTTTTTATAACTTGATTTTTTCATTTAACAATATGTTTTGGAAACCAGTACTTATGGAACTGCTCGTTTATTCTTAATTGCCCTACTTCATTGTAGGGACAAATAAAAGATTTTATACTAGCGTTCCATTGGACATGTAAGATTTTACAGTCTTGCTATCTTTTATCTATTTCTTTTTTGTCCATGTGTGAGATTATTCATAAGATACATTCCTAGAAATAGAATTCCTGGATCTATAAGTTGGTGCATTTAAATTCTGATAATTTTTGCAAAAATTTCCCTCCAAAGAAAAGTTATACCAATTTATACTTTCATCATCCGGATAGTAAGGTTTGAGTTTTGATGAATGAGAAGGCATTTAAGAGGCAGATAAGAGAGCAAAGAGCATGTTTAAAGGAAAGCTGGAACAAGGAATAGCCAGCAGCTCAGAGGTCTAGGCTGGAGGGGTGGAGACCCAAGAGGAGGCAACTAACCAAAGGAGAATGAGGAACCGAGCACAGGTAAAAAGCAGATTAAGGAAGTAGAAGTGTTACCACCGCCACCCATCCATTGAGAGATTATTTGTGCCAGGCAATATGCTAAGCAGGGCTTCCCAGATGGCACAATGGTAAAGAATCTACCTGCCAGTGTAGGAGACACAAGAGATGCAAGTTGATCCCTGGATTGGGTAGATCCCCTGGAGTAGAAAATGGCAACTACTCCAGTATTCCTGTCTGAAAAATTTCATGGATGGAGGAGGCTGAGGCTACAGTCCGTGGGCATCTCAAAGAGTCAGACATGATTGAGTGACTGAATGCGCGCGCGCGCGCACACACACACACACACACACACACACACACACACTCACACACACACACAATGTGCTAAGCATTACATACTGTCCACTATACCATCCTCACAACAGAGAGAGAGATATCCCCAGTATCTGGGGCGGGGGGGGGGGGGAGATACTGAGGCCCAGAGATGTTAACCTGCCAGAGATCACAGAGTTAGTAAATGACGGATCTAGAAACCAACTCTGATTTCCTCTGACTCTCAAGCCCCAGTTTCTAATTGCTGCTCCAAGGGACCTTCAAAGGATGAGAGCAGGGCAGGGCGTTAGGGGTATTTGTTATAGGGAAGAAGGGGCAACTAGCAAGACTAAAAGGCAGTGATGCTGAGACCTCGAGGGCCCTGATCCTGTTGGAACGTGCCCACAACTTGCCAACACAGCAGCCAAGACATTCTAGGACAGGAGACAACCGAGATTCCCTCTTTGATATCCGGTAGTGCTGAGTTAAGGGGTAAATTTGCAAGAACTTTTCTTCTCCTGCTGAGAATGGAATCTTGCTGTTTTCAAAGGCTCTGAAAATAAAAAATAATTTTTCTTCTCGCCCAACTTCATTTATTTCAGTAGAGTTTTAAACTTCAGCTCTTAGGAGACAAGTTTCTAAGTGTTATAGAGAACTAAAATGAAACGTACTCATCCATTTACTGACTTAGGTATCAGCTATGAAATCTAAATGATAAATCTAGAGCTGTTTTGAGAGGATGACAGTGAATGAATCTTCGATAATATATAGATTTTAATCTAATGCACAATGCTGATGTAGCTTTTAATAAAAAATCTTTTCATGTTTACTGCTGTCTACCTGTACAGTTAGACTCTTTAGTAACTGGCCTCAAATGCTGTATTTCCAGAGACAAGCCTCAGCACTAGGGTATTGTCACTAAAAGCAAGTCTATTACAGAATAATAATGATTACTATATACTGTAGCTCTTGAATTCCCAAACTTTTTTGAATATTCTTAAATGATGTTCTCCATTTTAATGGAATATATCTTATTCCAAGTATATTAATTAGAAGCACTTCATTTAAAGATGGCACAGATGTAAAGAATCCAGTGAGGAGACAAAAAAGATGCAGATCTGGGAAGATCCCCTGGAGTAGGAAGTGGCAACCCTCTCTAGTATTCTTGCCTGGGAAATTCCACAGACAGAGGAGCCTGGTGGGCTACAGTCTATGGGGTCGCAAAGAGTTGGACACGACTGAGAGGCTAACACATAGTGTTGTTTTAAAGTATAGGTGGTGAAAAAAAAATAAAAATAAAAAATAAAAGAAAATAAATAAAGTATAGGTGGTGGAGACTTGTGCTTCCAGTGCAGGAGACCTACGTTTGATCCCTGATCAGTGAACGAAGATCCCACATGCTGTGGCCAAAACAAAACAAAACATTATAGGTGGTGATCAGAACTAACACTACCTCAGGAAAGGGAGGGGGGTCCCATCTTTCGGAGGTGATTTTAAGATGTCCACGGAATGGCTGCTGATATTGCTCCATCATTCATGTGTGTTTTTCTTTTTTATCTTCTCTGTGTTTGCGAAATCATTTTCAGAGAGCAGAGAGAAGATTCTGGCAAACAGAGTTTAATTTTGGAGGAATAGGCTATGAAATGGTTCCCTGGTAAGGAGTCTCCAAGTACCATTGCACTAATGTAAAGCAGAAACAAAATTAATTGGTCAGCTTGCTTTGAACAGAGCTGTCTCTCCTGTCCTATGGATAGTCTTAGTCGCATAATCACAATAAAACGATTGAAACTGGCAAATGAAATGATGATAGATGATTTAGAGACACTTTTACCCTACAAAAAAAAAACAAAACAAAAAAACCCACCCCCAAAGTTCATTTATACTAGACAATTTTGGAGAGCTACAAAGTTTTTTTTAAAAAAATTATTTTAACTGAAGGGTAATTGCTTTACAGTATTGTGTTGGTTTCTACCAAACATCAACATGAATCTCCAAACTTCAACTTGAATGCTGATGGGTTTACGGTTTACCTATGTCCCTTCCCACCTCCCTCCCCATCCCAGCCCTCTAGGTGTTTACGTTTTCCTTCCCTGAGTCATACAGCAACTTCCCATTGGCTATCTAGTTTACATATGGCAGTAATGTTTTCATGTTATTCTCTCCATATGTACCCCCCTCTCCTTCCTCCCCCCAAAGCTGTGTTCATAAGTCTGTTAGAGAGCTACAAAGTTTTTATACTTGTTGCACATTGGAAAGAAAATGTCAACAATTAGTTTCTTTTGTACCATATCTATACACAGGAAAAACACTTGCTAAAAGGAAAAGAGGTTTCTGTATTGTTAATATTTGACAGTGAAAGGGTTCCTTTTAAATATTTAACTTAAGGTTAAATATCCATCTCTGACAGTTATTAGACACATCTTCACATCAAAAGTAATATACAAAGCACAGCAATGTAACTCAAGCTTACTTCAATTTTTAAAAAATCGAGAAAAATATACCAAGAATATATGATTTATAATTTAAAAATTTAGAAAAGTGAGGGTAAACAAAGTAAAGTAAGAGGGATCTCACCTCAGCTGGAATGCTGATGGTCATTTGAAGGGTCAAGATGAATCACCATAGACTCAACAATTTGGTGAGTCAAATATGCAACAATCCACCTTAAAAAGCTCAGATTCATTGTGAGCTGTATTCTACAGAAATATAGGAAGAGCTTTTTGTACAAAAGTACTCATGCCAGAATTTTTCATAAGAGCAAAAAATGACAAATTTGGTGTTCAGTAGTAAGAGAAAGGCTGGTGGTTAATTGTGGTATATTGAACTCATAGTATATCATGTAAGCTCTAAAAATCACAAAGGTTCTTACTTGATCTTAGAAAACATACACTACAAGTGGCTAATGGTGACCCACTCCAGTATTTTCGCCTGGAGAATCCCAGGGACAGAGGAGCCTGGAGGGCTACAGTCTGCAGGGTCGAAAAGAGTCCGACACGGCTGAGTGACAAAATACAAAACATCAGTTACAAACTAGGTTTAGTGCTCTTTTAGGACAACTAAAGACAAGCTGTTTAATAGTGGTTCTTCCTTGATAATGGCATTCTGAGTGATTTTTTATTTGTATTTGTATTATTTATATTGTGTCGAATATAATTTAATATAAACTAAAAATGTATCTGAAAAAGGCAAGTGAAGATGGTACCAAGGTGTACAAATACAATCTCCCCATAAAAAACTTCCTTCTGTGTCTACAAGTTCTCGCTGAATTGCTAGGCTACAGGTTCTTTTAATTTCCTTTAAAAAAAAAATCAAATTTGCTATTATGAAATATTTAAAAATTTAAAATACATTTTCTCCTTTTAACAGGAAGGCAGTGCTAGTGAAATTCTGGAGGCAAACAACTGAAGGCCCGAGGATGCAAATTATTGTGCTTCTGAGTAACAGGGGCATTTGCAGAAAAAGTTGCCCAAGTTTGTGTCTGTAAGTACAAAAGGAGACCAGAGAAGGAGGCAGCCTCCTTTAGTAGAACAAAGGAAGGATTTGCTCTGAAGGATTTGCATTCTTTTCCCAGGCTCAGGGAAGGGACGGTTCTAACTCCTCCAGGTAAAATGATCCTTTAAAAACTTCTTCCAGCCCCTTCCGCCAAGTGATGGACAAGGCCGAAGTGACACCTCTGAAGGCGCGGTTACAGAACAGGAGTGGGTGAAGGGAGATTCTCTNTGAGCGTTTGTCTTGACAAAGGCTCCTGCATCTGCTGTATCTTAACCTGCTCAACAGCCTTTGAGATGAGAGTTGTATTAAAAAGAACGTAGAGAATTGAAGCCCAGGGAGAGTAATTTGGTCCAGAGGCAGAACCTGCGTTGCAATCTGGGCCGTCTTAGTTCCCACTAAGCCTTTAGATGGTCAGATGGCTCTGAACAGTAGTATCTACAGCAACTGTGGGCTTAGCTGGAAAGGCAAATGTCTACCAGACCTGCTGAATTGGAAACCCCGAGGGGGTGACGATCTGTAATTAGTGATTCTGAGGCACCCTAAAAATACCTTCCCTCGTAGCCTTTTTAAGGGTAAGGAAAGAGAATCTGTGATTTTTAGTGCGAACTCCGTGCCAGGGTTAGGCATTTCCTAATTATGTGATGTATTCCTCCCCACGCCGTTTTACAGGAGACTGAACCAGCAAACTTCCCTTGTGTGTAAAATGTTTAACATTTGTGCGAAATGGTATAAGCTTACATGTGCTACTGTATTTGCTTGTACTTTGTATGCATAAAATATCCCTAGGAGGAGATCAAGAAGTTAATAGCGCCTTCCGTCCAAAGAAAGGAGGTGGTTTGCCAGAAGGACTGAGTTGGGAAGAGTTTTTTTTCTTTTCTTCTGTAAGTCTTTGTAAATTTTGAATGTCTGCCACATTGCTTATGAAAAATTAATCAGTAGTTGATGTAAGAAAGAACTAGAAATTTTATTTGAGCCAACCTGAGGGTTACGACCTGGAAGACATTCAAAAATCTGGGAGGACTGTTCCATCTGTTAGAGGTCAGAGCACAGTTATGTAAGTTTTTGAGGCAAAAGGGTAATTTGTCAAATGACGTGTCATTATTGACCGTTTGCAAACTCTAAATCTGTGTGTACAAAGTGAGTCATGGGTCGTGGGTCAGTATGGCCCTTTACCAGATTAAAAAAGATGGTTATCTCATAGGGAATTATGACCTTTTATGAGATGAATCCCAGGGATGGGGGGAGCCTGGTGGGCTTCCCTCTATGGGGTTGCACAGAGTCGGACATGACTGAAGCGACTTAGCAGATGAGATGAAGAAGGAATGTTATCTTCTAGGGATGTCTGGTTAATGCAAGTGAACGTCATATACTGATAGACTTCGAGGGAGGAGGCCCAAGCAGGCAGAGAAAAAAAACTTACATTAAAATTTGCTTGTCTTGCTTTAGTGTATGAATTTTCTTTCATCAACATGAATCTATATCCTATTCCAAAATAAAATTAAATGGAAAATTGGTATTCAGAATAGTATTAGAGTGGAAGCCAGTATCTGCATTCAGTTCTGACTGAATTCCGGTGATCTATTGATGACACCTGACGCACTTTTAAACAAAATTCTGTATAAATTTGAGGTGGTGTTACGTTATTAACAATGAAGTATTAGTTAGAAATTTAAATTTCTAGTTTTAACTTTTGAAAAATGACCCCGTGTAACTCTGGTCCACATATGCATGACACATTGGTGCGTGAAATTATTCTTCTTTTGATTACTAATAACAGCTATACAATAACCGTAAAACGGACCGTAAATGTAATTCCTAGACTCTGAGGAATATTGATGTATCATTAATTGACAATTGCCAAGAGATTGGAGCTCTTTTAGTAGCAATGGCAAAGTGCTCTTATTCCCAAGACTAGTCACTGAGAAGAATTTTATCGGTATATTTTATATCTATTAGGTTCCACTTACAATTAATTATGTATAAATAATGCTTTTTACTTTTTCATGAATCTGTATCTAAACTATATGAAGAACATCCTGGGGTTGGAAGATTGATCATTTATTCTGCTAATGTTTTTTAAAATTGGAGGATAATTGGTTTACAGTGTTGTGTTTGTCTCTGCCATCCAGCAACATGAATCAGCCATAAGCATATGTGTGGTCCCTCCCTCTCCGGCCTCCACCGCCCCACCGCACCCCACCCGTCTAGGCTGTCACAGAGCGCGGGGCTGAGCTCCCCGTGCTATGCAGCAACTTGGCACTAGCTGTCTGTTTCACACAAGGGAGTGTATTCTTTTCAGTGCTGCTCTCTCAGTTAACCTCCCTCCCCACTCCCACACTGTGCCCAAAGTCTGTCCTCTATGTCTGCGTTTCTCCTTGAAAAAAAAGAGAGGTAGAAATACAGCTTGATGACAGTCAGAGGAGGAAGATGTTAGTGTTTGACCTGTGCCTCCGCGCATGCTCAGTTGCGTCCGACTCTTTGCAACCCCATGGACTGTAGCCCACCAGGCTCCTTTGTCCATGGGATTCTCCAGGCAAGAATACTGGAGTGGGTTGCCATTTCCTCCTCCAGGGATCTTCCTGACCCAGGGATGGAACCTGTGTCTCTTGCATCTCCTGCATTGGCAGGCAGATTCTTCACCACTGTGCCACCTGGAAAGCCAGGTGCCTAGAACTTGATTGTTGTAAGGGCTTGTAAAGATGTGTGAGTAGACACTCGCTCCGAGCAGTGGCATTTGATCCCCGAAACTAGGAAATTGGCTCTCTGTAGTGATTCTCTAAGGGCTTCCCAGGTGATGCTACATCCTGCCTGAGAATGCAGGAGACCTAAGAGACAGAGGTTTGATCCCTGGGTGGGGAAGAGCCCCTGGAGGAGGGCATGGGTGTGTGTGCAGTGATTCTCTAAAAGCTACATTGTCCAGCTCCTAGGCCTGCAACTTTTCTCCGAGAGGAGACTGCAGTATCCTGTAAACCCATGGCTGGGAGCTGCAGTGACATGCTGGGATCAGCCAGTGGGGATGAAAGCGCACTTTGAGTGACATCATGTTGGCAGCTTGAATTTGTGACAGTGCAGTGATTTATTCCCCAGAAATAGGTGGACACTACAAATCCAAGGCTTTTGCTGGAGAACTGCTTATTAAACATGTATCAGCACACCACAGCCTGCCACTGCACTATTGCTGCTGGGAGAAGCCCAGAGCGGATACCTAGCCCCGCTCAGGTTGCCCAGGGTTACAGTGTGCCTGAACTCAACGGTCCCTTAGTGGTCTTGGGGCCAGTGTTTCAATAGCCTTAGTCTCTTAAACCAAACTAGAAACAAAGGGTGGATCACGAGGTTTTCTGGGTCAGTCCAGTATTGCAGAAGTTATTTCCTGGGACCAAGGAGAAACTGAGCAGTCTGGGCAGCCGTCTGACCCTCCTGAGGAAGCTTGCATCCTTAACAAAAGGGAACTTGCACGGAACAAAAGGGAAGTGGGGGATGGTGGCATAGTCTTCCTGATGGGAGTGTCTGTGTTTCTGGAGTTGAGTACTCCAAAAACTGTGTGTTTAGACTTTTTTGGAAGTGGAGTATTATAGATAGAAGGGTCTCTGCCTGGAGGGCTATATCTAAAGTCAGGAAGGAGGTGGATGGAAGAAGAGGGGATTTTCTACAATAGAGGAAGCCATTTGTTCATTCATTCATTCAACAAACCAATAGTAAGTGGCCATCTCAGTGGTTTTCACATCTACGTTAGAATTGCATGGGATTCTAAACTTAAAAATTTGCTTCAGTCTATGCTGATGGTGTTTGAGTGTGTGCGAGGCTGAATGCCAGCGCCCCCTCAAAAGACATCCTGATCCTTGGAATCTGTGACTGTTACTTCGTCTTGTTTAAAACAAATAAAAGGCTTTGCAGATGTGATTAAGTTAAGGATCCTGAGATGAGGGGGGAGATTTAATCTTCCCCAGAAGCAGAGAGAAAGGAGTGGGACAGCTTTTCCTTTTTTTTTTTTTTTTTAATTATTTACTTTTAATTGGAGGATAGTTAGGAAATGGCAACCCACTCCAGTACTCTTGCCTGGAGAATCCCATGGAGGGAGGAGCCTGGTAGGCTACAGTCCATGGGGTCGAAAAGAGTCGGACACGACTGAGCGACTTCACTTCACTACTTTACAACATTGTATTGATTTCTTCCATACCTCAGAAAATTCCTATGTCCCCTCCATCCAGAACCTCCCTCCCAGCCCATCCCACCCCTCTAGGCTGTCATGGAGCACAGGATTTGAGCCAATTCCCACTGGCTATCTGCTTTACATACAGTAATATATATGTTTCAGTATGCTCTCTCAGTTTGTCCCACCCTCTTCCCCCACTGTGTCCACAAATCTCTTCCTTTTGTCTGCATCACATTTTCCTTTTGAGTCTTCAGAAAGAGCCCGGCTCTGCCAACACTTGAATTTTGGAGTTCTAGCCTCTGGAACAGAGAAAGAACAAATTTCTGTGGTTGTAAGCCCCCCAGTTTGTGGTAAATTGTCACCGCAGCCGTAGGAAACTAATACAGAGTGTAGAAGACTGGTTTTGAAGTCGCACTTTACATACAATTTAGCAAAGATCCATGCTAGAGATAAGGGTGGCTACTGATAAACATCACAAAAGTTCATCCTTTGACTGTCCCTGCTGCGTATGGATCAGGACCCCTTCCACGGTAGGTCTGGGTCTTAGGGAGCTGTATTTTGAAACAAAAAGGAAATAAACCTTCCTGTGATTCTTGCACATTCGCACGTCCTTCCATCTGCTATGTACCAAATGTTATGATAGAGATACACAGAGGGTGAATAGCTGAATCGCCTGTCCTCAGGGAGCCTACAGTCTAGCAAGGGAAAGATGCAGGAATAGGATCATTTCAGTAGAGTCTCTTAAGTGTCAAGTAATAATAACTCTTTGTCGAGCCGTTTCTTGGTGCTCAGTGCCCTCTCTCTATGCCCTCTCTCCTAATCCTCCAGCTCTAGGAGGAAGGTGTTCATATCCCCTTAGAAAAGGGAGTCTTAGAAGGTGAAGCATCTTGTTTAATCGCACCCATCTGGTGAGTGGAAAAGCAGGCTTGCTAGGGCAACACTGGGAGGGGTATTCCAGGTGTGAGCTACTACATGGTCCAGGGCAGAAACATGACCTCGGAGTCCAGCTGGGAACTGGGGGCTGTAGGTTAACGTGGCTGGAATGTGGAGCGGTGGAAGAGGGATGAAATAGATTAGGTAGGAAAGACAAACGGGAGCCTGCACCTTCAAACTAGAGTGGGCTACTTCTCGGCGGAGGTGCCAGGCACCCCCTCCCCACCCCGAGTAGCCTGGAAGAAGGAACCCTGGAACCTTAAGAGCTTGGCCAGAGCAGTGTGGGCTGAATGTGCACTTGCAGGAGACCTCTTGTCTTCCTCCATTTATCCCCCTCCCCACCCCTCCAGCAGGCTTATGGCTTAGGGTAGGTATGCCTGCAGGAAGGGAAGTCCTTTCAGCTGTCTTGTCCTTAAATCCAAGAATTGTGCAAAACTTTCAACTAGTCATCAGCAATTTTCAGATGTTTCAAAATGAAAAGAACGAACAAACCAGCAAAGTCCGTCTTACAAAGCAAATCTGAAAAGAAAATTGCGCTGTCAGGCAGCCTTTGTCCCCTAGGGCGGAAGGGCAAGTGGGACTGTAAATGGGAAGGGATTAAGAGTCCAGTAAACAACAGAACTGTGAGTGGTACTTTGCATATCCTTTACTCCAGAAGGCAACCCTGCTTTAATGTTTATCTATTTAATTACTTCTTAGGTCCTTGACCAGGGATGGAACCCAGGCCCCCTGCAGTGGGAACTGGGAGTTCCTCTTTTTATGTTTCGATTCTCTTGACATCTTCCCTATTTCTATTCCAGTCTCTGTTAGATTTCTAAAGCCTCCCTCAGCATATCCATCTTTCCATGTTCAGTTGCTGGATTTTTGTGCCCAGGCTGTTGCCTTCATCCGGGTGGCCTTCTTTTCCTGTCTTCATGCGCCGGTGGTCTGCTCTCATCCCAGCCCAACCGACTTAACTTGATTCTGTCTTTGAAGTCTAGACTCACAGTGTCCTTTGCCTTCTAGAATTTCTGCTTGGATATCTCAAACTCCCCGCAAAGTCAGCATGTCTAAAAATGCACTCGGGACTGTCTCTGCTACCCAGCTACCACTTGAGACCCCTCCTCCCTTCATTTTCCCTTCCACCTGCTGGCCTGTCTGAGCCAGACACTGGGTGGGCATCTCTGACACCCTCCTTTCCTGCACAAACTCTAGCCTTTGAGTTCTGCTCCTTTCCCTACCTCTCAATTCTTTCCCTTCATCTCCATGTCCCTACCCTGATCCAAGACAAATCCTTCTTCCCTGGATTCCAGTGGTAGTTCTCAAACTGCTCTCCAGGCGTCCCACTTGGCTCCCTCTTCAGCTGAATCCCCAGGGCAGACCCGGTTCACTTGTCAAAATGCGAATCTGACTTGTGTGTGCTCCGTCACTCAGTCGCGTCTAGCTCTCTGCAACCCCGTGGACTGTAACCTGCCAACCTCCTCTGTCCATGGGATTTCCTCGCCAAGAATGCTGGAGTGGGTTGCCATTTCCTTCTCCAGGAGATCTTCCTGACCCAGGGATTGAACCTGGGTCGCCTGCATTTCAGGCAGATTCTTTACCTCCTGAGTCACCTTGTCAAATACAGATCCAACGTGGTCACCCAGCTCTCTCCTCTCCTGGGCTTTAAAACCCATCAGTGGGTTCCTGCTGCTCTTTGCAGAACAAGGCCCTGCATGGCCTGCCTCCCGCCGGTCCCTCTGGTATGGGCAGCTCTCGTCCTGCCGCCCTGCTCTTTGGGCTCCAGCCAAGTGGCCTAACAGCCATCCTGCTCATTAGGAGTCGTTGAGAGGCCCACCCCTCTGCCTGAGCACTACCTTCCCACCCCTCACCTACCAACTGCTGTTCTTCCTGGGATCTCGACTCCTCTGTCTTTTCCTCATCCCTTCTTAGGGCGCTTTCCCCACCCCACCAGGCTGGTTCTTCCCCAGTGCACTCTCACAGCACTACCTGTGTGTAAGTGATAGGTGTGCTATTTTATTTTGATGTGATGCTCTGCCTGTATCCTCACTTAAGACCATCAGGTCCATAGACAGGGCCGATGTCCTCCTTCACCAAACCCTGTAGCCCCCCTGTGGTGCCAGGCACAGAGCAGGCGCTGAATACACACTTGTCGAAAGAATGAATGAGGCAGCGCCGAGTGACAGAAGTAGAGCTGGGTTCTGAGGACCAGCGTTAATAACCAATTACTCGGCGCCGTTGATGCCATCTAGTGGCGACTGATGTTACTCTGCCGTCGGCCCGTTCTCGGTCTTGACGGATCTTGACAGTGCTCCCGAAGGGAATCAAAGCGTGAATAATGGATTCTAGCGGAGAACTTGCCTCGACTCCCGTGTCGTAGTGGGCACTCGGGACACTGCCTGCCTGATTCCTCAGCAGAGGGCGTGTAAGCTGCCTTCCCAAGGTCTCAGGCTAAGGAGGAGACCTGGAATTCAACATCAGGGTGGAGAGGCTGCGTCGTTTATTACACGGAACTTACGCATAAGAAAGCTGCAGTCGTTGCAGAGGGACTGAACAAAACTCCCTTCAACGGGAGAAAATGTATTTTGTAGCCAGAGAGGCTTCTAGGGGGCTCCTGTGGTTCAATAACACGTTTGATTTCACAGACAAATGCTGTGAATAACCGGTTATGCTGCAGCCAGCGAGGGCTCTCATTTTAAAGGCCCTAGGATAACTTGATATACAGTATTTCTGGATGGTTCACAGGTCTTTCTTGACATATCTTTCCTAGGCGTTTTGACTTTGTGGCCTGGGCAACAGTGGCCTTCAAGTCTCTACAAAGTTTCAGGTCTTTTAGGAGTAAGTTTTTTGTTTTTTTTTTTACATCTTTATAAACTGCCTTTGAGATCTGTGGTAAACAGATCTACCTCCAATGTTTTCTGAAACAAGATAGAACATATGTAAAGTGTATAAACCAGTAGTTCTTTGCTTTCTGTTCTTGACAAGTTTATGCAAGTAAATTTGGAGGAGTGGGTACATTTGATAACATTTTCTATCTGTTGAGTAAATTGTGCACTTACTGAGGAGCCAAAAAAAGTGAAAGTGAAAGTTGCTCAGTCGTGTCTGACTCTTTACGACCCCATGGACCGTACTGTCCATGGAATTCTCCAGGCCAGAATACTGGAGTGAGTAGCATTTCCTTCTCTAAGGGATCTTCCCAACCCAGGGATAGGACCCAGGTCTCCCACATTGCTGGTGGATTCTTTACCAGCTGAGCCACAAGGGAAGCCCAAAGGAGCCAAAGTAATAACTAAAAATGATGTACTGTAGAGCAGAGGGAATTCTACTCAGGAGTCTGTAAAGGCCTACATGGGAAAAGAACTGAACAAAGCATGGATAGGGACTTCGCTGGTGCTTCAGTGGTTAAGACCTCCAGTCAGGTGATGTGGGTTTGATCCCTGGTCTGGGAACTAAGATAGATCCCACACGCCACGCAGCACAGGAAACTAGAATCCCCCCACCTACTGACTGGCGTGGCCAAAAAATAAAGTGAAAAAGAATGGATATGTGCATAACTGACTCACTTTCTGCACACCTGAAACTAACACGACATTGTAAGGCAAGTATACTCCAATATTAAAATTTAAGAAAGGGGGGAAAAGAGGAGCCAGAGTGTTAACTTTAACCAGCAAGTTGGGTGGAGGAGTAAGAAACGTGCTGTTTAAAAGACACCCGTGGTGAATTACATTATAGGGAAAGGGGTTTAAGCTTGAATGTGTATCAGCATCGCCTCACTCCCTGGGGCCTCGGCTCTGATTTCTGATTCCTGTGGGCTTGAGAATTTGCATTTCTAACCAGCTCCCAGGGGATGCTGATGTGGCCACTCCAGGGACCACACTCTGACAACTAGAGCAGTGTGCTATCGTCAGAGCAGTGTGCTATCGCTAGACCAGTGTGCTATCGTTAGAGCAGTGTGTTATCATTAGAGCAATGTGTTATCGTTGTTTAGTTGCTCAGTTGTGTCCGACTCTTTGCGACCCCATGGACTCTAGCCTGTCAGGCTCCTCGGTCCATGGGGTTCTCCAGGCAAGAACACTGGAGCAGGTTGCCATTTCCTTCTCCAGGGGATCTTCCCAACCCACGGATCAAACCCATGTCTCCTGCGTTGACAGACAGATTCTTTACTGCTGTGCCACCAGGGAAGCCCACTGGAGCAGTGACTTATACCCTAATTTACTGCTGTTTCCTGCGTTCTGTCTTTGGACAGGTCAGGATTCCCCAAGCCTCATTGCTCCTCTACCCCCTTTGAAGGGAAGCAGGACAGAGGGATTCCTTTCCAGCTTCAGTCTCCGTGGCTCTGACCTGGCAGCGGTCAGTGGCCATGGGCTGGCTCCCCTGATGTTCCGGAGGGCCTCACTGATAACCTCTGCTGTGGCCAGTTGAGGATTTCTCACCGGTGGCCTCGGGAGGTCCTCTGGTCCAATGGTGTTGGCTCATGTGGCAGTTCTGGGAATGTCTGTGCTTGATGTGTGCATTTAAGACCTTTGGTGGAAGTTGTCATCATTTCTTTCCTTTTTTTCCCAAGAGTTGAACATTTAATTAATTAACTAATTTTTGGCTGCACAGGGTCTTCATTGCAACTCGAGGGTCTAGTTGGTCTGAGGCTTGTGGGATCTTAGTTCCCCGACCAGGGATCAAAGCCAAGTCCCCCTGAAGGCAGATTCTCAACCACTGGACTACCTTTGTCATCATTTCTCCCCAAGGTGTGCACCCATCTCCTCTGGGTCTGGCCTCCTGCCTGGTTCCCTCAAGTCCAGTCTCTACACAGAAGCCAGAGCCCTCATAATACACAGGTTAGGTTGATGATCTGCATAAACCTTTCAGAGTATTTACTTCGTCTTACAGAATAAAGCCTCCTCTTTTCAGCATGGTACCCGACGTCTTTATGTCTGGCTTTTCTTTCCATTCTCTTCACTAGTGCAGGTTTTTGATTTCTGACGTCCTGAACTTTCTGCCTGGAATGTCCTCATGTCATGTCTTTGCCTGTTGAATTCCTTTTTCTCTTTTTTAGTCCAAGGATAGCTCTCACATAACTGTGTGTGATTCTGGCACACAGAGGTTTATGGAAAGATGGGACAAATGTGTGGATGAATAAATAAGAATACAGAAAATGGACTTTTAAAAATTATGGTAAAATATAAAATTTACCATCTGAATTATTTTTTAGTGTATGTTAGGTTAAGTACATTCAAAGGCTTCCTTGGTGGCTCAGATAGTAAAGAATCCACCTGCAATAGAGGAGACCTGGGTTTGGAAGATCCCCTGGAGAAGGAAATGGCAACCTGCTCCAGTACTCTTGCCTGGAGAATCCCATGGGCAGAAGAGCCTGGTGGGTTACAGTCCATGGGATTGCAAAGAGTTGGACACGACTGAGCAACTAAGCACGCACAATATTCCACTGTGTGTATATACCTTATCTTGTTTATCTTTTCATACAGAGAATGAATTTTCTAAAAATATATTAATTTTATTTATTTATTTGAATGTACCAGGTTTTGGTTGCAGCGTGTGACCTCTCAGTTGCGGCATGTGGGATCTAGTTCCCTGACCAGGGATTGAACTCGGGCCCCCTGCCTGCTTTGGGAGCTTGGAGTCTTAGCCAATGGACCACCAGGGAAGTCCCCAGAGGATGGACTTTTGTACAAAGATTTGATTTGCAGCATTGTTTGCAATAGCAAAAGGTTGGAAACCATCTAATTGTCTATGTGTAGGGGATCAGTGACTTAAAATAACTTTACAGTGGAATACCGTGTGGCCGTGATAAAGAATGTGCCTCTCCATCTATCCTGACAGGGAACAGCCACCACGACAGACTGTGAAGGTAATGAAAGCTGTGCAGACCGCTGCACTTTTGGTATATGACCCAGACAGAACAGAAGCAGGGCATGAGCACAGACACACCTGCCTTCCACAGTTGCCAAGGCCGCCTCTGGGAGGCGGAACTCGACGACGTCCTTTTCTCTCGGTGCCTTTTTGTATCTTTTGCATTTTGTACCAGGTGTTAAGTATTATTAAATAAGAGTGTTGAAAAGGAAGCAAATAACCTTGTCCAGAGGGAGAGGTGCTTAGTTCCCTGTAGATCTCACACCAGGAAGGGCGCTTTGTGCTTACAAAGAATTACTAAGTCCATGAAAAAGTCCCAAATTAAATTAAACTTGGTTAGTCACTTCTCTTGAGTCTTAGGAAAGAGTAACGGTGGATCCGATTCTTTGACCACATCAGGAACTTTATCGTAACTGAATCTTAGCAATGGTATAGCGATCAGATCTATGTGATTGACCTGAAAAAGTTCCATCCAGGTGAATTTAAGGACAAAGCCTCAGCTTTCAACCCTGTGCCTCCCAGTAGCTGTTCTTTCTTTTGTTTCTAAAAAGACTTTATCCTTTTATTTATTTTTGGCTCTGCTGGGTCTTCGTTGCTGTGTGGGATGTTCTCTAGCCGTGGTGTGTGGGCTGCTCATTGGGGTGGCTTCTCTCGTTGCGGAGCCCAGGCCGTGGGGCACACAGGCTCAGTAGCTGTGGTGGACCGGCCTAGGTGCTCAGAGGCTTGTGGGATCTTCCTGGATGAGGGATCAGACCCGTGTCTCCTGCACTGGCAGGCAGATTCTTTAACCCTGGAGCCACCAGGGAAGCCCCCCTCAGTAGCTGTTTAATGCAGGTTTCTGAGCGGCTGCTCCTTTAAAGCCATCTGAAGCAGCAAGGAGGGCTGCTTTGAGATGAATTTGATAGTCTGGGCCCAAAGGGGCCATGGTCTCCGGATCGGGGTAAAGGATAGGCCTGCCTGCAGGATGAATGTTTGTTCATGACTTACAACCTGTTTGCATTAGTCGCCGTCATCTGTATCACTGTCTCATCACTGCCCGAACGAGGCAGGCCCATCTGCCAGTCTTTCCTCTCAGGTTCAGTTCCTGGCCGGGGGACTAAGATCCCACATGCCGTGTGGCGCAGCTAAAAACAAGCAGATGAAAAACGCCAGAGGCTTCCTCTCTCCTGCTTTCCGTTGCAGGAAGGGGGACTGCTTCCAGGGCCCGAGAGCGGGCTCTTGTCTAACACTCGGAAATGAATTTTCCGAGGAGACACCCTTGCTGACAAAGCAAGAAACGTTATTGGGAAGGGGTACCCATGTGGCGAGCAGAAGGGTGAGAGAACCCAGGAGGACTGTTCTGCCACGTGGCTCACAGTCTTGGATTTTATGGTGGTGGGATTCGTTTCTGGGTTGTCTCTGGCCCATCATTCTAACTCTGGATCCTTCCTGGTGGTACATGCACTGAGAAGGATGGATTCCAATGAGAAGGATTCTGGGAGGCTGGTTCGGCATATGGGCTGGTGTCTCTTGTCTCCTTTTGACCTTTCCTGAATTCTTCCCATTGGTGGTGGCTTGTTAGTTTCATGTTCATTACCAGCTGCTGCTGCTGCTGCTNATCCTTCCTGGTGGTACATGCACTGAGAAGGATGGATTCCAATGAGAAGGATTCTGGGAGGCTGGTTCGGCATATGGGCTGGTGTCTCTTGTCTCCTTTTGACCTTTCCTGAATTCTTCCCATTGGTGGTGGCTTGTTAGTTTCATGTTCATTACCAGCTGCTGCTGCTGCTGCTAAGTCGCTTCAGTCGTGTCCGATTCTGTGCGACCCCATAGACGGCAGCCCGCCAGGCTCCGCCGTCCCTGGGATTCTCCAGGCAAGAACACCTCCTGGTAAAATAGCTCATGCAGATGGTTACAGTGGTGCCAGGGTGGGCAGTTTCAGCCAGTGGTTTCCCCCAACACTTCCTTTAATTGTACTTCAATGACAGGCTGTAAAAATGGATTCACTTCTAAGAGAGTAAATAACGTAGGAACCGAATGATACAGTGCGGGAAGAGATAGTGATGTGTTTGAATGTCAGTTATGTGGACAAAGGATGGCCGCCTGTCATATTAGTAAACAGAGGAAGTTGTTGCCATCAAACCATCAGCCACTGCAGCTGCCTCGATGGTGTACCCTGAGGGGATTCAGGATGGAGAAAAACAGAATACGGCCCTAGATAGCTAAGGTGCATATCAAAGGGATAATTTCACTAGGCCCAAACTCTTGGATCTTCCCATACATAAAGTGCTAAATTCATTAACTTGAGATTTTTCTTTAATTAGCAGTAATCTTTGATGTTTGTCTACCTGAGTCTTTTGTTAACAAAATTTTTAAATTTATTTTTGGCTGGGCTGGGTCTTCATTGCTGTGAAGGCTTTTCTCTATTTTCGGTGAGTGGGGGCTACTTTGTAGTTGCGCGCACAGACTTCTCATGGCAGTGGCTTCTCTTGTTGCAGAGCACAGGCTCTAGGGCGTGTGGGGTCAGTAGTTGTGGCACGTGGGCTTAGTTGCTCTGAGGCATGTGGGGTCTTTACAGATCAGGGATCGAACTCGTGTGTCTTACATTGGCAGGTGGATTCTTTACCACTGAGAAGGGAAGCCCCATTTGTTTGTTCATTTGTTTTGCAGAAGCTCCTATATATTCTAACTCCTCCCTTACCTCTTTGGAATAGTCCCTCAGATGCTGTATGCATCCCAGAATTAAGTTCCCACTGCTGCTGCTGCTGCTAAGTCGCTTCAGTCGTGTCCGACTCTGTGCGACCCCATAGACGGCAGCCTGCCAGGCTCCCCCGTCCCTGGGATTCTCCAGGCAAGAACACTGGAGTGGGTTGCCATTTCCTTCTCCAATGCATGAAAGTGAAAAGTGAAGGTGAAGTCATTCAGTAGTGTCCGACTCTTAGCGACCCCATGGACTGCAGCCCACCAGGCTCCTCCATCCATGGGATTTTCCAGGCAGGAGTACTGGAGTGGGGTGCGATTGCCTTCTCCAAGTCCCCACTAAGTCCACCAAATAAAGCATAGTTCTCAGCTTTTAGATTGTGCAATTGTTTTCAGTCGACAATGAGTATAATGTATCTACTTGAATCAGGGGGTTACAGGTCTGCATGGGGTTAAGAGTCACTGGAGCTTGCCAGAGACACTTGGGATCTTCGGCAACCAGGACCAAGCCACTTCCTTCTGATATTCAGCCTATAGATGCGGAAGCACCTGTTCTTTCCACTAAGACACATGGACTTTGTGAAACTCAGTTTCACGTTTCAAACACAAAGAAAATTGTCATCCCCAGCCCCTGACTGAGGTAGTTAAAGTGGAAGAAGCTCTGAAATGTGGTGGTGACCCTGGGTCCATCACTTTCCAGGGGAGACACCCTGCACAGCAGGAACTTGATATTTTTTCCAGTGTAAATTGGGGCTGATTATATAGGGCTATGGATTGAGCAGCGCTTCCCAGGTGGCTCAGTGGTAAAGAATCTGCCTGCCAATGCAAGAGACGTGTGATTCTATCCCTGGATCAGGAAGATCCCCTGGAGGAGGAAATGGCAATCCATGCCGGTATGCTTGCCTGGGAAATCCCATGGACAGAGGAGGCTGGTGGACTACAGTCCATGGGGTTACAAAGAGTTGGACATGACTGAGCATGCCTGCAGGGGATTAACAAAGTTCTGTTGAAGCCAAGAGCCTGCTGGGTCTGCGCCTATGATGTGTGGTGGATGGGGAGGAAAGGAGGGAAGAGGAAGGACTGCCCTTCTTGAGTCGGAGCGTGGTGGGTCTCCGGCCCTCCAGCGGCTTGATGGCTGCTGTGCAGGTGGGTCCCCATCTCTGAACTGCGCCAATGAAACAGTTCACAAGGTTTGCCCGCCTTGATGGAAGGAAATGTAAATCTGACTCAATTCGCAGCGTCTCTTAACAGTTCGATTGAAACTGCACCTCATTTAAGCTCATTCATAACCGTCATTGATGGAAATAGCGGCAAATGTGGAGGAGCCCACCACAAGGCCTGATAATTACCTCACAATGAAAACCCAACTGTAGGGACATCACCATTGCCATGACAACCGCCAGGGAAGCCTGGTTGCCCTCGGTTACCTATGTTACCAGATGTCAGTGGTGCCTGAGTGTTAGCTTTGAATGAGCCTCAGGAGCATAATGGGGAAAGGCAATATGAGCTGTATGAGTGCCTTGGAGTGAAAGAATCTCGCTGGACCCATGGGGATCTTTTAATATCTTTTTATTTTTTGTTTTTAGCCCCAGTGGGTTCATGAAGAGTCTATCTCATTGCCGGACCATTGAGTTGTCATCTTGGAGCCAGAGAGTTCTAAAATGACTCCTTCTCTGAAAGGCCTTTCCTTTTTCATTTAAATAGTCTTTGTTTACTTAAAAAAATAAGGGCTTCCCTGGTGGTTCAGTGGTAAAGAATCTGCCTGCCAGTGCAGGAGACATGGGTTTGATCCCTGGTCCAGGAAGATCCCACATACCACAGAACAACTAAGCCTGTGCTCCACAACTGTTGAGCCTGTGCTCTAGAGAGCCTGGGAGCCAAAGCTATTGAGCCCACACACAAGTGCTGGAGCCCAAGAACCTAGGGCCTGTCTGCTCTGCAACAAGAGAGGCCACCAAAATGAAACCACAATTAGAGAGTAGCACCCCCCCACCCCCCGCCACAATTAGAGAAAGCGCCAGGCTGCCATGAAGACCCAGCACATTCAAAAATTAAAAAATTAAAATAAAATTGTATAACAAATTTAAAAACACCTAATGCAATATGTGGTTTAGGCCTCAAAAATGCAAAGGTATAAAGGAAGCTCTCTTTCTCATCGTTGCTCTCCTCTGCCCATAATGTACAAGTGTGTACAAGTCAATACAGGGACTATTCCTTTCCCTTTTCTTTTTACACAAAAGAATATATAATATACACAAAAGAATAGTGCATCACACACACCGTTCTGCACCTTGCTTTTTTCCTTCATGAGTCTTGATGTCGCCTCATGTCCATCTGTAGAGTGCTTTCTCAGTCTTTTTAAAGTGCAAAGTATTCCATTATAAAAACGTGCCAAGTGTGTTCAGCAGCGTCTATTGATGGGCGTTGAGGCTGTTTTCAAGACTTTACCGTCACAAAGAAGGTTGCAGAGATGAGCCTTAACCTGAGGCCGTTTTGCATGTGTGAGTTATCTGGAGAATAGTTCCTAGACGTGGCTTTGCTGGGTGTGCAGGCTTGTCATGTTAAAGTGCCGTCCTAGATCCTGAGCTGCTTTGCGTCCCCTCAGTAAAGGGCGTGATGCCATTTCTCACAGCCTCATGGAGTTTCTTGTCAAACTTTTGGGTTTGTGCCAAATTGATCTGTCTCACAGACAAATGGTGTCTCGGTAGGGTTACAGTCTGCGTTTTTCTTGTATGTATTTAATTTTAGTATTCAGAAGGGCTTCCCTCATAGCTCAGTGGGTAAATCATCTGCCTGCAATTGAACCTGGGACCTGGGTTCAATTCCTGAGTCGGGAAGATGCCCTGGAAAAGGAAATGGCAGCCCACTCCAGTATTCTTGCCTGGAGAATCCCATGGACAGAGGAGCCTGGTGGGCTACAGTTCACGGGATCACAAGAGTTGGACACGACTTAGCAACTAAACCATCACCACCACCATCTGTTCAGAGGCTTTGCCTATTTTTCTGTGGTGGTGTTGGCCTTTTTCTTGGAGGGAACTCTTAACATAGTAAGGAGATTAGCCCTTCGTGATATGAGTTTCAAAGTTTTTTTTCTTGCAGTTTGTCATTTTTACGTTTGACTTTTGACAACGTAGTATAATGGATCTGAGCACAGGTTCTTGCGCCTCACAGTCTAGCTTCAGGTTCTGGCTTTGCCCGTAAACAGGCTGTGTGGCTTTGGACGCTTGCTTCTCCATGCTTCATCTCCTTCCTCTTTGAAATGGGGATCGTAGTACCGACCGTATATGGCTTTTTAATCTTTAAGTATCTTGAAATTGTCTTGTCTCAATCTGTAAAGTGCTTCCGTCATCTTTTTGGAGGACAAAGTATTCCATTATATGGATGTGCTAAATACTATTCAACCAGTTTCTGTGAAGAGTAAATGCTTAATATATTTAAAGTGTTCCTAACAATGCTTTCTATGTAACATAGT
Source organism: Neotragus moschatus (assembly GCA_006410615.1). Taxonomy (NCBI): domain Eukaryota; kingdom Metazoa; phylum Chordata; class Mammalia; order Artiodactyla; family Bovidae; genus Neotragus; species Neotragus moschatus. The sequence continues at coordinate 1,185,691 of SJYA01002628.1, forward strand.
AAATTCTATGTTTGATACCCATTATTATTATTTAAATTCATCACTTCAAGGCAAATAGTTGGGGAAACAATGGAAACAGTGACAGACTTTATTTTGGAGGGCTCCAAAATCACTGCAGATGGTACTGCAGCCATGAAATTAAAAGACACTTGCTCCTTGAAAGAAAAGCTATGACCAACCTAGACAGCATATTAAAAAGCAGAGATATTGCTTTGCCAAAGAAGGTCCGTCTAATTGAAGCTATGGTTTTTCCAGTAGTCATGTATGGATGTGAGAGTTGGCCTATAAAGAAAGCTCAACACCGAAGAATTGATGCTTTTGAACTGTGGTGTTGGAGAAGACTCTTGAGAGTCCCTTGGGCTGCAAGGAGATCAAACCAGTCAATCCTAAAGGAAATCAGTCCTGAATATTCACTGGAAGGACTGATGCTGAAGCGGAGGCTCCAGTGCAACGGCCACCTGATACAAAGAACTGACTCCTTGGAAAAGACCCTGATGCTGGGCAAGATTGAAGGCAGAAGGAAGAAGGGGATGACAGAGGGTGAGAAGAGATGAGATGGTTGGATGGCATCACCGACTTGATGGACATGAGTTTGAGCAAGCTCCAGGAGTTGGTGATGGACAGGGAAGCCTGGCATGCTGCAGTCCATGAGGTCGCAAAGAGTCGGACATGGCTGAGTGACTGAACTGAATTATTTAAATTATTATTTAATGGTTCCTGGATTTTGTGTCATAGTTAGAAAGGCCTTAAGATATTCCCTATGTCCTACTTTGCACTTTCTGTTGTTGTTCTTTCTTTCTTTCTTTTTTTTTTTTTTTGGCTGTACTGGGTCTTAGCTGTGGTGTGGACTTTTTCTAGTTATGATGCATGGGCTTAGTTGCCCGTGTGCGATCTTGGCTCCCCAACCAGGGATTGAACCCATGTCCCCTGCATCGGAAGGAGGATTCATAACCACTGGACCACCAGGGAAGTTTCCCTTCTGTTGTTCTTTTCATATACCTTTATCAGGGAAGCAGCATAGCCGCCTGGTTATGAGTGCTAGTTTTCTGAGTCAGACAAACCTGAGTTTCAGTGGCAGCTGTAGCGCTGCCTAGCTAAGTGATCTTGAGCAAGTCATGCTGCCTCCCTAAATGGGGGTTAGTCACACGGCGACAGTGGGAATTGGTGCTGTGGCTGGCACTTGGTGAGTGTGCACGCCGAATAAGTGGAGGACACTTCTTTCAATACCGTGGTACCAACTGTACTTCAGCCCAGTTAGTTTCACTTCTCTGCCTTTCCAGTTCCCTGAGGACAGGGATTGCATTTCAATTTGTAGCCTCAGAAGGGTACCACGGAAGGGGCTCAACAAATCCTAGTTGGTGACTGGACAGAGAAACCAGCTCAAAGCACTGCAGAGGTTGCTTAGTTTGGATCATTCCTGGCAGTTTGCAGAGGAGAAAACCGAGGCAAAGTGATTGTCCAAGGTCAGAGTTGGAATGGAACGTGGAGCTTTTGACTTCAGTCCAAAAGGCAGCCGTTGGCCTGCCACCTTCCATACCATGTTGGCCCCAGGCTAGGAAGGGCTCAGTGTCCTTCATCGTGGACGTCTCTGCCCATCAGAATATGTCGGGGCCCTCCCCTCCAGCTTCTGAAACATCGTTTATCATTCTTGTTCATAGTGGGCTCATTAAAATAGAAACACACACACGCACAAAAAGTGTGGACTTGAACTGAATTTCCCTGGGTCTTGTTTCCTCCGTCTCTAAAATGGGAGCATTCGTTTGTTTGTTCACTTGTTCATGGAGCAAATGTTGATAGAGCCTCCGCAGACTCTTTCTGGAGCTATGGTAGACACTGCTTCTGCAGAGAGGGACAGAGTGAGAGCTGTGTACACCGCGAGCTCAGAGACGTGCAGAGCACCTGCCTGGATGTTCCGAGAACAATGCCTGCCTCTTCTTTAGATTGCTCAGGCCTCTACAGGACCCTGGGCGTGGGGCTTTGGAGAACACAGCCAAGTCATGGNGGGAAACAATGGAAACAGTGACAGACTTTATTTTGGAGGGCTCCAAAATCACTGCAGATGGTACTGCAGCCATGAAATTAAAAGACACTTGCTCCTTGAAAGAAAAGCTATGACCAACCTAGACAGCATATTAAAAAGCAGAGATATTGCTTTGCCAAAGAAGGTCCGTCTAATTGAAGCTATGGTTTTTCCAGTAGTCATGTATGGATGTGAGAGTTGGCCTATAAAGAAAGCTCAACACCGAAGAATTGATGCTTTTGAACTGTGGTGTTGGAGAAGACTCTTGAGAGTCCCTTGGGCTGCAAGGAGATCAAACCAGTCAATCCTAAAGGAAATCAGTCCTGAATATTCACTGGAAGGACTGATGCTGAAGCGGAGGCTCCAGTGCAACGGCCACCTGATACAAAGAACTGACTCCTTGGAAAAGACCCTGATGCTGGGCAAGATTGAAGGCAGAAGGAAGAAGGGGATGACAGAGGGTGAGAAGAGATGAGATGGTTGGATGGCATCACCGACTTGATGGACATGAGTTTGAGCAAGCTCCAGGAGTTGGTGATGGACAGGGAAGCCTGGCATGCTGCAGTCCATGAGGTCGCAAAGAGTCGGACATGGCTGAGTGACTGAACTGAATTATTTAAATTATTATTTAATGGTTCCTGGATTTTGTGTCATAGTTAGAAAGGCCTTAAGATATTCCCTATGTCCTACTTTGCACTTTCTGTTGTTGTTCTTTCTTTCTTTCTTTTTTTTTTTTTTTGGCTGTACTGGGTCTTAGCTGTGGTGTGGACTTTTTCTAGTTATGATGCATGGGCTTAGTTGCCCGTGTGCGATCTTGGCTCCCCAACCAGGGATTGAACCCATGTCCCCTGCATCGGAAGGAGGATTCATAACCACTGGACCACCAGGGAAGTTTCCCTTCTGTTGTTCTTTTCATATACCTTTATCAGGGAAGCAGCATAGCCGCCTGGTTATGAGTGCTAGTTTTCTGAGTCAGACAAACCTGAGTTTCAGTGGCAGCTGTAGCGCTGCCTAGCTAAGTGATCTTGAGCAAGTCATGCTGCCTCCCTAAATGGGGGTTAGTCACACGGCGACAGTGGGAATTGGTGCTGTGGCTGGCACTTGGTGAGTGTGCACGCCGAATAAGTGGAGGACACTTCTTTCAATACCGTGGTACCAACTGTACTTCAGCCCAGTTAGTTTCACTTCTCTGCCTTTCCAGTTCCCTGAGGACAGGGATTGCATTTCAATTTGTAGCCTCAGAAGGGTACCACGGAAGGGGCTCAACAAATCCTAGTTGGTGACTGGACAGAGAAACCAGCTCAAAGCACTGCAGAGGTTGCTTAGTTTGGATCATTCCTGGCAGTTTGCAGAGGAGAAAACCGAGGCAAAGTGATTGTCCAAGGTCAGAGTTGGAATGGAACGTGGAGCTTTTGACTTCAGTCCAAAAGGCAGCCGTTGGCCTGCCACCTTCCATACCATGTTGGCCCCAGGCTAGGAAGGGCTCAGTGTCCTTCATCGTGGACGTCTCTGCCCATCAGAATATGTCGGGGCCCTCCCCTCCAGCTTCTGAAACATCGTTTATCATTCTTGTTCATAGTGGGCTCATTAAAATAGAAACACACACACGCACAAAAAGTGTGGACTTGAACTGAATTTCCCTGGGTCTTGTTTCCTCCGTCTCTAAAATGGGAGCATTCGTTTGTTTGTTCACTTGTTCATGGAGCAAATGTTGATAGAGCCTCCGCAGACTCTTTCTGGAGCTATGGTAGACACTGCTTCTGCAGAGAGGGACAGAGTGAGAGCTGTGTACACCGCGAGCTCAGAGACGTGCAGAGCACCTGCCTGGATGTTCCGAGAACAATGCCTGCCTCTTCTTTAGATTGCTCAGGCCTCTACAGGACCCTGGGCGTGGGGCTTTGGAGAACACAGCCAAGTCATGGTTTGTTTGGCATGGGGCAGAGTTAAAGAAACTTCAAAGAGGGTGTGACATTTGAGCTGCCTTTTGAAGGACACCTAGGTGTACCGAGTTTATTAACCTTGGAGTCGTTTATAGATTTTTCTTGGCTGGTGACGCCCTTTATATGACAGGCTCTGTTGGGAGCAGGTACAGAGGTTGGGCAGGAACTCGGGTCTTTGTTCTTCTCTCATGTGTTGATGCTTCCTCTAGCCAAGTTCTTATGACCCCCCACTTCAACTCTGCCCCCACTGTGCAGTTGCCAGAATTTTATTGACCAATAAAAATACAAGACTCCAGGCATATGGGAATTTCAGATAAAGAATCTTGGCAGGGGGTATGCTTACACTAAAAATGTATTTGTCATTTATCCAAAGATGCTGCTTTAACTAGGGGACTTGTATTTTATCCAGCAAACCTACCCCAGTAGTGCATGCAACAAAAAATTGCTGGAGTCCCTTTTTTTCCCTAGCAAATTGCTTCCTTGCATAGAGAAAATTCAGGATGGTTCTAGCCCTGATGTTTCCCTCAGCACCCAAAGTTTGTCAGTGGAAAGCAAAAAACCCCATAAAATGGTTTAATGACAGAAGGTGGCATGGATACACATACTTCCTAGCTCCTTCTGCTGAGAGGGCCTGAAAGAGTGACATCCCAGTAACAAAGAGCACACTTAAAGCCTGCGTCTTAGTTTCTCAATCCCATTCCCTAATAGAAGGGACTAGGGCCCCCTTGGAAATACCATTGATTCTAGGATTGTGGTAGGGAAATTATAAGATGATCCTGGAGCATCTTGTAGTGACAGAAAGTAAAAAAGTGGCCAAAAAACAGAAAAGAAGGAAACCAAAATCAAAAAGTGGGTGGGGATCCATCAAAAGGACTTCAGTTTCCTCCCTCTATTGACTGGCTGGAGGTGAGCACTGGAGGACAGTTTGTCTACTTTTTAGAAAGCCCTGAGGGTAATCTCAGAGTCCTCTACTTTGAGACTGTAAGTGAAACTGGGGGGCAGCAGACCAAGTGACTCGATATCCTATAACACAGAGTGTTCAGGTGGGGGGGACATGGGTAAGTCTATGGCTGATTCATGTTGACGTTTGATAGACACCAACACAGTACTGTAAGGCAATTATCCTTCAACTAAAAATAAATAAATAAATAAAAAGCCTATAGTACAGGCTTTCACTGAGAAGAGAAGATGAGAAGAAAGACCAGTATTTTATATGAGCTGTTATAGACACACTGTTAACTCTTTCTCCCCTAAAATGTATTAATACCTCGGCAAATATATCCAAAATTTTCAAAACAACCATGCCCCTGTGATAGAACCTTCTAGAAAATGCAATATATTTCAAGGAAGTCATCTGAATACAACAAAAAACTGCTCAAAGATATATATATATATTTCACTGTTATTATTAATGTGAAAAATAGGGACTTATTTAAAGTAAATAATGGATTTTGCATAGCCATAAAAATAACGCTCATTAAAATACAAAGGTCATATGGAGATATGTTTATATCATGAAGTGAGGTGGAACTAAACTGGTTTCACTATTGGGTAGACTGAGCAACCTAGAAAATTTGGAGAGAGTATATATCACCAACATGCTAACTATAGTTATTATAATAATACCACTGGGTAAAAAGAATTTTCATTCATTTGGAAATAAAAATTTTTTTTCTATATAGGTGCAGAAAAGCATAAGGAAGAAAAAGCACATGGGTAAAAAAGCACGTTTTCTTGTTAGTTTTGGGTTTTCCAAAAAAAAGTAATTTGATAATTTAGAGTCAAGAAGTACTGGAAAGAACTTCCCTGATGGTTAGAGCAGGAGGCCCCCCTGCCAGTGCAGGGGCCATGGTTTTAATCCCATCCAGGAAGATCTCACAGGCTGCAGAGCAACTGGGCCTGTTCGCCACAACTACTGAGCCATCCCAGCAATAAGACCCAGCACAGCCAACAAACAAAAAGAAGTACTGGAAAACAAAAGTGTGAAAAAGAGTATCCCCCTTCCAACTTCTCCCTCCTCTCCTTAGGAACACTGTCCAAGCTTTTAATTCTTCCCACCCCTCCCCACAATTGCATGCTTAGGTCGCCATTTCTTGGTTTATTGATTTTAGACATTATCTGTTGGCTTCCTGATATGGTAGGTGAAAATTTAGGTCTCTTATACCCATATAGTGGATAAATAGTGGCCTCCCAAAACTTATGTCCACTGGAAACTTAGAATGGTGTTCATTTTACTTGGATAGTGAAAGAAAGAAAGTGAAGTTGCTCAGTGGTGTCCGACTCTTTGCGACCCCGTGGACTGTAGCCCACCAGGCTCCTCCGTCCATGGGATTCTCCAGGCAAGAATACTGGAGTGTGTTGCCATTTCCTTCTCCAGGGGATCTTCCCAACCCAGGGATCAAGCCCAGGTCTCCACATTGCAGGCAGACGCTTTAACCTCTAAGAGTTTTTTCAAATGTAATTGAGTTAAGGATCTGGAGATTAGATTATCATGGATTTAAGGTGGGGCATAAATCCAGGGACTGGTGTTGTAAGAAGAGGAGAAAATATATGCAGAGATGGATAGAGAAAAGGCCAGGCTTTCGTGGAGCAGAGATGAGCTAACACAGCCCCACCCAAGGACTGCCAAGAGTTTCTGGGATCCACCAGATACTGCAAGAGAAGCATGGAACAAATTCTCTGCCAACACCTTGATTTCAGACCTTGGGCCTCCAGAACTGTGAGAGAATACATTCAAGTCCCAGGTCGTGGCAGTTTGTTACTGGCAGCCCTAGGACACTGATCCAACGGCATCTCTGACCATTAGTGACACCCCCGTGTGTACACTATGACTTCTAGCCATTCTCTCTTTTCAAACTTCCCAGTGATGAGCACACATGACCCTTATGAAGAGAGAAAATAAACTTTGAAAGAGGGTGAGCTTGTGCAAATGCAAAGCCAGAGGGAGAGCAGGACCACTAAGCGTCCGACTGTGTGCTCAGGCCTGAGATGCGCGTGGGTGCGCGCTCAGGATGAGAGACAGGAACCAGCTGTGTCAACAGAACCAGCTGTGTCGACAAGATGGCTGTGCATTCCAGAAAGGTCTTACCCAGGAAGAAAGCACTGTAGTGAAAAGTCAAAGTGAAGTCGCTCAGTNGAATAAGTGGAGGACACTTCTTTCAATACCGTGGTACCAACTGTACTTCAGCCCAGTTAGTTTCACTTCTCTGCCTTTCCAGTTCCCTGAGGACAGGGATTGCATTTCAATTTGTAGCCTCAGAAGGGTACCACGGAAGGGGCTCAACAAATCCTAGTTGGTGACTGGACAGAGAAACCAGCTCAAAGCACTGCAGAGGTTGCTTAGTTTGGATCATTCCTGGCAGTTTGCAGAGGAGAAAACCGAGGCAAAGTGATTGTCCAAGGTCAGAGTTGGAATGGAACGTGGAGCTTTTGACTTCAGTCCAAAAGGCAGCCGTTGGCCTGCCACCTTCCATACCATGTTGGCCCCAGGCTAGGAAGGGCTCAGTGTCCTTCATCGTGGACGTCTCTGCCCATCAGAATATGTCGGGGCCCTCCCCTCCAGCTTCTGAAACATCGTTTATCATTCTTGTTCATAGTGGGCTCATTAAAATAGAAACACACACACGCACAAAAAGTGTGGACTTGAACTGAATTTCCCTGGGTCTTGTTTCCTCCGTCTCTAAAATGGGAGCATTCGTTTGTTTGTTCACTTGTTCATGGAGCAAATGTTGATAGAGCCTCCGCAGACTCTTTCTGGAGCTATGGTAGACACTGCTTCTGCAGAGAGGGACAGAGTGAGAGCTGTGTACACCGCGAGCTCAGAGACGTGCAGAGCACCTGCCTGGATGTTCCGAGAACAATGCCTGCCTCTTCTTTAGATTGCTCAGGCCTCTACAGGACCCTGGGCGTGGGGCTTTGGAGAACACAGCCAAGTCATGGTTTGTTTGGCATGGGGCAGAGTTAAAGAAACTTCAAAGAGGGTGTGACATTTGAGCTGCCTTTTGAAGGACACCTAGGTGTACCGAGTTTATTAACCTTGGAGTCGTTTATAGATTTTTCTTGGCTGGTGACGCCCTTTATATGACAGGCTCTGTTGGGAGCAGGTACAGAGGTTGGGCAGGAACTCGGGTCTTTGTTCTTCTCTCATGTGTTGATGCTTCCTCTAGCCAAGTTCTTATGACCCCCCACTTCAACTCTGCCCCCACTGTGCAGTTGCCAGAATTTTATTGACCAATAAAAATACAAGACTCCAGGCATATGGGAATTTCAGATAAAGAATCTTGGCAGGGGGTATGCTTACACTAAAAATGTATTTGTCATTTATCCAAAGATGCTGCTTTAACTAGGGGACTTGTATTTTATCCAGCAAACCTACCCCAGTAGTGCATGCAACAAAAAATTGCTGGAGTCCCTTTTTTTCCCTAGCAAATTGCTTCCTTGCATAGAGAAAATTCAGGATGGTTCTAGCCCTGATGTTTCCCTCAGCACCCAAAGTTTGTCAGTGGAAAGCAAAAAACCCCATAAAATGGTTTAATGACAGAAGGTGGCATGGATACACATACTTCCTAGCTCCTTCTGCTGAGAGGGCCTGAAAGAGTGACATCCCAGTAACAAAGAGCACACTTAAAGCCTGCGTCTTAGTTTCTCAATCCCATTCCCTAATAGAAGGGACTAGGGCCCCCTTGGAAATACCATTGATTCTAGGATTGTGGTAGGGAAATTATAAGATGATCCTGGAGCATCTTGTAGTGACAGAAAGTAAAAAAGTGGCCAAAAAACAGAAAAGAAGGAAACCAAAATCAAAAAGTGGGTGGGGATCCATCAAAAGGACTTCAGTTTCCTCCCTCTATTGACTGGCTGGAGGTGAGCACTGGAGGACAGTTTGTCTACTTTTTAGAAAGCCCTGAGGGTAATCTCAGAGTCCTCTACTTTGAGACTGTAAGTGAAACTGGGGGGCAGCAGACCAAGTGACTCGATATCCTATAACACAGAGTGTTCAGGTGGGGGGGACATGGGTAAGTCTATGGCTGATTCATGTTGACGTTTGATAGACACCAACACAGTACTGTAAGGCAATTATCCTTCAACTAAAAATAAATAAATAAATAAAAAGCCTATAGTACAGGCTTTCACTGAGAAGAGAAGATGAGAAGAAAGACCAGTATTTTATATGAGCTGTTATAGACACACTGTTAACTCTTTCTCCCCTAAAATGTATTAATACCTCGGCAAATATATCCAAAATTTTCAAAACAACCATGCCCCTGTGATAGAACCTTCTAGAAAATGCAATATATTTCAAGGAAGTCATCTGAATACAACAAAAAACTGCTCAAAGATATATATATATATTTCACTGTTATTATTAATGTGAAAAATAGGGACTTATTTAAAGTAAATAATGGATTTTGCATAGCCATAAAAATAACGCTCATTAAAATACAAAGGTCATATGGAGATATGTTTATATCATGAAGTGAGGTGGAACTAAACTGGTTTCACTATTGGGTAGACTGAGCAACCTAGAAAATTTGGAGAGAGTATATATCACCAACATGCTAACTATAGTTATTATAATAATACCACTGGGTAAAAAGAATTTTCATTCATTTGGAAATAAAAATTTTTTTTCTATATAGGTGCAGAAAAGCATAAGGAAGAAAAAGCACATGGGTAAAAAAGCACGTTTTCTTGTTAGTTTTGGGTTTTCCAAAAAAAAGTAATTTGATAATTTAGAGTCAAGAAGTACTGGAAAGAACTTCCCTGATGGTTAGAGCAGGAGGCCCCCCTGCCAGTGCAGGGGCCATGGTTTTAATCCCATCCAGGAAGATCTCACAGGCTGCAGAGCAACTGGGCCTGTTCGCCACAACTACTGAGCCATCCCAGCAATAAGACCCAGCACAGCCAACAAACAAAAAGAAGTACTGGAAAACAAAAGTGTGAAAAAGAGTATCCCCCTTCCAACTTCTCCCTCCTCTCCTTAGGAACACTGTCCAAGCTTTTAATTCTTCCCACCCCTCCCCACAATTGCATGCTTAGGTCGCCATTTCTTGGTTTATTGATTTTAGACATTATCTGTTGGCTTCCTGATATGGTAGGTGAAAATTTAGGTCTCTTATACCCATATAGTGGATAAATAGTGGCCTCCCAAAACTTATGTCCACTGGAAACTTAGAATGGTGTTCATTTTACTTGGATAGTGAAAGAAAGAAAGTGAAGTTGCTCAGTGGTGTCCGACTCTTTGCGACCCCGTGGACTGTAGCCCACCAGGCTCCTCCGTCCATGGGATTCTCCAGGCAAGAATACTGGAGTGTGTTGCCATTTCCTTCTCCAGGGGATCTTCCCAACCCAGGGATCAAGCCCAGGTCTCCACATTGCAGGCAGACGCTTTAACCTCTAAGAGTTTTTTCAAATGTAATTGAGTTAAGGATCTGGAGATTAGATTATCATGGATTTAAGGTGGGGCATAAATCCAGGGACTGGTGTTGTAAGAAGAGGAGAAAATATATGCAGAGATGGATAGAGAAAAGGCCAGGCTTTCGTGGAGCAGAGATGAGCTAACACAGCCCCACCCAAGGACTGCCAAGAGTTTCTGGGATCCACCAGATACTGCAAGAGAAGCATGGAACAAATTCTCTGCCAACACCTTGATTTCAGACCTTGGGCCTCCAGAACTGTGAGAGAATACATTCAAGTCCCAGGTCGTGGCAGTTTGTTACTGGCAGCCCTAGGACACTGATCCAACGGCATCTCTGACCATTAGTGACACCCCCGTGTGTACACTATGACTTCTAGCCATTCTCTCTTTTCAAACTTCCCAGTGATGAGCACACATGACCCTTATGAAGAGAGAAAATAAACTTTGAAAGAGGGTGAGCTTGTGCAAATGCAAAGCCAGAGGGAGAGCAGGACCACTAAGCGTCCGACTGTGTGCTCAGGCCTGAGATGCGCGTGGGTGCGCGCTCAGGATGAGAGACAGGAACCAGCTGTGTCAACAGAACCAGCTGTGTCGACAAGATGGCTGTGCATTCCAGAAAGGTCTTACCCAGGAAGAAAGCACTGTAGTGAAAAGTCAAAGTGAAGTCGCTCAGTCGTATCCGAGTCTTTGCGACCCCATGGACTGTAGCCTGCCAGGCTCCTCCATCCGTGGGATTCTCCAAGCAAGAATACTGGAGTGGGTTGCCATTTCCTTCTCCAAAGAAAGCACTGTAAACCATTCAATATTTCACTGTTTGCTTTGGAAGTTCCTAAAAACCACTTTATTCAAATAAGGGCTTGTGCACTGGGGCACATAGCCCCATTCTGAGAACAACTGGCTGCTCACCTGGGCAAAACCACCACTAGCCAAACAGCTGTTTACTAACAGACACTTGCTCTAGGGTCCTTGCCTTCCTATGGCCACCAGTCCTAAACTATAACTTCATGAACTCTGCTGCTGCTAAGTCGCTTCAGTTGTGTCCGACTCTGTGCGACCGCATAGGCATAGACGGCAACCTGCCAGGCTCCCCCGTCCCTGGGTTCTCCAGGCAAGAACACTGGAGTGGGTTGCCATCTCCTTCTCCAATGCATGAAAGTGAAAAGTGAAAGTGAAGTCACCCAGTCGTGTCCGACTCTTAGCGACCCTATGGACTGCAGCCCATCAGGCTCCTCCATCCATGGGATTTTCCAGGCAAGAGCTCTGCTCAGTCTTTCTTTAAAGAAATTATTTATTTATTTACTTATTTGACTGCACCAGCTCTTAGATGCAAGACAGACCCGGGACCTTTGATCTTTGTTGCAGCATGTGGAATTTTTCTTTTTTCTTAGTCGCGGCATGTGGGATCTTTATTTGCAGCATTTGGGATCTAGCTCCCTGACCGGGGTCGAACCCAGGCCCCCTGCGTTGGGAGAGCAGAGTCTTAGCCACTGGACCATCAGGAAAGTCCCTCTGCTCAGTCTTGAACCAATTGAGCTCAGACACCAAAACCATGCTCGTGTCTGCCCTGGTCTCCCCGTTCTGAGACCCTCCTGGGGTTGGTCAGACTGGAGAGGCTGTCTGTGACCGTGGTCGGGAAGACGTCATGGCTGTGTGATGCCAAGCTGTCTGGTGGTCCTTCTGGGAGGTCGGCAGTCATCAGCACGTATGTGTTTGAATTTGTATATTGTGTGCTTGTTTGTGTGAGACTTGTCTGTGAGAGGAAATAGGTGTGCATGTGTGTTAGGCCATTGTTGTTACTATTTAGTCACTAAGTTGTATCTGACTCTTTGCAACCCCATGGACTGCAGCACGCCAGGCTCCTCTGTCCGTGGGATTTTCCAGGCAAGAATACCCCAGGTGGCTCAGTGGTAAAGAATCCACCTGCCAAGCAGGAGACTCAGCTTCGATCCCTGTGTTGTGAAGATCCCCTGAAGAAGGAAATGGCAACCCACTCCAGTACTCTTGCCTGAAGAATCCCATGGACAGAGACGGGCTACAGTCTGTGGGGTTGTAGGGCTGGACCTGACCGAGCTACTGAACAACAGCAACTACAAAGAGTGGAGTAGGTTGCCATTTCCTTCTCCAGGGGATCTTCTCCACCAGGGATGGAACCCACCTCCCCTGCATTGGCACGTAGATTTTTTACTGTTGAGCCACCAGGGAAGCCCGCTTGTTAGTCTGCAGAGCACAGCAATTTATGAAAGGTTTTTCTCTCTCAAAGTCAGTGGGATCCTAGAGGAATTTTAGAGAGAGAGAGGAAGACATGTCTAAGTCAGTGTTTCGGAAAGGCCTGTGATCTCAGGTTGGAGAGAACTCCCAGGGCCATGAGAAAAGCTTTAGAAGATAGTCACACAGTTCAAGCGTTGGTGTGGACGCCACTGCCGAGCAACGGTGAGATGGATTGAAAAGACGGACGCGCGGTCTTTGCTGCTCTCCCATCAACAGGCAGAGCCTCTTTCCCTGCTCTTTGAATCTGTGCTGGCTTGGGGGCTCATTCTGGCCGACTGACAGCAATGAAAGTGGTCCTGTGTAGCTTCAGAGATGAGGCCTTCAGAGACTGGCTCCTGCCCTCATTGTTGGAATGCTTTCTTTTGAAGCCTCATTCAGAATGCTGCCTTTTGAATCAAACTGTAAAAAGCCCGAATACCTTGAGACCAGCATGCTGTGAGGAAGCCCAAGCTAGCCGTGTGAAAAGAGAGGGGCCACGTGAAAAAACGCAGAGGAGTGAGGCCTTGAAAACTCCCCTCTAGTTCGGACCCAGCTGAATTCAGCTGAGTGGACGACCCTGGGAGATGCTGTGTGGAGCAGAAAGGCCACGAGCGGAGCCCTCTCTGAGTTCCCAACTCACAGAATCTAGAGCAGGCAGAGCGCTTGTTCTATGCCAGTTAAGCCATGGGGTAGTGACTTTTTTGGCTGCACTGGGTCTTCATGGTGGTGTTCGGGCTTCTCACTGCATGGCTTCATTTGTGGGGCACAGGCTCTAAGTGTGTGGACTTCAGTAGTTGTGGTATTGCGGGCTTAGTTGCTCCTTGGCATGTGGGATCTTCCTGGACCAGGGATTGAACCTATGTCCCTTCTACTGGCAGCCAGATTCTTAACCACTGGACCACCAGGGAAGTCCAATACAGTAATTTTTTATGCAACACTTGGCAACCCAGACAAACAGAAACATTTCTTGATTGTTCTGTGCAATATAGTGTCAGTCAATAGTGATAAGACGTCCAATATCCATGATTTGCTGTGCAGACTCAGTATAATCCCAGCCACTTAGATTTTAATCTTCATGATTAGCATTAGCTATTTTCTTGAAAGTTGTTGTTGTTCAGTTGCTGCTAAGTCGTGTCCGACTCTTTGCGACCCCATGAACTGCAGTACTCCAGGCTTCCCTGTCCATCACCAACTCCCAGAGCTTGCTCAAACTCATGTCCATCAAGCTGGTGATGCCATCCAACCATCTCATCCTCTGTAGCCCCTTCTCCTCCTGCCTTTAATCTTTCCCAGCATCAGGCTCTTTTCCAATGAGTCGGCTCTTCGCATCAGGCTCTTCACATACTTCTTGAAAGTAATATCTATTATATTCCTAACTTTTCTTTTTATTCATAAGTAATTACTGAATCAAAAATTTCTATGTCAAATAAGATGTGAGCCGAAAAGAATCTAAATTTGTATCCTAAACTAGCCACAGACGCTATCTTTCAATAACTCTTTTGGAGGAAAGAAGGTATAGATCTAAGCCCCCTCTTTAATTCTTGAGGCCAGAGGGGGACAGTGAAGATGAGGGGAAGGATGTGAGGGAGAGGAAGGGCGGAACTAAAGGGATTTTGGATGCAGGCAGAGGGGACTCAGAAGGCAATTGAGAGGGAGCACCAGAGAAGAGGTGTGTGGAGAAGCCTGGGGCTCCCGCTCTTGGTATGGGCTTCCTTTGCAGGCTCTGAATCTCAGAGAAGGATGCTAACTTTGGATCTGAACCGACTCCTGGCCTGAAGTGTGTTTCTCACTTCCTTCCTTCAGAATCCTCATCCAATGGCCATCCAGCTACCGACCCCCAGAGAGTTTCCATGAAAAACCTGGGTTTGGATGAAGACTTACTACTATTATTTTTTGGAGGTGAGAGGTTGGTAGCAGGGAAAGAGAGGCAACTTCTAATCTACAGAATTGATTAGCTGAAAAATATTTTCTTCCTAGGATTTCAGGAGCCTGGGATAATCCACCCCTTAATGAGGAGTTCCACCAGCTATGAATTGATATGCAAATCTATGCAAATAACATGCAACTCCTCCTGGGCTTCTGGAGACAGGTCTTTGTTTTCAACAGGATTACTTTACTGGGCCAATTCAATGGGGGTAGAAAAAGCCCTTTGCAAATGGGATTTTCATATTAATAAGAGCTGCCATGGATTGAATATCTGACACTTGATGTATCTATTTAAAAGCCTCCAGCACAGAACTGGGCAGCCTCCAGACAGCACTTCGGAGTGGGAGCCCAGCTCTGCCGACCAAGCCAAAGAATGTGAGAGCCATGATCTTCAAGAATGCTCCGCCTCTGCTCTTAGTCTTAGGCATTTCACCCAAAGAGCCAAGTTTAAAAGCTGAAATGTCAGCACCAGTCTTAAGCACCAGTCTTCATTTCAGCTCTAGAAAACTTATAGAGTAAGTGTATGATAAGAGAGTTTAAAAACAGCACTTTCTTTTTCTGATGGTAAAATAATAACTATTGACAGGCAGACAAAAATGGCGGTTAGGTACACATTCTGAGGTTGGGGACCTGGGTTTGAGCTCAGGTCTACCACTTCCTAACAGTGAGAAAGGGGCCCAGTGACCTTTTGTTTTTTTAAACAGTAATCCTTTTTTTCTTAAACACATATATGATTTGTTTTGGCTGTGCTGGGTCTTCATTGCTGCAAGTGGGCCTTTTTCTGTAGTTGCAAAAAGCGGGCTACTCTCTAGCTGTGGTGTGCCGGCTTCTCATCGCAGTGGCTTCTCTTTGTGTTTTTTTGAATTTCTATTGATTTATTATTTATTTATATTTTTGGCTGTGCTGGGTCTTCGTCGCTGTATGTGGGCTTCTTCTGGTTGCAGCTCGTGGGGTCTGCTTTCTAGCTGGGGAGCTCGGCCTTCTCATGGCACCGGCTTTCCTTGTGGAGCCGGGACTCGAGGGCACAGGCAGGCTCCGCAGTTGTGGTGCACGGGGCTCAGCTGCTCTGCGGCATGTGGGGTCTTCCGGGAGCAGGGATCAGATCCACGTCCCTTGCGTTGGCAGGGAGATTCTTAACCAGCGGACCACTGGGGAGTCCCTGGCTTCTCTTGTTGCGGAGCTCGGGAGTCAGGGGCGGGCTTCAGTACTTGCAGCACTTGGGCTCAGTAGTTGCAGGTCGCGGGGCCAAGTGACTTTTAACCTCTTTTTGTGTCTCACTTTCTCTGTCTCTAGTCTGGAGATAACTCACAGGGTTGATGTAAGGATCAACTGAGTTGATTCATGTAAAGCCTTGAGGCCTGTGATATTCACATTGTACCATCTATAGCCAACGAGGACCCTTTATGTTGGCTTTCGTGTCATTTTGAAATGACCCCATTTTTCTTAGGTAGCCTCCCTGCTTTCTGCACGGCTGTCCCTGACATGTCCTTCCGCAGACCTAGAACCAGGTACATTTGCGTGATCTCTAGTTGCCTTTGTGGGGAATGGCTATTAGATGCCACAGTCTGAGAGGTACCATATTCTATACTACTGTTCAGGCTCTTTCATTGTTCCTAACCCTTTTCAGTGGCAAAATAAAAAGAAATAATATGTTAATACTGACACGGTATAAACAGATCATCCTGAGGCTTTTACGTGATGTCTTAGGTTTTACTCTTGTGCCTGTTTCCCATGGAGTGAAAATGTTGATTTCTAATCTCATTAATATAATTATAAAATCCACAAACCTATAGTGAGATTGATAAAAAAAAAAAAGGAGAAAGAGCTCAAATTACTAAAATCAGGAATGAAAGAAGACATGTTATGAGTGATCTTACAGAAATAAAAAGTGAATCTGAAAGGAGGTACCGTGAACAATTGTATCCCTATAAATTAGATAAACTAGATGAATTGGGTGAGAAGGCAAAGGTGACCCACTCCAATACTCTCGCCTGGAAAATCCCATGGACGGAGGAGCCTGGTAGGCTGCAGTCCATGGGGTTGCTAAGAGTTGGACATAGCTGAGCAACTTCACTTTCATGCATTGGAGAAGGAAATGGCAACCCACTCCAGGGTTCTTGCCTGGAGAATCCCAGGGACGGGGGAGCCTGGTGGGCTGCCGTCTATGGGGTCGCACAGAGTCAGACACGACTGACGCGACTTAGCAACAGTAGCAGCAGATAAATTGGGAAAATTCTTAGGAAGACTAAAAACCACTAAAACTGACAAGAAGTAGAAAATCTGAATATACCTGTAACAAGTGAAGAGATTAATAATCAGAGAACTTCCCACAAAGAGAGGCCCAGGCATTGAAGGCTTCAAAGGCTTCACTGGTGAACTCCTTTTATTTCAAGTCACTCAGTCGTGTCCAATTCTTTGTGACCCCATAGGCTGTAGCCTACCAGGCTCCTCTGTACATGGAATTCTCCAGGCCAGAATACTGGAGTGGGTAGCCTTTCCCTTCTGCAGGGGATCTTCCCAATCCAGGGATTAAACCCAGGTCTCCTGCATTGCAGGCAGATTCTTTACCATCTGAGCCACCAGGGAAGCCCGTTTCACTGAGTGGAAGCCATTCCCAAGGGCATGAGGGAAAATTTCAGATTCTTTCTATGATTCCAAAATGAGATGAAGACATCATAAGAAAAGACAGGGAACGGCTACCCCCTCCAATATTCTTGCCTGGAGCATCCCATGAACCGAGGAGCCTGGGGACTACAGTCCATGGGGTTGCAAAGAGTCGGACACAACTGAAATGATTAAAAATACTGTGCAGCACAGAGAACTTTATTTTATTTTAAAATGATTTCTTTAAACACTTTTCTAGTTTAAGTATATAGCATGATTGTTGTAAATTTTTTTTTTATTATAGAATTGCAGTTGTTAGTGTAGAAAGTCCAAATTGGCCATAATCCAACCCCTAGCTATTTCAAATCCTGAAAGATGATGCTGTGAAAGTGCTGCACTCAATATGCCAGCAAATTTGGAAAACTCAGCAGTGGCCACAGGACTAGAAAAGGTCAGTTTTCATTCCAATCCAAAAGAAAGGCAATGCCAAAGAATGCTCAGACTACTGCACAATTGCACTCNCCCACTCCAGTGTTCTTGCCTGGAGAATCCTAGGGACGGGGGAGCCTGGTGGGCTGTTGTCTATGAGGTCGCCCAGAGTCGGACACGACTGAAGCGACTTCGCAGCAGCAGCATATCTACCATAGTGGCAGGCCAGACCCCTGCCACTACCATGTTCTAAAACCTTCCACCGGGGCTGCCAGCAGCCTCCATCTCTCCCACTTCTCCACCCTTATGCTCCAGCCTTCTCAGCAGTGGTCGCCACAGTTAAACATGCCCTTGGTCTTGAGGTAATTTTTCCTGTGGATGCTCTGACCAGACTCCCCATCCCTGATAATCCGGTCCTCCTGCTCCCTCTCTAAGTGTTCCGTGGTCCCTGCGATCGTTCACTGCACTAGGCTTTTCCTCTCATTGTGCCTCTGCTCCGCAGCTTTACTCCCTATCAGGAGGCTGGTTTCATCCCACACCTGCCTCCCAAGCTGCAGCAGCTCAAGCCCAGTATGCTCTGCTCCTCCTGTAACCTCCCTAGGCTACATGAATGCCCCTACACTGGTCCATTCTAGCTTAAGGTAACTGGCTGAGAGTCCTCCCTGCCTCCTGCCCTCCTTAGCCCACGTCCAGGCTCTCTCTGCCAAATTTGCTGTTATCAAAACAACTTTATCAAGGGAATTCCTTGGTGGTCCAGCAGTTAGGACTCTGCCCTTCCACTGCAGAGGGCACATGTTTGATCCCTGGTTGGGGAACTAAGATTGCATGGCGTGGCCAAGGGGAAAAAAAAAAGAAAACTTTATCATAAAACCTGCTTTTATTACTGATCCCTGCTCTAGTTTTGGAGGACTTTTCTACTTGGCTCACTTTTATGCTCTTTGATGTTTATCATTTTCTTTAAACATTGGAGTGTCGTTGCTTTATAGTGCCGTGTCAGTTTCTGCGGTACAGCAGAGTGAATAAGCCATGCATATACCTATATCCCCTCTTTTTCGGATTTCCTTCCCATTTAGGTCATAACAGAGCACCAAGCAGAGTTCTCTGTGCTGTATAGCAGCCTCTCACTATCTTCTTTATGCATACTGGTGTATATTGGTCAATCCCAATCTCCCAGTTCATTGCACTCTCCCAACTTTCCCCTTTGGTGTCCATACGTTTGCTGTCTGTGTCTGTGTCTCTATCTCTGCTTTGCACATAAGAACATCTCTGCCATTTTTCTGGATCCCACATGTGTGCTTTAATGTACAGTATTTTTCTCTTTCTGGTGTACTGCGCTCTGTATGACAGTCTTCAGGCCCACCCACACCTTTGCAAATGGCACAGTTGTGCTCCTTTTTATGACTGAGTGGCATTCCGTTTCGTATGTGCGTCACATCTTCTTTATCACTCCTCTGCTGATGGACATTTAGGCTGTTGCCATGCCTGGCCATTGAGAATAGTCCTCAGGGAGTATTGGGCGCATGTGTCTTCTGAATTATGGCTCTCTCTGGGTATGCCCGGGAGTGGGACTATTGGGTCATATGGTACCTCCATTGTTAGTTTTCTAAGAAACTGCCGTACTTTTTTCTCCATAGTGGCTGCACCAATGAACATTCCCACCAACAGTGTAGAAGGGTTCCCTTTTCTCCACACCCTCTCCAGCATTTATTGTTTGTAGACTTTTTGATGATGGCCATTCTGACTGGTGTAAAGTAATATCTCACTGTAGTTTTGATTTGTATTTCTCTAATAATTCATGATGATGAGTATCTTTTCATGTGTTTGTTGGCCATCTGTATGTCTTCTTTGGAGAAACGTCTATTTAGTTCTGCCCACTTTTTGATTGGGTTGTTTGGTTTTTGTTTTATATTTATAATCNAGTAATATCTCACTGTAGTTTTGATTTGTATTTCTCTAATAATTCATGATGATGAGTATCTTTTCATGTGTTTGTTGGCCATCTGTATGTCTTCTTTGGAGAAACGTCTATTTAGTTCTGCCCACTTTTTGATTGGGTTGTTTGGTTTTTGTTTTATATTTATAATCAGAAGAAGACAACATAAGGAGTCTAATAGCCTGGGTTGGCTTCTAAGATGGTTGCAGTACTTTTCCCCAAAAGCCAGCATGGAAGAGGAATTTTACAGCATTTAGTTACATGTAGCTATGTTACCGAGAGTCTCAGGAAAAATTAGAGGAGCTGATGATTCCATAGTGAACTGGGAGTAAGGGGTAGCAATGTGTTTGGATTCTCATAGAATCTTCTATAGCAGAAGTCTCCAGACATTACTGATTATGTAGTGTATGTACCCTTATCACACAAAAAAATTGAGCATTTACCTCCAATATATTGTATGTTTAATATTTCATTCGTATCTACCATGCTATATTGTAAAGCATACATAATCAAAATTTCTAATAGGACCCAAAAAAACCCACTAGAATATTATCTTCCTATATATGCTGAGCTGTCAAACTCAGTAGCCCATGCAGCTTGCTCTGGAGCTTGGCAATAGTTCTCAGATGCTGTGGTGCTGTGAAAAATATGTATTTGAGGACCCCACCCCCAGAGAATTTGATATTCCCCCAAGCATGGGAATCTGTACTTTTAACCAGCCACCCCAGGGACTTGGCGGGTAATCTTCACCAGGAATTCATTCCGGCCTGCGTTGAAAAACCTTGCTCCAGTGTTTCTAAAAGTCAAAAAAGAAAGAAAACTACATCTGTATTTAAATAGGAAGTAGTCTTGATTTGGTTTTAGGCTAGATATATTGACTAGTTTGTTTTCAGGCCCCCAGAGTAGCCATGCATCCACCCAGCTGCCTTTATCCCCACTGTCTCTGTGTGTGCTCAGCCACATGGCTGCTGGGAAGGAAAGAGACCAGAATATGAGGAGAATGAGATTGAGTTGCTTCGGTGTGATGGACAAGAAGCCTCCTGGAGGTGACCCTGGAGCCAGGATCTGAAGGATGAGGTCTTGCCTGTCTTCCCCTATCTCCAGGGAGTCTTCTCACCACCCCCAAGACTGGATCAGGGTTGCCTGTGTCAGTACTTGGTCAGCATCTCTCTGCCCTGCTGAGCAGCAAGCCCTCAGAAGAAGGGGACTCTGATGGGACCTCTCACAGCTGAGCCCAGGGACGAGCACAAGCCTGTGCCCTCCTGTGTAGGAGGAGGTTGGCTGGAGGGAGGTCCTAGGGAGTCCAGGATTTGTGAAGAAGTCAGATGGTGCCAGTGTTCTGGAGCAAGGGCTCACAGGCGGGGCCAGGTGGCTGCCCCTTGGGGAGGTGCTGACCACAGGAGAGCCTGGTATTCAGCCTGGGCTGTGGTGATGGTGGTGCTGGGAACCCACCCAGAGCCTGCTAGCCTGGCGCAGGTGTTCTGGGGTCTCTTTCACAGCAAGGCTCAGGGAGCAGAGGAGGAGGCCTGTGCCAGCAGGGAGGTCTGATCATGGCTACTCCAGGGTGGGAGAAGTCACGGTCACAACAAGAGGCAGGGGCTCTGGAACCCTCAGGTCATGCCCAGACAGCTTAAGGCCATGAATACTGAACTCAGCCTTGAACACGGAACCCAGCAGGAGGAAGAACCTGGTGGCGCCCAGGATTCTGGTGGCCAGCTATCACTTTTGCTGGAGATTTGAAGACAGTGCCAGAGCAAGGTGGTATCCTGATGGGGAGGAGGCCTAGACTTGGTCCCAGAGAGNCTGAACTCAGCCTTGAACACGGAACCCAGCAGGAGGAAGAACCTGGTGGCGCCCAGGATTCTGGTGGCCAGCTATCACTTTTGCTGGAGATTTGAAGACAGTGCCAGAGCAAGGTGGTATCCTGATGGGGAGGAGGCCTAGACTTGGTCCCAGAGAGATGGTATACACTGAGAACAGCCAATGAGAGATGGCACACGAGGTCAAGGTGCCAGGTGGACAGGAAGCAACATTCTTCAGGCACTTCCAGGCCAGCTGCAGGGTGGGCCCTGTCCCATGGGCTAAGAAAGATGGTGTCCCAGTCCCCAAGAGGCTCTTCCTAGTTGGCCTAAGGTAGACTGAGCGGCCCTGCCCTTCCCCAGAAGGGGTTCTGTTTCTGGCAGAGCAAACATGGTCAAGTGCACATGGGGCCTGGAGCAGAGCAGCTGTGGGCCTGGCTCAGGGCCAGTGCAGCAAGTGGACAAAGGCCAGCTGCAGGCTGGACTCCAGTGCATCAGGGACCGCCTCTCTACTCAGAGCTCTTCTGCTGGCGCTCTCTCATGAACCGGTCATTTGTGTCTAAGGGTAGGAGGTGGTTTTTGCCCAGGTGCTGGTGGCTGAAGAGTTTTGTTGATGTGTAAGAAGCCTTGGACGGGAGGCTGAAGGATGGACTTGGTGACCTTGTCAGGCCATGACAAGCCTTGGGGGATTTACATACAAGGGAGAGCAGGCATGTTGGAAGGGCCTTGGGCGATGGCATGACTCAGCCAGGAAGTGCAGGCCTAGGGAGGGAAGGCAGAGCTGCCAGCCTGACCTCTGCAAATGCACTCCCTGCCCACACTGGCTTCACTGCAGGCCCTGGGGCCAAGACTGTGCTTGGCCCTGTATTTTAGATCAGAGAATTGCAGCTCATGACTGAGCATGCATTCGGGGCCTGGGTATTGATTCCCAGATGTCCTGGGCAGGTTAGGCAGAATGGCCCCCCAGAGTTGGGAGGTTGAAGTGGTTGCCCATGAGTAAGGTGGAAAATCTCTCTTGTGTTTCCTCAGGTTAGAAATCTGTGCTACATGGTGACAAGGCGCGAGAGAACGAAACATGCCATCTGCAAGCTCCAGGAGCAGATATTCCACCTGCAGATGAAACTTATCGAACAGGATCTGTGTCGAGGTAGGCGCTTCCCCTGCCTGCCGCTGGCCACCTCTCGTAAGCACACCCTCGAGGGGGCTGGGTTCCAGGGAGCTGTGTGTCTTCAGAGCCTGGTGGGGCATGTGTATGGGGTCAGGGGCCACTGACCCCACCCTTACCCTCTGTACCCAGTTAGTGGGCCAAGGCAGGGGCCTCCCTGGGTCATGGGTGTGTGTTGGCAGGCAAGGAGCAAAGATGTGATGTGGGCATCAGGCCTACCTGCAGGGAGCTTTCTGGTTCATGGGACTCTCAGGCAGTGTGGGGCCCATTGTGGTTTAGGAGTGAATTGCATGTGAACAGGTGCAAACCAGAAGTCTCGGCAGCTCTGTTCTGGTTGCAAGGCAGGAAGAAACCAAGCTGGCAAGCTTCCCTGAACTCCTGTGTGCCTATATGTTGATTCTGAAGAAGGCAACTGCCCCAGGGGTGGAAGAGGACCTATGTGTTCCTCCTGTCTGACCCCATCTGATAGGATTGAGGCCCTGTGCCAGTAGGTTTTTTCCCTCTTTCTTAGGCTTTTACCATCACATGCATTAACAGATCTGGAAATCAAAGGTTAAAGGAGCTCTGAGAGTGGTCTGTCTTGTTAGTTGTGGTTGTGGGTGTTGCCAGACAACAGGGCCCTTTGTGGAGTGTTAACATATTCAGGAGGGCAATGCTTAGTGCAGAAGATGGTGCTCTGATGTTGAATTCCATGCAGTAAAAATAGGTGCATGGAGAGATTTTTAAGCGAGAGGCTGCTGCTGCAGGTAGAGCCTGTGGGTCAGGCTAGGCCTGGAGCAGAGAGAGGAGTGGCTGGGCCACCATGAGTCAACAACTGAGCTGT
Organism: Neotragus moschatus; assembly: GCA_006410615.1. Classification (NCBI taxonomy): domain Eukaryota; kingdom Metazoa; phylum Chordata; class Mammalia; order Artiodactyla; family Bovidae; genus Neotragus; species Neotragus moschatus. Next base: position 1,208,995 of record SJYA01002628.1, read on the forward strand.
GTAAGGTCTGTGCCCTTGGGAGGAGCTCCAGCCACAGCGAGTGTGGTGGGGGACTTGGGAAGCCTCCCTCCAAGTACCTAGGCGCTGTCCCATGTGATAGGTGAGAAGACTGAGGCCTGGCCCGAGGTTACACTTGGAGTGAACAGCAGAGCTAGGCAGAGTCCTGGAGTTGGGCCCATACTCCTCAACCTTCTCTTAGGCGCTTACTCAGGAAGCCCACCAGCCTCTGGCTGAGATGCTAGGAGGAGACTCCTGGCAGCTCCCCACCACAGCATGCCTCTCCCCTGCTCTGTTTTGTTCTGTGACTCTGCAGACCCATGTGGTCCTGGACTAGAAGGGTATGAGGGCCAGGTGTGTACCCCGAGTCTTCCGTCAACTGTCTGACCTCCAGAGCAGACCACGAGAGCAAGGCAGGGAGCTGACCCCTGTGTCAGGAGGGGAACCCAAGGCTGTTGACCCCTCAGTGACCTATCCACCTTCACCTCTGTGGCCTAGCCCATGAGGCCCTGTCCTATCCACTCACCTCCAGCCAGCCTTCCTTCCCACCAGGACTCTGTCCTGGGATCTGTAGTCCGTAGAGGTCAAACTGCAGTGCAGGTTTTATAGAGTGGTCTTCTCCCGCCTCGTGTCGCTGAGCCCCGCACCAAGCCCCTCAGGGACTCTTATCCCCTTTCCCACATCAGCTATGACCTGACTCACTGGAGCCACAGTTATCCCAGGTCCCACATGGCCCTGGACTGGGGCTGCAGAGATGCAGGGGAGGTGACCTAGACGGCGAGACACTAAGGTAGGGGCTCTCCTGGGATTCTACGCAGGGGTCTTGGTTCTGTCTGGCCTGCTTGGGATAACCATCTCCCTCCTGCTCTCTCTCTCCCTGATGCAGAGCGGTCTGGGAGGAAAACAAAGGGCAAGAAGAGCGACTCAAAAAGAAAAGGCGGCGAGGGCCCCAAGGGCAGCTCCGAGAAGAAAGAGAAAGTGAAGGCAGGGTCCGATTCAGTCCTGGGGCAGCTTGGTGAGTGGCCTGGTGCACACAGTCAGACTCATACCATCACTGCACTTGCAGCTCCCTGCAAAAGGCCACAGGAACCACCAGCATCCTTGCTGCAGAGTGGGAGGCCAGGAGGGACCGGCAGGCCCTTCCATGCCCAGGCATTCCCACCTTCCAGGTATAGAGGAGACTGGGGTGTCGGAGCCCTAGCTGGCCTCCCAAGGGTTCCTCTCGTAGACTAGAGGCTGGGCCCAAGAACTCAGGAGCCTCTAGACATCCTGGCCCTTCAAAGAACGCTGTCTCATGCTGTGGGGTGAGGGCCTGCCATAATTCTCTGTCCCTGTCTCCCTCTGCCAGAATGTCTTTAAGTGGGCCCTCCCTTCGTCCCCTGCAAACTTTCTGGGAGCCACCAGAGACCCCCACAAGAGTGGTCTTTGCCCAGCCCATCTCACTATCACCGCTGTCTGTCACAGACCTCTTTACTGCTGCCCCATTAAGCCTGGTATCCCTAGAGGGGCTCCTGGACTTGGGCTTTGTCTCCCAGGACGTCACATGCTTCCTCTAGAGCACTCCTCAGGGAAGGGGCGTGCTCTAGAGGAATACCTCACCACTAGCATGGAAGCCCCACCTTGTCTCTAGCAAGGAAGCCCCAGGTCACCTCTAGCATGGAAGCCTCACCTCATCTCTAGCATCGAAGCCCCAGGTCATCTTTTATTTCCCTCGGTCTCAGGAAGGATTCAACTTGGTATCTAATGTGAGCATCAGCGGCTGCGTCCCAAGACCTCAGTAAAGGAAGGAGAGCCCATAACTGGAGCTGGCCCTGACAGACACTGTTATCCAAGTCCTTGCTTTGGAAGCTCTGGAAAGCGAGACTTATGAAAACCCAGCGCCCCCTGGTGACCAGAGGGCTCCTTATCCCTTATGCTCCCAGGATGATGCTGTGTGGGGTGGTGAGCAGGGCTGGGTGTGCTCCTGTGCAGTCACCAAGGGCCCTCTCTTGGTTTAATGCTCTACTGCAGCCACTTTGAAATTCTTAATAATTTTTAAGTAGGGAGCCCACGTTTTCACTTTGTCCTCTGCTCCTCAAACTATGAAGACAGTCCCCAGGAGCAGGACATCTATCTGGGGAGAAGGGTGTTCAGTGTTCGCAGGTGGGATGGACAGAACAGGTTAACTCGTCTGGGTCTAGCAAGAGGGAGAGAGGGAGGAAGGTCTGCGATGGTGTGCAGGGCAAGGTGGGAGAGGGCTTCCGGAAGGACAGTGGGACACACACCTGCTGGCACCTCACCTGCCTCTTTCCTCCCCTTGGCCAGGCCTGTCTACCTCGTTCCCCATCGACGGCACCTTCTTCAACAGCTGGCTGGCGCAGTCAGTGCAGATCACCGCAGAGAACATGGCCATGAGTGAGTGGTCGCTCAACAATGGGCACCGCGAAGACCCCGCCCCGGGGTTGCTGTCCGAGGAGCTGCTGCAGGACGAAGAGACACTGCTGAGCTTCATGCGGGACCCCTCGCTGCGACCTGGCGACCCTGCCAGGAAGGCCCGCGGCCGCACCCGCCTGCCTGCTAAGAAGAAACCACCACAGGACGGGCCCGGTTCACGGACGACTCCGGACAAACCCCCCAAGAAGCCCTGGGGCCAGGATACTGGCAGCAGCAAAGGGAGTCAGGGGCCACCTGCCAGGAAGCCACCACGGCGAACACCTTCTCACCTGCCGTCCAGTCCTACAGCTGGGGACTGTCCCATCCCAGCAGCTCCTGAGAGCCCCCCACCACTGGCCCCCGAGACCCCGGAGGAAGCAGCTCCAATGGCTGCCGACTCTAATGTCCAAGTGCCTGGCCCTACAGCGAGTCCCAAGCCCTCAGGCCGGCTCCGGCTGCCCCGTGAGAGCAAGGGAAACCGGAGATCGCCAGGTGCCAGGCCTGATGCCGGGACGGGACCGCCTTCTGCTGTGGCCGAGAGGCCAAAGGTCAGCCTACACTTTGACACTGAGACTGATGGCTACTTCTCTGATGGGGAAATGAGCGACTCAGATGTGGAGGCTGAGGACAGTGGGGTGCAGCGGGGTCCCCGGGAAGCAGGGGCTGAGGAGGTGGTCCGCATGGGGGTATTGGCCTCCTAAGTCACCCCTTCCCCTGTCCTGGTCCCCCCATGAGGCCTCAGCCCAGTGACAACTGCCATTTCCAATCTACGCTGAGTGTCTCAGACCCTTGAGGCTGCCACTCTGATGTGGTTTTATTTTTAATATAAAGAGTTTCGAATTCCACACTATTGTCTTTCCTCTGTGCTGGCCTAGGACGTTAGGATTCCTTCCACGGCTCTGGCCACAAGGACCAGCCCTGGTCCTGTTCACCATCACGGCCATGGCAGCGACCCTGCCTGGGCCACATAGTACTGCTGGGCTCCTGGCTACATGTAGGCAAGGTGATGAAGAGCTCAGGACTCCCGCCCGCTGCCACTGGGTGACACAGACTATCGTTTGGGCATTATTATGGCAGATGGGCCAGCCCAGGGCCTGCCCCGCCTTGCTCCCAAATCCCACTGGGGTCCATCGGCGGGGGGTCCTGCTGCACTTCACTGATCCCCAAGGAAGTATAATAAGTGATACCCAGCCAGAGTCTACTCACTGTCACAAGCACAATGAGCTTATACGAGAAAGCACTGAGGGGGCGAAGAGGGCCTACTGGTTCCAAGGGAACCACAGCTGTTCCTGGTCAACCCACATCATCTGAGGCCTGCCTGCCCACCCTGCGACCCTCCACTCCCCTGCTGCTCTGCCCCTGCCAGCGCCCAGCTCGGCGGCTCTGGGGAGGGCTTCCCAGAGCCCTTCCTGAGCTGTGCCATTTTCTCAGGGGACTCCCAGCCAGCCAGCCGCCAGTGCCGGCGGAGGGCTGCGAGGGAGGGCCAGTGCCCGGTCAGGGGCGTGGGGCTCAGCCTCGCCCACTACAGAGAATCGCTCTGGGACTCCAACTTCCTTCCTTCCTTCCTTCGGGGCCAGTCTTGGCTGAGGTCTGATCACTCTCAGACAGCTGACCAGACCAGACCGTTTGCCTTGTCAAGTTTCCTGCTAAGTGATGAGCTTCTTCCTTGGTTTCCTTTTGGAAACTCCTCCTTCCAACAAGCAGTGGGATCCCGGGGCCCAGGATGGGTTAGTGATGGCCTTCTGGGGTTGTTTGAAGTCTTGCTGGATCTTCCTGGTTCCTCTTCTCCTCTGAGCCTTAACCCCGTTTCCCAGCTGTGCCCTTCCAGCCCCTCCCTCCCCACCGTCACCATCCTGCCTTCTCCGCTCCACCCTCTAAGTCCCAGGTAGTAGCTCTGAAGAGTTTCAGTGGAGTGGCCCCAGGGTGATAGCTCAGGGAACAAATGAAAAACAAAAAGGAATTCAGTGAAAACATTTTTTTTTTCTTTTATGACTTACTCCTGGGTCACTTCTGCCACTGGTAAAGCCAGAACTTCAACAAGAACCTTGCAAAAGTCCAGTGAATCAGTCGAATCATTCTGTGGATGCCAAAGAATATTTTGACCATAATACAGCACAGCCAGGACCTGACAACTTGTCACTTGGACTTTTTTTAAAAAATGGAGTTCTTTAGCAACCAAGTGTAGAAACATGTTCGTTGCACACACCCACGGAGGTGAGCCCAAGCTCTCGGACAAGGATGCTGTTCTGCTGCTGCTGGTGTTGGATTTTGGATCCTGGGCCCACTGTGAGCTCTCTTGAACCCTAAAACTCCGCACAGGAGACTGACGATGAAACCAGCGTGGCAAAAGTCTCATCATGGGATCCCCCTCACATAACACAAAGCGCAAATCAGTGGGATGGGGAGCAGGCTGAGCACCCATCCCCGACTCAAGACTTTCAAGGTACGACAGTGGCATAGTCACGGACACTCAGTTTCATGTGAATTTTATCAAAACAGGAAACAAAGATAATGACTAAGTTTAAGAGGGCTGGACAGATGTGTCCAGTCGGAGCAGACTCAGAGTGGGCTTCAAAGACTCTGGGCGTTGGGATGGCATGAGCTACTGTGTAGAGTTTAGTCTGCCTGGCGCCTTGGTAGTAGTGGCCGGTGCAGTGTCAGCAGCAGCGTCCTAACCCCATTCTCTGTTTACTGCCTTTGAACAGATCTTCTTCCTTCCCCGTGCTTCGGGTCACCTCGGGTCACAATCTTGTCTGTGCTGGATTGCCTGGTCTGACCTCACAGGAAGCAAAGGGACCAGCTTTAAAGAACAACCAAACTCTGCCGGAAGGTGGGGTGCTCAGGTCCAGTAGACTCGGTTGGCACTAGCCTGCTTACCTTTCATCCCTCCTGAGGCAGAGTCTGGGCTCTCTGGGGGCGAGGTAGGGCAGAGGACCAGGGCAGGCAGGTGGTAGGTCTGGTCAGGGTCTGGACTGGGTGGGCCAGGCCAGGAGACCAGCACTCCTTCAGAGGACCTCTACTCAAGTTGGCCTCTAGATTTCAACCCACTTCTCAATTGGCTTTTGCTTTGAACTGAATTATCCCTGGGGCCCTGTGTCCTGCACAGAGTCTGGGTGCCTCTAAGGCTGGCTGCCCAGGGCCTGCCAGGCCAGACCCAAGAGCTTTGTCTGTCAGCCAGCTGTCCACTACTGGGACGCCCGCCAGGCTGCAAAGAAGACAAGGACACTGGCCCTCACTGCTGGCCTTCCTGCTGCCAGCGCAGCCCCTTCACTCTGCAGCTTCCCATCCACCGTGCAGGCGGCTTTGCTGCCTTGGAGGTCAGGATGGGAAGCTGGGGAGGTGGCAGGAGGCCTTCTCCAGCCTAGAGGCTGAGGTGCGTCTTTCACACAACCGTATCTGCCCACACTTACTGGAGGGATAAGCTGCTCTGGAAGTTAGCCCGGCAGTCTTTGCCACTCTCCTGGTCCCTGCTGCCCACCTCCTTCCCCCTTCTCACAGTGAGAAAGGATAATGTGCAAGGAAAGTATTTTTATGGATCATAAATGTATTTTAGAACAAACATGGAAAAGAAAGGTTAGAAGGGTTTATTTTATTAAATGAGCTCTGACTTGATGACAGTGTGTGAACATTTGCAGTGTGAAGGTCTCAGGTTCCTTGGAGAAGCCACCCAGGTTTCCAGATGTGGGTGTTGGCCTGTGGATGTGTGAGTTTGTGCCAGGGCACGTCTTGTGTGTCCATGTGCATGTGTGTCTGTGTGTCACGTATGGGCACACAGTGGGACTTGCCAGGGCAGTTTCTAGAGAATCACATGCCCAGTTCTGACAGACATTGGCAGCAGCTGGACTTGGCATTCCTTGCTTACTGCCAGATGTGGCCAACCTCTCTGCCCATACCCCAAGCTCTGCAGAATCGTCTGGATGCCTGTAACAAGGCCCTTGGGGAGGCCACTTCCCATGGCCCCGGCCCAGCTGGCCACATTGGCCAAAGAGCCAGGGCTGGAGCCCAGGACCTTTGGTTGTTCTTTAAGGCACGTCCTGCCACCTTGTCCCTCAGATGCACAGCACTCTGTGCTCCACGTTGGCTCGGGGTGGGAGGATGATATGAATGTCACAGGAGGAGACACCTTCTGTCTTTGTTTCAAAGAAAGTTGATGTGCCATTTGTTAATATACAAGAGAAATATTGAAAATATATTGAAAAGAGCAATTTTAAATTATTTTTGGCTTATGTTGCAATATTTATTTTCTTGTATTAGGAAAGATTCCTTTGTAGAAAAAAAAATGTATTTTTCATTAACGCAAAAACCTATTTCTCCTTTTTGTACATTGTCCATGTTCGCTACCCTTAACGAGCAATAGAATGTATGGCTGCCTCAGGGTGGCCGGTGCCCGCGTGCCCTGCATGATTCTGTGGTCCTGCTACCACGTAGCTCCCAGTCCCATCCTGTCCTGCTCACTCATGGGGGTTTCCAGAGCCTAGCCCTCACTGGAGCCTGTGGCTTCAGGACCCCCTCTGCAATCCTCGTGTGTTGGCAAACGCAGTTAATAAAGCAATGTTTTCTGTGTTGGCTGGTGTGAGGCTCTGTTGCATTGGGGAGTGGGAGAGGGTGGGCTCAGTGAAATAGTGAGTGGTCCCTGGATGTCCCAAGGAATATAGTGAGTGCTCAGTATGCACTGGGGCTGGGCTTACTTAATTTGCTTCTCATAGCTGTCATTCCCTGGGGTTCAGAGTGGATGATGGAGCTTCCCAAAACTACCAGAGGTGAAATTCAGCATCAAAGTCAGAACCCCTTGAGCCACCTACAGTGGGAAGGTTTGGGAGGAAAGTCTGGTTGTTGTTCAGTTACTAAGTCGTGTTCGACTCTGCGACCCCATGGGATGGATTTGCATGCCAGACTCCTCTGTCCTTCCCTATCTCCTGGAGTTTGCTCAAATTCATGTCCATTGAGTTGGTGATGCTATTTAACCATTTCATCCTCTGCTGCCCCCTTCTTTTGCCTTCAATCTTTCCCAGCATAAGTGTCTTTTCTAAGGAATCGGCTCTTCACATCAGATGGCCAAAGTTTTGAAGCTTCAGCTTTAGCATCTGCCCTTCCAATGAATATTCAGGTTTGATTTCACTTAGGATTGACTGGTTTGATCTTCCATGCAGTCCAGGGGCCTTTCAAACATCTTCTCAAGCACCACAATTCTAAAGCATCAATTCTTCAATGTTCAGCTGCCTTTATAGTCCAACTCTCACCTCCGTACATGACTACTGAAAAAAACACAACTTTGGCAATGTGGACCTTTGTCACAAAGTGATATCTTTGCTTTTTAATATGCTGTCTAGGTTAGTCATAGCTTTGGTTCCAAGGATCAAGCATCTTTTAATTTCATGGCTGCAATCACCATCCGCAGTGATTTTGGAGCCTAAGAAGTAGAATCTCACTGCTTCCACTTCTGTATTTGTCCCTAGATCAGGAAAGGTTTTAATCGAGGCTTATTTTTCACTCGTTATTTCCTGAGTACTTGCTTTGGACCAGACTCTAAAGTATGCAGAATGAAGCCAACATCTCTGCCGTGGGGGAGCCCACAGTCCAGCAGAGAGGCAATGAGGGAACTGGGAGGTACTGTGGAGGTCTGTATGGATGAGATGGGGAGGGCACAGGAAGCAACAGCATTCATGCATTCATTCATTCGCAAACAGTTGTCTACTGAGCATGCATCTCATTCTGCCAGTGTGCTGGGTTGTTTGCTGTGATTGGCACCAGAACCCTGCCCTCCCAGAGCTTCCAGGTAACATAGGCTCGAAGGATAGCTAGTTGCTTGCCCAAGGGGAGCTGGCTGGGAGGAAGGGACAACAAGCACTCTGGACAGAGGGGTCCACAAGAACAAAGTTGGATTCAGCTATGCGTGGAAGGGTCTTGAGCCTCCTCTGAGAGTCCAAGGGGAGGAGCATGGAAAGGAGCTTGAACTGAGACTCAAGGAATATAGCTTCTGGGGCTACTGACTTGGTTGTGAACCACAGAGAAGTACCCCATTTCCTCACTGATGGGGTAGACAGTGAGTCCCCAAGGGCACCTCCAGATCCAAAGTTCTGTGATTCCACAATGCAGAAGGCGGTGGAAATAAACCTGGTGTACTTTGAACAACTGTGGAGGAAGGTGTTCCTCACTGAGGGGCCCCATGCCTGCCACATCCCTGGGGATCAGGGAACCTTGTCTGACTGAGACGTATGTGTTCTCTCAGGGTGCTCAGCTGAGTGTGAGAAGGGCTCACTTAGCATCACCTGCAGTCAGTGTGAGGTGCTGGTAGATCAGTCCCCAGGCTGAGGGGGCTCCTGTGTGGCCAGCTCCCCTACCTGTGATTTGGGGCTGTCGGGACTATGGGCCAGCTTCCCTGGGCTCGACACCCTAGATTTTCCCTCCTCCCAGAGCCGGGCCCACTTGGCCACAGTGCTCCAGAAGAGTGATGCAGGGGCCCTGCTGCCAGGCCTGCAGCTGCAGAGCTGACCCAGCTGATAACCGTGGGGCAGAAGAGGGCAAAACACCAGTGGGCCCCAAGCAGCAATGTGCAATAGAAATGAAGTCTGAGGCACAGAGGTAATTCAAGTAGCCACATTTTTAACAAGTAAAAAGGAACGGGTAAAATGAATTTTAATAATATATTTTAGTTAATCCATTATATCCAAAATATGATCACTTGAACCTGTAATCAATATAAAATAATCACTAATGAGCCACTGTACAAGAATCCAAGGGGAGGCCAGGAGTGTCCACTCCCCCACCACTTCGTTCCTGCGCGTATTGATTCAGTATTCATGGCGCATCAGTTGCTGGGCCCTGAGGACACTGGGATGACCAAATGCCCTATGATACCAGGCCAGTGGGGAAGACAGACTTTAATCCTATAGTCCCAAAGCCAGGTGCAGTAACACAGACTTTGTGGCAGAGGGGAGGGACTCTTCCTTTGCCCACCCTGAACTTCCCTTGTTCTGATGAAACTCCTGCAAGGTAGGTACGTAGGATCTGGGGCGCCATCTGCTGCCCAGCCTTGATGCCTGACTATATGTGTTTTTGTTTTTTCTTTTTCCCCACAATTCTTTAAAAAAAGAATCCTATATGGGGAGGGGGGGGACCTGCTACATTTAACAATGTGCAACTGCTTTGTTGTAACAACAAACACGATGTTAAGGAAAAAGAAACCATTCTAAAACATTAAAAAGCAAAAAAAGCGGGTTCCTTGGTGGTCTAGTGATTAGGACTTGGGGCTCTCGTTGTTGGGGTTGCATTCCTTGGTTGCAGAACTAAGATCTCACAAGCCGAACAGCTTGGCAAAAACTCCTTTCCTAGAGTATCCATGACTTCCCTGGGTCCCCCAACTCAAACTCAAGGAGGCTTCTTTTTATTACTGTTAACCCCATTCCCATAGTGATTTTTGTACAACGCCTTAGGAAAGTATGTCTAACCCAGGATCAGGAAACCAAGGTTCTAGTCTTCTGCCGTTGACTTCATGTACCTCAGTTTTTCCATCTGTCAAATAGAAGACGTTGGGGATACCGATTTCTTTAGGTCCTGGTGGGAAAGCCCATGGTCGGAGGATGTGGTCAGTGAGGGTGAGGTGAGAGCCCGACAGGGCCCTCCCTTTTACCTTAAGGCCAACTGGGTAGATGAGACTGACTGTGGCTGCCGAGAGCCTCCAGGCTGGACTTGGGCAGAGCCAGAGCAGGAAGCTTAGGGTCATCACATTGTCAGAATGCCACGGTGGCCACAGATTCATGTCATCAGGAGAGGGGTCATTAGGAGCATAGCAGTAGCCATGGGTGTGAACATGGAAGTGAAGCACCAGATCCAGCCCCGATGGTGACAGGGCAAAGTGCTGAGGAGGACCTGTGGGCAATAGAAGGAAGGTACATTATCTGTTCTGCAGGCTTGGAAGTGGGGCCCACACCTCTCTGGAAGGGCTGGNAGGGTCTTGAGAGTCCCTTGGACTTCAAGGAGATCCAATCGGTCCATCCTAAAGAAAATCAGTCCTGAATATTCACTGGAAATACTGATGTTGAAGCTGAAACTCCAATACTTTGGCCACCTGACGTGAAGAGCTGACTCCTTGGAAAAGCCCCTGATGCTGGGAAAGACTGAAGTCAGGAGAAGAAGGGGACGACAGAGGATGAGATGGTTGGATGGCATCATTGACTCAATGGCTATGAGTTTGAGCAAGCTCTGGGAGCTGGTGGTGGACAGAGAGGCCCACTGTGCTGCAGTCCATGGGGTTGCAAAGAGTTGGACATGACTGAGCGACTGAACTGAACTGAACTGATTGCGTCCCAGGGAGCCCCAGGGTCTCCAGCAGAAGCCAGGAAATCAGGAGGGAGGGATGAAGAGGCTGAAGAGCTGGGCTCTGGCTTCATCCCCTTCAACCACAGAAGCTGCAGTTTTATACATTTTCTTCATCTGGGGACACTGCTTAGCTGTTACATGATAAAATAGTTATTTTGGCACTTCAAAAATAAACGTTAAAAAACCGTAGAGTGTAAGCACATGAAATTCAAGAAGTGATTGTACCATACATGTTCATTTATATCTTCGGATTTTAGGATATCAGCAGTATTTCCACATATAAAACACATAAATGCTGGAACTAACACCAAATACCTAGTTAACCTATGGTGGAATTGAACGTCTGTATATTTTCACTGAAAAAAATTCAACAAGCAACATGTATGACCCTAGAGATCATCATAGGAAGTGAAGTAAGTCAGACAAAGACAAATGATGATATCACTTATCTGTGTAATCCATGAAGTGATAAGATGACCTTATTTTTAGAACAGAAACAAATCCACAAACGTAGAAAACAAGTTGATGATTACTCAAGGGGAAAGTGGAGGGGTAAGTTAGGCGTATACGATTATCAGATACACACTTGTATATGTAAAATAAATAAGCAAGGACGTACGGGAATAGCCACAAGGTCCTCTAGGATTGGCAGAGCCACCCAGCTTCAGCGTGGACCAAATATCGTTTTCCTGGCAGTGAAGGGACAGCGGTACACAGAGGTTGGTGGGGCTTAGTGATTAGCAGCAGCAGGTGAGTCATTTAAAATGTTGATTTACAATGTTGTATTAATTTCTACTGCACAGCAAAGGGATTCCGTTACACATATATGCATGTATTCTTTTTCATATATATTTTTTTCCATAATGGTGTATCACAGGATATTGAATATAGTTCCCTGTGCTATACAGGGTATATGTGCTGAGTCGCTCTGTCCCATCTGACTCTTTGCGACTCAATGGACTGTAGCCTGCCAGGCTCCTCTGTCCCTGGGATTTCCCAGAGAAGAATACTGGGCTGGGTTGCCACTTCCTCCTCCAGGGGGTCCTTCCCACCCAGGGATTGAACCTGTGTCTCCTGCGTTGCAGGTGGACTCTTTACGGCTCGGTGGGCCAGCAGGGAAGCCCGGGCTATCCCATAGGCCTGTGTGTCTATCCATTCTGTATGGAGTAGTTTGCATCTGCTAATCTCACACTCCTGATCCATCCTCCCCCCGCTGCCACTCCCCCTTGGAACCTGCAGTCTGTTGTCTGTAAGCCCGTTTCTGTTCCATAGGTGGGTTCATTGGTGTCAGCGTTCGGGTTCCACATATGAGTGACAGCGCGTGGGATTTGTCTTTCTTCTTCTGACTTCCTTCACTTAGTGTGATCATCTCTAGTGGCATCAATGTTGCTGTAAATGGCATCGTTTCTTTCTTTTTTATGGCTCAGTAGTATTTCATTTCTCCAAAGAAGACACACAAAGTGGCCAACACGCACATGAGAGGATGCTCAGCATCACTAGTTATGAGAAAATGAAAATCACGGCTACCATGAGGGACCACGGCACACCAGTCAGAGAGGCAGCATCTTCACTCACATCTAGTCTGACTCTAGATGATGACTGGACCTCTCCCACAGAACAAGTGACCTCTCCGTATGATCGCTTTCGTTCATTCTTTATGACTGCGCTGGGTCCTCTCTCCTATGAAGGCTTTCTTTAGTTGCAGCAAGCGGGGCTGCTCTTCCTTGCAGTGGCTTTTCTTGTTGCAGAGCACAGGCTGCAGGTGCACGGGCTTCACTAGTTGCAGCACGTGGGCTCAGCAGCTGGGGCACATGGGTCTAGTCACTCCAAGGCATCTGGGACCCTCCTGGACCAGGAATCAAGCCTGTGTTCCCTGCCCTGGTAGGCGGGTTCTTCACTCTTGGACCACCAGGGAAGCCCTCTATGTGGTCTCCTGAATAGACTAGTTTGGGCTTCCTTATAGCACGGCAGCTGGGTTCCCAGAGTGAGCATCCCAGGAGGAAGGAAGTAGATGTCTTGAGGGCCTGGACACAGTTATATTGTCATTTTTGCTCTATTCTATTGACCGAGGACTAACATAGCCCAGATTCAGCATTGACACCAACTCATGACTGGAGGAATGGTAGAGAATCTGGGGGCTCTGTTTTAAAACTGCTGCACTTCCCTAGATGATAGAGAGGTCACATCTCACGTCTGTTCTCGTCGACTGTCTGACTTTAGGCAAGTTCTTTGTGGTAGAAAATACAGTTGCTTGTCAGTATCTATCTCTGCTCTCTTCCTCCTAGGATCACCAGTACAGTATTCCCCCGCCTGTGGCATGTTGGTGGGGCAAAGGGATTAGTTTTAGCTGGTGGAGTAAGGGCAGAAGTGCCATGCCTCTCCTCGCGTTGAGGTAGGTAAGAGACGTGGGTTTTCTCACTCTCTCCTCCTCGCCTACCAGCAAGATGCGGAGAAGCCAGAGGTGGACGTGGGTACAGGAGCTGGGGGAGTCGCAGTATGGAAGGAGCCTGGGTCCCTGAACGACGTCTAGAGTGAATCCCTCATCCCATGCCCTCTGCCCACAGTAACATGGAGGAGAGGGAGGCCTCCACCATGTTAAGTCGCTGAAGTGCTGGGGTTACTTGTGACAGCAGTCAGCCTACTCTAATACATTAACCAGCCTCTCTGAACCTGCTTCCTTACCTGAAAAGCTGGGTATTATCAATAGCTATCATGAGTACCTTCATAAGAATTAAGTGAGATAATTTAACGCACAGGGCTTGGCACATAGGAAGTTCTCAACGGGGGCTCAGGTGGTGAAGAATCTGCCCGCAATGCAGGAGACCTGGGTTTGCTCCTCGGTTCAGGAAGATCCCCTGGAGAAGGAAATGGCATCCCATTCCAGTATTCTTGTCTGGAGAGTCCCGTGCATCCATGAGGCTGCAAAGAGTCAGATATGACTGAGCAACTAACACTTTCAGTGTCGTTGCTACAAAGTTAACACGAGGGCCAGCTGGAAAAGGAGGCAGGCTTGTGTCTGGGAGGATGGCGATCCAGGAGGAGGGGAGCAGTAGGCTGGCCATCGTCATCCCACCGCCAAGATGCCAGCTTCATTTGTTGAGCCCCTGCCTGGGCCAGCCTCCGTTTTAGGGGCACTTCACTTGTGTTCAGGTCAGTCCCCCAAGGCCGGTGTTGTTAACCTTGGGGTCACGATGAGATCTCTGGAGCCCAGAGCCGCTGCTGAAGCTGTCCAAAGTCTCACAGAGACTCGGGCTGGCCACAACAGGTTATTGACTAGAGACGTGCTAACTTGTCCTTTGTTGTTGCTGTTCATCTGCTGCGTTGTGTTCAACTCTTTGCAACGCGTGGACTGCAGCGCGCCAGGCTCCTCTGTCCTTCACTGTCTCCCAGAGTTTGCTCAGATTCATGTCCACTGAGTCGATGGTGCCATCCAGCCGTCTCCTCCTCTGTCTCCCCTTCTCCTCCTGCTCTCAATCTTTCCCTGCATCAGGGTCTCAAAATGTTATTGACTGGAGTGCTTCAGTACTCACCTACCTAATAAATCACAGGCCGCAAGCATCAGTTTCTGCCAAAACTCCCGTGGTCAGTCAAGAGTTAACTGCAGCTCTTCTGACCTCCAAGCCCAATTCTTTTTACTGCAGGGATGACAAATGTGACATGTACATAAAAGAAAAGAAAAAAACGAGGCGTCTGTTGCTGGGGAAGTGTTGTTTTTTCCCTTTGGAGACTTTTCTTTACTTCACATTGTAAGGGTTTACTTTTATACATTAAATATATATTGGCTATGGCTTGGCTGCCAATGTGAAAGGCCCCAGCTTCCTTCCCTCTCCCGGGGTCCTATCCTCTGGCCTCTCTTTTCTGTTTGAACTACACAGGCGTGGTGAAGTCGGTCAGTGGAAAAAGGTCTGAATCTCGTGAACAAAATCCAAGTGTGTGAGGCTCCCTGTAGCTTAGGGTCTCCTGAGAGTAGAGTGGATGTTTTAAAGCCCTCTCAGTGACACCGGTAACCTGAGGTGGGATTGTAACTCCAAAGCGGTGCTTTTTTTCCTGTGTGGTTTGCCAGAAACAGCTTTATTTTATTTCTTTTGGCCTCACTGTGCAGCATATGGGATTTTAATTCCCCAACCAGGGATTGAACCTTTGTCCCCTGCATTGCAAGGCAGTTTTAAAAAAATTATTTATGTTAATTGGAGGCTAATTACTTTACAGTATTGTGCTGTTTTTGCCATACATCGACATGAATCAGGTGCACATGTGTCCCCCGTCCTCACCCCCCCCCACCTCCCTCCCTATCCTATCCTAGGTTGTCCCAGAGCACTGGCTTTGGGTGCCTGCTTCATGCATCGAACTTGCACTGGCCATCTATTTCACATATGGTAATATACACGTTTCAATGCTCTTCTCTCAAATCATCCCACCCTCGCCTTCTCCCACAGAGTCCAAAAGTCTATTTACATCTGTGTCTCTTTTGCCATCTTGCACGTAGGATCATCGTTACCGCCTTTGTAAATTCCATGTATGTGCATTAATATACTGTATTGGTGTTTCTCTTTCTGACTTCATTCTGTATAATAGGCTCCTGTTTCATCCATCTCATTAGAACTGACTCAAACGCATTCATTTTTATAGCTGAGTAATATTCCATTGTGTATATGTACCACAAGTTCCTTATCCATTCGTCTGGCAAGGTGGATTCTTAACTGCTGGACCGCCAGGGAAGTCCCCAGACGCATCCTTCATTTTTCGATTGCCTTGTGGAGCGAGGGCAGCTTTGTCTGCAATTCCACCGAATAAGAAAGGCTCGGGAACCTGCCGAGGAGCAGGTGCTTACCACCCTGATGTTAGATCTTGCTAGATGAAGCAGTTTTACTAGATTAGCCAGTGATGGATTTCTCGTCCTTCCTCTACCTCCCCTCTGAGGTATCAGTTTTGGTTTCAGCAACATAACCCACTGCATAGACTATCGATCTGGAGGTTCAGAGTCAGGCATTAAGGAGTGTCCCTGGACTGCCTTTGCTTTATGTGAACAAGACAGTCCTTCTATCATCTGTTGAAGAGTGTATGGAGCTGAGGCACCAGGTAAAGATGAGGGTTTATATCTTTTACTTACACTGTTCCTCTTCCGGCACTGATAAAACTTTATTTTTTTTTAATGTATTCATAGATAAGCTTTATTCCAATGTTTACATAAAAATGAGTTGATGTCGAACAGGAAAAGGTTTTTACAAAGGGTTAAAATTTATCAAACAACAGAACTTGGCCCTTCCCTTTAGTTTGAATTCAGTTGGCTGATGCATCGTTATTAGTATCCGCCCTCACTAATCATTTTCATCACACACAATATCTAAACGTCTTCGGGTGGCACGTCCTATTTCCATGGAAGTCTCTTAAACTGCTTTCAGTTATAAGAAAAGAGCTAGGATTTTATCGGCTCATACTCTACTCCACTGGAGGCAAAGATACATCCCTCAATTCTATTGTTTAAACTGTGGCTGTTGGCAAAGTGTCCAAATGAAGACTTTAATGCTAACACACAAAGAACATAGTATAATCTATGTATAACAGTAACTTTGCTTCAATGTTTTTTTCTTTAAGAATTATTCTTATTATCTCTCCACAAGGAAGTTATAAAAATACCTGTAAAAACATTGAAAACACTCTTTAAAATCCTGGAATGAAAAATTCTGAAGTATAAATTATGGTACATCTTCTAAGATTTGCAAACAAAGAATAAAATAAATTCTACAAGTTGGAATTTCTGAATGATTTTGGCAGGAATTTACCAGAAGGAGCCAGAGCATCAAACTTTAACAATTTTCTATTTTCATCCCAATTGAGTTTTTGAAAAGCTGTATAATCTGTTGACAAGTATAGTCCACATACAAACTTGCTTCTGTCATTAATGAGGAAGTCAATCTGGAGGACAGAGATTTGTACGCTGGATGCGCCAGGCTCTTCCATGCAACTGACTGGTCTCTTATTTTTTTCATCATGTTTTAAATAAAAGTAAATATATATATGGTAAAAATTTAATTGGTACAAGAAGATTTAACATAATGAGTAAATATCGTTTTCGCCCATAACCTAGAAAATCTGTCTTCCAAATCATGTCACATGAATAATTTGCAAAGTGAAGTCAACCTTAGAGTCTTTTCATCTGAAAATTCTGCTCAGGATTTCTGGAATGTGTTGATTCTCTCATATATTACCTCTGTTACAGAGGAAAGCCATGCAGTCTTAAAAAAAAAAAAAAACCCATGAAAGTAGCTCGCTGGCTCTGCTCCCAGAGAGCAAGTCCAGGCAACACCTTGTACTCCGTGGACCTGGTCCTGGCTACAGGCAGAGACTCAGGGCTCAGAGCTAGGCTCAGCCCTTCCTGAACGCCTCGGAGCCTCCAGGCCAGCTGCACATCCTTCGGAAGAGTGTGATGCGGCCGGCATGTAAGAAGAGCAGATAGGCATCCTCGAAGAGATGAACTAGAAACGGTTCTGCCGCCTCTTGTAGGGCCAGCAGGGCCTGGGCTTGCCAACGGAAGTCCACACCGTGAGTGAACTGAACACAGATTTCTCTCGCCAGGCAGCAGAAGGGGGTCTTTCTTAACAGCAGGTGTGCGGTCTTCTGAAGAGCTCGGCCCTCCTTCAGGATTCCATGTCTCCGGCGAGCAAGTGGACAGGAGGACATGCCTAAGGACGGGCCGGCCGGCGGGCGGCGGAGCTGGGCTCGCGGGGCCCTCGCCTCCTTGGTGTTTCGGGCTTGCGGCCCTGCGGCTCCTAGATCTTCTGAGTCTGGGAGCAGGGGCAGGGAGGGCCGGGGCGCCTCGGCCGCGTGCTGTTCGAATTCCTGATAAAACTTTAAACAAAACGTACCTTCCTTTTTATTTCACAGGTAGTATCTCTGTCAAAGGCAGGATGAGTAAAACCAACTTCTACATTTAAGGTTATCTTTGAAATATTTATGCGTATGCTCAAGGATAAAAAGGCTTTGACTGCTTCCTGCTAAAACAATCAGTGAAGCTGATTTTCTTCTAGAATATTATTTAGTATTATTCTTGTTTTGTTATGTTATTATAGAATATTATGCAATTCTTCTTCAATAAAATTTAGAAAACTATTTTGTTATTGCCTAGACGGGAGGGGAGTTTGGAAGAGACTGGTAACATCTATATGTACAGCTGAGTCCCTTTGCTGTCCACCTGAAACTATCACAACATTATTAATTGGCTATACTCCAATATAAAATAAAAATTGTTTTTTTTAAAAAAAAAGAAAATAAGAAAACTATTTTGTTCTTCAAAAATAGTTTAAAAAAATCTTTGTAGCTGTTTAAAGCTTCCCTGGTAGCTCAGCTGGTAAAGAATCCACCTGCAATGCAGGAGACCCCAGTTCAATTCCTGAGTTTGGAAGATCCCCTGGAGAAGAGATAGGCTACCCACCCCAGTATTCTTGGGCTTCTCTGGTGGCTCAGATGGTAAAAAATCTACCTGCGATGCGGGAGACCTGTGCTCGATCCCCGGGTGGGGAAGATCCCCTGGAGGAGGGCATGGCAGCCCACTCCAGGATTTTTGCCTGGAGAATCCCCATGGACAGAGGAGCCTGGTGGGCTACAATCCGTGGGATTGCAAAGGTTCGGACACGACTGAGCCACTGAGCGCAGCCCAGCAGCTGTTTAAAACTAACACTAGATGGTGCCAGAGAGCTGAAGTGGAAAGGGGTTTGCGTCCAGGGACTGGAAAGACTTGAGTGGAAAGGGGTGGCCTGGGGTTGAGGGGGGGGGGGCATTTCTGAGAGATGGCATCTCGGGGTACTGTGAGGCAGGGGGAGCTAGCACTCTCTTTTGCCCATGCTCTCCACCCTGGCTCTCTTCAGGAAGCCTTTCCACAGCTTTGCACAAACTTTTCAGCCCTGGAACTCATTCTCAGACCCTCAAAACCTGTGGAAGAGGCAAGTCGGCCGTGAGCAGATGAAGAAAAAGGGAGAAGAAGGCTGTGAAGAGGAGAGAAGCGGCTTTCCAGGCTGTTCCCGAGTGGGCAGCGCCTGTCACGGGCGATGTCCGGCAAGTCTCTGCCTCCTGGTGGCCACAGATGCAGGCGGGAGAGGGGAACAAGGGCAGCTGCTCGTGGGGTAGCAGAGGTCACGTCTCCTCATGGGCCACTTTTAATTAGTTGATTAATTAGGCTGCATTGAGTCTTCCTTGCAGCGCACGCCACACGGGATCCTTTGTTGTGGCACGCGGGCTCAGAGGAGGATGGTTGGATGGCATCACCGACACAGTGGACATGAGTCTGAGCATGCTCCGGGAGGTGGTGAAGGACAGAGGAGCCTGGCGTGCTGCAGTCCATGTTGCCATGAAGAGTCAGACACGACTCACTGAACAACAGCGGTCTCAGTGGCTGCGGTGCCTGGCTCAGTTGCCCTGCAGCATGCGGGATCTTAGTTCCTGGACTAGGGATTGAACCCACGTCTCCCACATTGTAAGGTGGATTCTTAACTGCTGTACCACCAGGGAAGTTCCAGGCCCACATTTTTAAAGCATGGAGAGCTGCGTTTTTTTAGAAATTGTGGTAAAATATACACGGCAAAACAACATTTGCATCTTTTTCAAAAAACCTTTTTCATCATGGTAAAACACAGAACGTGAAATTTACCATTTTAAAATATGTCATTTGATGGCATTAAGCACATTCACAGTGTGCTGAAGCCACCATCACCGTCTCCAGATCTCTTTTCATCGTGTAAAACCGAAGCTCTGCACCTATCCACCAGCAGCTCCCCACTCCCCTCCTCCCCTGCCCCTGGCATCCACCATTCTGCTTTCTGTCTGGATGAATATGATGACTCTAGGGACCTCGTGTAAGTGGAGTCATACAGCCTTTATGCTTTGTGTATCTGGCTTATTTCACTGAGCATGATGTCTTCAAGGTTCATCCATATTGTAGCAGGTGTCAGAATTTCCCTCCCTTTTAAGGCTGAATAATATTCGTTGTATTGATATGTGTATCACAGTTTGTTTATCCATTTATCCATCAGTGGACACGGGTTTCTTCTAGCTTTTGGCCACTGTGTATAATGCTGCTGTGCACATGTGTGTACAAATACCTCTTTGAGTGCTTTCTTTCCTTTCTTTTGAGGGTATACACAGAAGTGGCATTGCTAGATCAAATGAAAATGCCATGTTTAATTTTTCGGGAAACAGTCATGCTGTTTTCTACAGTGGCTATACTGTTTAACATTCTTACAGCAATGCAGAAAGGTTCCAAATTCTCTACCTCCTTGCCACACTTGGTCTCTGTTTTGTTTTGTTTTTTCCTCCTTAAAGACTAATCTAGTTGAGGTTCAGTTTTTTTTAAAAAAAACTTTTCATTGAATTTGTTACAATGTTGCTTCTGTTGTTTATGTTCTGGTTTTCTTTGGCTGGGATTTAGGATCTTAGAAGGCAATGGCACCCCACTCCAGTACTCTTGCCTGGAAACTCCTATGGATGGAGGAGCCTGGTAGGCTGCAGTCCACGGGGTCTGAGAGTTGGATACGACTGAGTGACTTCACTTTCACTTTTCATTTTCCTGCATTGGAGAAGGAAATGACAACCCACTCCAGTGTTCTTGCCTGGAGAATCCCAGGGACAAGGGAGCCTGGTGGGCTGCCGTCTATGGGGTCGCACAGAGTCGGACACCACTGAAGCGACTTAGCAGCAGCAGCAGCAGCTCCTTGACCAGGGATTGAACCCACAGCCACTGCACTCTGACAGTGAAGCCTTAATGGATGGAACCAAGGAAATCTCCCTCACCCTCACCTTTGTTTTGGTTTTAAAGATGTATTTATTTTTAGCTGTGCTGGGTCTCCATTGCTGTGCACAAGTTTTCTCTACAGTTACGGCCANTCCTTGACCAGGGATTGAACCCACAGCCACTGCACTCTGACAGTGAAGCCTTAATGGATGGAACCAAGGAAATCTCCCTCACCCTCACCTTTGTTTTGGTTTTAAAGATGTATTTATTTTTAGCTGTGCTGGGTCTCCATTGCTGTGCACAAGTTTTCTCTACAGTTACGGCCAGTGGGAGCGCCTCTTCATTGCTGTGTATGACTTCTCATTGCGGTTGCTTCTCTTGCCACAGAGAGTGGGCTCAATGGTTGCGGTGCACTGGCTAAGTTGCTCTGTGACGCCTGGGATCTTCCTGGACTGGGGATCAAACCCACGTCCCCTGCGCTGGCAGGCGGCTTCCTAATCACTAGATCACCGAGGAAGCTCCCCGCCCTTCTTTTCTATGATAGTCATCCTAATTGGCACGAAATGGTCTCTCATTGTGGTTTTGATTTGTGTTTCCCAGAGAAATTGGGTTTTATTTACTTATTTGAAGTCACAGTCTTTGTTCAGTCACGAGCTTGTGCAGTGGTGAAAACCGTGGGGTCCAGCGTCTGAGCCCTGGAGCTTCTCAGTGCCCCAGCTCTTGATGTCAGCGAGTCCCAGCTGCTCTGAGCCTCAGTATCTCCACCTGACAGAGAAGGTTCATTATAATTCCTTGCACACAGGTTGGTTGGAGGAAGACACAGGTAAGGCACAAGGAGCTTTCAACATGGTTGCTGCATGCAGTAAACGTTCAGAGGAGGTAGCCGTGAATGCACAAGCCCAGTGCATAACTCAGTTAACCAGGAAGGTGCTTAAGTTGATCTGGCCACAGACAGCCTTCCAATTCCTTTCATCTATATCGGTGTGTGTGCTCAGTCATTCAGTTGTGTCTAACTCTTTGCGACCCCACCAGGGTCCTCGACCCAGAGGATTCTCCAGGCAAGAATACTGGAGTGGGTTGCATTTCTTCCTCCAGGGGATCTTCCCGACCCAGGGATCCAACTCGCATCTCCTGTGGTTCCTGCATTGCAAGCGGATTCTTTACCACTGAGACACCAGAGAAGACCTTCCTCAATATTTGCTTTCCCTCAAATCTTGTCCTTGTGTGAGGCATCTTTAGCAGAGAGGAGCCCCCTCTGAGCCCTGCACTAACTGGTTTCGAGGGTCCTTCTTGATACCGAAGTCTAAGCCTGTTGCTGGAGGCCACTGAGCCTATTTCCGAGTCTCAGGTGGAACAGTTCACGTCAGCAGCATCTCCCTGGGATCCTGGGAGACTTTTGGAGCTCTTGGACCACAGTCATTCTTCCAGGTGATGACTGTGCCAGGGCTCCCGCCCTGAAGGCTCAGCTGGACACAGATCGACTAGCATGTGGGGATGACACCTGGAGCTTCCATCTGCTCAGCTCAGCTTCCCCTGCGAAGACTCCTCCCTGGGGCAGGAAGGGTCTGCTGACTCCAGGACTTGAGCTGGCAGGCTTCATGAGGAGACAAAGCGTTGCCATGACTAGAAACATGAAGGAATGCTTGGAGGAAAAATGGGTCAGCTCGAACTTCATTAAATGTGTTCGCCCTTTGCAATTCGGCCAGAGCGAGAAGTGTTTTGAAACAGAATGCGGCAAGGTCACCTGAAGTCAGGAAGCTTGGGAGGAGAGTGGCTGGGGCGGGACACGGGGCCTTTTTCTTCTGAGGAGCTGGTGATAAATTCAGGATGGTCGGTTTCTGGAGCTTGGCCAGGAGGTTTCTGTTCACTGTGCAGGAACAGTCCTTACAGGCAGAGATAGTGTCTGCCCAGGGCAATTAGGGAGCAGCAGAAACAGGAGGGCCAGGCTGATGTGCGGGAGCAGAGAGGCCAAGGGAAGGGCTGGCTCAGGGCACATGGGGACCTCACATGGCTCCCCAGGGGCTGACCCAGGCTCCTCAGGGAGCTTAGGTATGTGTTGGGAATGGTGGGCAGGTTCAGAGTCAAGAGCTAATAGCAAGGAGAGCAAATGTCATAAGAGCTCCCAAAGAGCATCCTAGTAGTCTCCATGGCAACTGCAGACAGAGAATCCACAAGGGTAGCTGGTCATTCCGGGGTTACTCACACCCCTTCCCTGACAAATGCCCAAAGGCAAGCCCCCAAGGCCTGGATGGTGGAACTGAACCCATCTCATTTTGTGGTGTAGCCAGGGGCTTCCCCGGTGGCTCAGTGTTAAAGAATCCACCTGCCAATGCAGGAGACGTGGGTTCAATCCCTGGGTTAGGAAGATCCCTGGAGAAGTAAATGGCAACCTACTCCAGCATTCTTGCCTGGGAAATCCCATGGACGGAGGAGCCTGGACTCTACTATAGTCCATGGGGTCTCAAAGAGTTGGGCATGACTTTGCAACTAAATGACGACAAACAACAGGCATCTTGAGAAGACTCTAGGGTAAGCTACCCCTTGGAGCCTGGGGTTTGGTTTACCAGCCTGGGTAGGGTCACTGATGGGAGACACACAATGACCACCTCTTGTTTTCACTCAGGAAGCAGCTCAACCACGCTTTCCCCGGGTCCGTGGCTCATTGCTCGGCAGAGAACATTAAAAGCATCCATAAAAGAGAGATCACAGATTCTGTTGGCCGTAAACCTCAAAGATGAATTTCCTCACCACATTTTACGAGTATGGGTTTTAAAGCTTTCACAATGGGGCTGCCCTTCTCCAGAAGCCATGAACTTCCTCCTGGGGCGATGATTTGTGATGTTCACTCAGCCAGGAGACGACCTCAGACGATACCTGATGACTCAACATTTGAAACTGACAAAGGCCATTATCCTTTGTTTTCTTTTCCGTGGGTGGCAGAGGGGAGATGCTAGTCCACAGATGGGATCTTCTGAGGAAGCTACAGTGGGGGTGACCAGAGATGCTGTGACCTCCGGCAGTATCCGGAGACCCTGAGGCTTAGAAAGAACAGGCAGCATTACCATGTGCCTTTTGAAGGGTGGCACTTCCCAGGTGGCACCAGTGGTAAAGAAACCTCCTGCCAATGCAGAAGATGCAAGTTGGATCCCTGCATCCAGAAGATCCCCTGGAGAAGGGAATGGCAACCTGCTCCAGTATTCTTGTCTGGAAAATTCCGTGTACCGAGGAGGCCTTGGTAGGCTACGCTCCATGGGGCTGCAAAGAGTCGGACATAACTGAGCACACCCTCACTATGAGGGGAAGGCAGTGAGATGAGCAAAACCATAGATCATTAGAGCTGGACCAAGTCTTTGGCATCGTTTGTCCCAGTTGGTTAAATTTACAGATGGGGCACCAAGCCTCATCACCTTTGAGGCTTCATTCAAGGTTATCCAGAAGCCTCAACACTTAAAGATAATTCTTTAATTACCAAAGCAAAGTTTCCTTCCTTAAGTGGGACAGTTAAATGAAATACAGGCCTTCATTTGTGGCCTAATAATAACCCAAAAGTTTTCTCCTGCCCTAAATGAAGAAACCTCATTAACAAATGGGGCTTTTGTTTGAGAGAAGCCACAAAGCATGGCCTGTTTCTGCCGCCCACCCCGCCCCCTGCTTCGAAGGACAGCAGCAATTAGAGCTTGTGGCTTAGGTGGTGCATTTTTGTGCCTTCTCTGCGCTTACAGAGAGATTAGAGTCATTAATGAGAGGCTAATGATACAGCTCTCAAACTTAACTAGAATTCACTCTGTTTCCTGGAAGAAATACAGAAAACTGCCCCCTCCCCCTTCCTCTAACCTGTTGTGGTGAATTCAGGCTAACCCTGGTGCAAGGGGCAGATTTGCAAAAGCTGGGCTGATTAAAGCCCAATTACTTTGGCAAAACGTTTTCACCAAGGAATGTGTTCTCAGCAAGGACGGAACCCCCAGACAATGGGTGTGTATATGATATGGTTTGGAAACCTGGCTTTCTCTGCTGGTCTTGTTTTCCTTCTGTCAGAGCTTTCATGACCCCAAAATGATCTGCTTGGTCACATTTTGTTCACAGTTGGCTTGGCTTCGAACTGGCTCATTCTCTCTGTTGTCATCTCAGACATTTGTTTTGAAACAAAGGCCTGGCCTTTCGTTTTGTGTATGGACAGTGCTGTGTTCTTTGTTTTCCTGATAGAAACTGAATCAGATCTGCACAATACATAAAAAAGCTGCTAGCCTCGGCCTGGGCTTCCCCGGTGGCTCAGACGGTAAAGGATCCATCCGCCTGCAATGCCGAGACCTGGCTTCAATCTCTGGGTTGGGAAGATCCCCTGGAGGAGGGCATGGCATCCTGCCAGCAAAGGGCTGTTATGAAGCCACCTCCCACATCAGCAGCTGCGTATTGGGATGCGGGCTGCAAGAGAGGGTTACCCCATCCAAGGGGTCAGGGAGCTGGGGTGTTTATGCTCCACCTTGTCAGTGGTTGGTTGGGAACTGGAGTATTGATGACTTGCATGCCGCTGACCATTACAGCTTGGAGACAGCCTCAGCAAAGAGATGGCGCTGGCAGTGGCAGTCCCGGCGCACTGGCTGTGGACGGCGTGAGGACGTTACAGTGTCTCGTCTTCATTATATTCTTCTCCTCTCACCGCTTTCTTACTTCCGACATTGGCGTTTACATTCGTCCTGCAAACTTTCCTCTGTGTCCCCTCACTGCCCCTTCCTCATTTGTCCATCCCTCCTCTGCTCAGGGATGACGGTGCTCTGAGCTTGGACCCCCTCAGTAGCAGAGCTTGAGTTCGAGTGGTTGATTTTGAGGGGGGAAGTGCGGTCCCAGGAGGTGTTGGGCTTCCCCAGCGGCTCAGATGGTAAAGAATCTGCAGGAGGTGTGGGTTTGATCCCTGGGTCCAGAAGATCTCCTTGGGGAGGGCATGGCAACCCACTCCATTATTTTTGCCTGGAGAATTCCATGCAAAGAGGAGCCTGGTGGGCTACAGTCCACAGGGTTGCAAAGAGCTGGACATGACTGAATGACTAACACTTCCAGTTTCAGGAGGTGTTGGCAGGGAGTCAGAGGTGAGACAGGGAAAAGTGAGTCAAGAGAGCAGGCTGATGAGCCCATTATCGCTGTGGGCATCTGAGCAGCCCCCCGGGGGCTTCTGGGAGGTGGTGCCAAACACACTGCACATAGCCTCACTGCGTCCCGGCCCCAGGCAGAGGAGGACAGAGAAGCTGGATGCTCCATCGCAGCTCCTCTCCTGCACTGGTCGAGGGCAGAGAGCCACAGTGGTCACGGGAGGGAGGTGCTGTATGTATTCAGGAGCGTGGGTGCTGGGCCCCCGGGGCTGCCCTGTGACTGTGCCTGGAGTTGGAGCTGCTGCGGTGCGCGGTGCTCCACACGCTCGCCTGCCTCCTGTTTATGGGGGAGGAAAGCAGACAGGAAGCAGCTTACCGAGGCCATGCAGCCTGGGCAGTGGCCATTCTGGCTGCGGAGCTGGAGCTGTTTTGCTGGTGTCCGCGGCGATGTGTCCTGTCTGCCGCCGGCCCAGTGCAGCTGGCTCTCTTGGCCTTGACCTTGAGGACATCTCTAGTGAGCTGCTCTCCTGGGGAGCACCAGGGCTTCCCTCCTTGGCTCCACTGGACGCCTTGGAACGCCACTCCGCTTGGACGCCTCAGGAACACAGGGCAGGGGTCCTTCCTGAGCCCACTTTTTCTGTGAGGTTCTCGGGAACTGGAAGTTGAGAGGCTAAAGGCCCAGTTAGCCAGGGATGGGGTGGGTTCCCGGTCCCCTGATTCTTAAGCGCTGTGTTCTCCCTGGGTTGGGGTTTGGTGATCAGGCACTCCTGCCCGCTGCTGGGTGAGTGTATGTTGGGGACATCTCGTTGGTGGACAGTATGGTTACTGTCAAAATTACAAATGCACATGGCTGTCCACCTAGAAATTCCCCTTCAGGGAGGTTGTCATGTAGTTATACTCCCATGTATGTGAAGCAGTCTTTGTATTTAGTGGTCCCTGCAGTACCGTCTGTGCTAAAAAGACTGGAAATGGCCTCAGTGACCGTCCATAGGGAACTGGCTAAAGCAGGTCATGAAATGCCTTGTGGCCATAAGAAAGTAGAGAAGTGGGGACTTCCTTGGTGTTCTGGTGGTTAAGAATCTGCCTTCCAGTGCAAGGGACGCAGGTTTGATCCCTGGTCAGTAAACTAAAATCCCACATGTCTTGGGGCAACTAGAGAAAGCCCACACACTGCAACAAAGACCCAGTGCAGCCAAAAAAATAAAGAGAAGAAAATGAAGAAGTGTATGGTCTATTTATTTGTTGGAGGGAAACCCCAAGGGGCAGAACAATGCTATAATTTGTGTAAAGAAAAAATGCTGTATGTATTCGATTGCTTGGAGACCCACCATGGATTGCCTCTAGGAAGCTGGAGTCTGGTGGAAAGGAAACTTTCTCTGTACACCCTATGCTGTCTTTTGAATGTCACATCATATGGATACATTGAGAACCTACTAAAAATAAAACGTAAACATTTAGTGTGTTCTTTTGTTTTATTGTATTTCACTCTGAAAGCCTAGTCTCCTTATCTGTAAAATCAGGAAAATACTATTTATTTCAGAAAGTGATGACCCTTATATTCTTTTTTTTTTTTTTTTTGGCACTCATGGCCCTTATGTTTAATTTCAGGAGTGGTTGACTTGGTCTGTCCCTACTGCTCCAGGAGAAGCCCCATGAGGGCAGAGCCTGGGTATCACTTGCTCACCACATTTGGTGGATGCCAAACAAAAATGTTTTCAGGGAATGAATAACTCAGTGGAAGCACTTTGCTAATTAGAACATCCGCTTCCCCCAACCCCCATCTTCAAGGGATGCAAATCCAGATTGATTTTCTTTATTTTATGGTTTGACCTCACTATAGATTCAAAATTTGATCAGTATTCTTTTTTAAAAAAGTTTTATTGAAGTGTAGTTGACTTACAGTGTTATATTAATTTCTTCCGTATAGCAGAGTGACTCAAGTATGCACACATATACATTCTCTTTAAAATATTTTTGCATTATTTATATTACATTCTCTTCCGTTATGATTTATCCTGGGATACCGAGTATAGTTCCCTGGGCCATACAACAGGACCTATTTTTCACCCATTCTATATGTAGTAGTTTGCATCCACCAACCCCACTAACCCCAATCGTGCCCTCCCCGCCACCCTTGGCAACCACAGCTCTGTTCTCTGTCTGTGAGTCTGTTTCTGTTTAATGGATGTGTTCGTTTGTGCCATGGTTCAGATTCCACATATAAGCGATAGCATATGATATCTGTCCTTCTCTTTCTAGCTTCCTTTGCTTAGGACGAGTATCTTTACGTCCATGTTATGTTGCGGCCCGTGGCATTACTTCATTCTTTTTAATGGCTGAGTAATAGTCCACGTACCACATCTTTATCCATTTATCTGTTCATGGACATTTAGATTTTTTCCATATCCTGGCTATTGCAAATAGTGCTTGCTGCTAGTCCACACAGGGGTGCGTGCAGGTTTTCAGATTATAGTTTTGTTGAGAACATGCTCTTTATGTTTTTGTCATCACTCATTTACAGCATCAAATTGCAGGGGGCAGCCATGTGTCGTGGCTCAGACTATCCAGGTTCAGACACCAGCTCTGGTGCTTATTAGCTGTGTGACCATGGCAAGTTACTTAAACTCTCTGTGCTTTAGTTTCTGCATTGGTTGATTGAAAGCTGTGTAAGTACCTAGCACATAGGATTGCTGTGAGGATACAAAAAGTTCATATATCTAATGCTTAAAACAGTGCCTGCATTCTAAATGTGAGGTGCTGTAATTTGCCTGACTTTGATACTTTTCCTGTTATAAACACTCAACTGTATGATTCTGGCAAAACTTCCTCCAGGATTTGGCAAGACCTTTAAACAAGTAGGACTACTTTTCTGCTTGTATCCCCTTTCAGGTCTTTCTTTCCTGGAGTGTTAAGGTGGCTTGTTCTCTGAATGTGCTCTCGTTTTTCCAGAGAAGACTATCCTGGAACAGAGGTTCCTCACTCAGGGGATGTTGGCCTCCAGGTGGCTGGGCAGGGGTTATGTGTGGGTGTGGGTGGCTGTTTCTCGACACCTTGAGTCTCTGCAGAGTCCTGAATTTCCCCGAAGAACCCTCTTGGCCCCCTGCCAGCCTGTCCCATGAAGCCACGCTCCCCTGTTTCCTCCAGGTACAGCCTGGGTGGAATAAGATCCCCTGGAGGGGGAAATGACAACCCACTTCAGTATCTTGTCTGGAGAACCCCATGGACGGAGGAGCCTGGAGAGCTACAGTCCACGTGGTTGCAAAGAGCTGGACACGACTGAAGCGACTAAGCGTGCACAGCTTGGGTGGAATTGTTCAAGTCCCAGGTGGGACCAGCCTCTCCTGGTGAATCTGGGAGAGTTGGAGACAGCCCAGGAAGATAAGGAACAGCAGGACGCCTTGGAAAACCCTCTGTTTTCTGTGTGAGCTGGTAAGAAAAGGGAGGCTTTTGCTGCGAGCTCACTGATGATTACTGCTGAAAATCGTGGCTTCAGTGGCCTTGATGGAGACACACAAAGGACACTGACAATTGGAGCCTAAACTTCTCGGAGCTGCTCCGTGGAGCTTGGGGCTGGGCCTGTGGGGAGCTTGGCTGGGCTCATCAAAGTGGCTTGGGACAGCGGCTTTGAGGACGTTTTTGCAGCGTCTCTCTGTGTTCTGATGGGCCTTTCCAGTGCTCTTAGCCCTTGAGTGTCTGACCATCCGGCCTCCTCTCTGACAGGCTGGGAGAGGCTGGGCCTCCCGCCCTGCCCTCCTGAGCCCTTTCATCTCGTGCTTGCCTTGGAGCCACTGTGCTTCCTGGTGCTGCTGGAAAGTCTTATTCCTGCCGGGAGGCCGGATGCCTGGCAGGTGCTGGCTCATTAGTGCCAGGCAATCTCCACGGAGCCTGCCCTGCCTGTTTGAAGCGTTTCCCGGAGCGGGCACGGCTACCCCGGCTTGGCTCACTGGAGCGCGAACCGGTGGCTGTGACAGCCGAACTCTCACACCAGGGCCTGGGCTCGGAGGCCCAAAGTCGTCAGCTTTCTTTTCAGGAAGCTAGGAACATTTGCTTTTCATCTCATTTCCCGACACAGGATAACATCTCATCAGAGTAAAACAAAGTCTGCTTTTGCCACGCCCCCTCCCACCTTGGCCATATGGAAACAGCGGTTTCAAAAACTGAAGGCGGGACTGTGAGCCGGAGGCAGCCTTGAAGAGGAGAGGAGGCACCTGTCCTCTTCAGATCCTGGGCTTTAGCTCCTTATCTGCTGGATCCAGGGGGCAGGAGGCAAGAAAGAGTGAGGCTGAGTCAGGGTGTGGCCATCTCCCTTCTCTGTGTAGTCCCTGTGCTCCAAGGGCCATGACAAAGGAAGAAAGTGTCCAGAGCTTGAGTCTTTAGCTTTTCAAAATAAGAAAAAGTCCAAACAAACAGACAAGCAAGCACACGCCCCCCCAGCCCCCTCTCTGCACACACCGCCCCCTGAACGTGGAACATGAAGGAGGGACGGCGGATGGAGGGCAGCTATGTCTGCTCTGCTGATGTGTTTGCCTCACACTGTTTTTTTTTTTTTTCCCTTCCAAGCTGAGCCAACATTTAAACACTGAGGGATTTAAAATAACAATCTGGAAAATCTGGAGTCCCAGACCGCACTTGTAGTTGCAAAACCAGATGGAGCCTTGGTGTTGCAAGGAGCGTGTCAGCGTCTGACCACCCCACTCCCTGATCCCCAGCTGCTTTCCGGCCCCTTTCACATTCCTGCTTGCCATCGCTGATGGGAAAGGTCTGGCAACCAGCTGTCGTCACAGCATTTTTCTGAATTAAGCTTTCTGGAGCAGTGTGGGTATGGTTTCTAGTATTCTTCGATTATTCTCCAGATTTGCCTTCCTCCCTCCACTCCCCTGAGTAGGTCGATTAACCTTCTTTTTGTATTCAAATTAAGCCTAGCGGGTGAGCTTCGACTTGAAGTCTAAGACCTTGGCTTAAAGAATTTTGCTATATGATTTTAAATGATTTGCTACATTTGTGAATGCTCTGATTTGAATGATTTTGAGAACATGGGAAAGTGTAAGTGTGTAGATGTGTGAATAGTGGTATTTTCCCTCGGTTTCAGATTTGTGCTATAGCACTGGGCTGTGTCAACTTAATCATTCCCCCCCCCCCCCCAAGGAACTTGTCTATTTCACGTAAGATGTATTTATTGGCATAATGTTGTTCTAACCCTTCCTTATTATCCTTTTGCTAATTGCAGGATCTGCAGTGATGTCCCTCCTCTCATTCTTTTTTTTTTCTTGCAGAGCCTCACAGTTTGGGAAATTTTCGTTCCCCAACCAAGGATCAAGCCTAGGCCCTCGGCAGTGTAGGCACTGAGGCCTAACCACTGGCCCACCAGGGGATCACCTCCTGTCTCTCATTTCTGATAACTAACTTAACGGTTCTTAATACAACTATTCCTTGACTATGTCCATGTATTCTATGGGCTTCCCTGCTGGTTCAGTCGTAAAGAGTCTGCCTGCAATGCAGGAGACATGGGAGATGTGGGTTCAGTCCTGGGGTCAGGAAGATCCCCAAGAGAAGGGCACGGCAATCCACTCCAGTATTCTTGCCTGGAGAATCCCATGGACAGAGGAGCCTGGCAGGCTGCAGTCCCTGGGGGTCACAAAGGGTCAGACATGACTGAGCAACTGAACACACACACACATACGTGGGTCCTATATCCATCTGTATCATCGTATTGTTATTATTTTTGGCTGTGCCGTGCCCCTCTCAGGATCTTGGCTCCCTGACCAGGGATTGAACCTGTGCCCCCTGCAGTGGAAGGGTGGAGTCCTAACCGCTGGACTCCCACATCTGTACCTTTTTAGATTCTCCCAGTTGCCTCTGTTTCTTCTGAAGGGACCTCCTGGGTTATCCTACAGCCACCACTGCAGCCAACCAGTCGCCTGTCCTGCGAGCGCTGGGACCTCTCCGTTTCCTCTGCTAGGCAACTGGGCCAAGTAGCCATAGGCCCAGAGTCTCTGGATTTGAATAAACAGCAGGCACCATTGTAGTTATGAGATCCAAGATCTGTAGCTGCAGGGGAGGGTCACCCCATGAGGGGAACACTGATGGGAGACAGAGGTGGGCTGGCCAGGACTGGAACGAGGGTGAGGAGAGTGAGGCACTGAAGGCCAGAGTAAGGAGGCACCTGCCCTCAGCCCAGGTCTTGCGCCTTCAGCCCTCCCTCTTTCTCTGTCCGGCGTTGGCAGAGTAAACTTCCCTGTTTCCTTTCTCCCACAGCCTGCTCTCAAGAGCCGTCTTCTCCCGCAGCCCGTCTTCATCTCCACGTGTGGAGTGATCCCACTTGCCTGGTGGCCTGTGTCTCTCTCTGCAGCAATGCTCTGCAGTGCTTTCCCCTTCCCTCCACTCCTTCCCTTTGCCCTATCTTAAAGTCGTGTCCGACTCTGTGTGACCCCATAGACGGCAGCCCACCAGGCTCCCCCGTCCTGGAGATTCTCCAGGCAAGAACACTGGAGTGGGTTGCCATTTCCTTCTCCAATGCTTGAAAGTGAAAAGTGAAAGTGAATTCGCTCAGTTGTGTCCGACTCTTAGCGACCCCATGGACTGCGGCCCACCAGGCTCCTCCGTTCATGGGATTTTCCAGGCAAGAGTACTGGAGTGGGGTGCCATTGCCTTCTCCAAAAGCCCAGGGACAGCATCCCCTGAATGAAGCATAAACATCAGTCCTTGTCTCAGGCTCTGCTTCGTAGAGGATATGACTAATGTGGTATGGAAGTCCAAAGACAAGACATTAGGTGAACTTCATTATTAATTTGCTTTTCACCTTTTAATGAGATAGTGTAATAGAAAAAAAAATCAATCTGATTTTTTGAGGAAAAAGTGCTAAGTTGCTTCAGTTGTGTCTGGCTCTTTTTTGACCCTATGGACTATAGCCCACCAGGCTACCCCGTCTCTGGGATTCTCCAGGAAGAATACTGGAGTGGGCTGCCGTTTCCTCCTGCAGAGGATCTTCCCGACCCAGGGATAACCCATGTCTTTCTACATCTCTTGCATTGGCAGGTGAGTTCTTTTGTTAGACCTTGCGGTCTTTTCCTAAGACTTGTCGCTCCAAAGATCACCGAGACTCGGATTCGATGCAAACAGCAAGAGGATTTATTGAGCCGGCGTGCCGGGGTTCAGTCACCTCCAGGGAGGAAGGAACCCCGAACAGTGGTTACAGAGCATTTTTAAGCACAAAACCCACAAACGGGTGTAGCTAGGGTGGGGACAATTTGATTGGTTCACATGTCTCGACTTTTACAGGGATAGGCTCGTTTGCTATCAGGTCTATACGGCTGGTCAGGGCCACATTCCAACGGCCTGAAAAACAATTTTTTTAGAAAGTCCCTGTAGGAAAAACATCCCTTGAGAGAGCCTAAAGGCCACATTGCATTAGATAAGAACCTGCCATGTTACATGAGATAAAAACCTGCTCTCAAGGGTTTAGCAAAAAACTTAATTTTTCTCTCACTTTACCACTAGCACCTTGAGTGAAAAGTAGAGGCCCTTAAAGGGATGTTCACAGGCTGAATCTGCTGTTTTCTTTAATCTGTAGGTTAAAAAAAAATTGAGTGACCATTTAAGAATCAGGTAATTTCAAGAAAAAAATCCAGATTTTTTGAAACGTATTTTGGGACAGTGGAAGATTTGGCAACACAGGCCAGCATTTATCTGGAGCTGGGCATCGGCTGCCCCCTTGAGAAGGAGCAGATGAGCACACACCACTGGGCCGTAGGCCAGGACTCCAGGGTGACAAATATGTTTCTACATATGGCCCCTCTCTCCATGTTTATGCCTGGTTCCTTGTAGGTACTGGGTTTTAAAATCTCCAGGGTAAAGGAGATTCAGCTGCAAGTCTTGTTGGGATAGGACTTGCTTCTCAGAACGCTTATATACATGGTGACTAACGGCTTACAGGTTGCCGAATCATCTGGCCCAGTTAGAAGTGTTCTTTGATGGACAGTGGGAGTAAGATCAAGTAATATGGAACACCAAGATCCTTCCTGCATGTGCGAGGAAGATTGTCCCTAAAAAGATGACAGTGTTCTTGAGAGCTCCTGAATCATGAGAGAGACAGAACTCTCAGCACCAGTAATGCTGTGAGGAAATCTGGCAACAAAGCCTCTGAGAATTAGAATATAAATATATATATAGTGTGTATATATATATATATGTATTTATAAATATGAATTATAGTGTATGTATTATACATATACATAAATATACACACACTATATATTATATTGGGCCTTCCCTGGTGGCTCAGATGGTAAAGAATCTGCCTGCAATGGGGGAGTTCTAGCCCTGGGTTTGGCAGATCCCTTGGAGAAGGGAATGGCAACTCATGCCAATATTCTTGCCTGAGAAATCCCAAGGATGGAGCGGTCTGGCAGGCTACAGTCCATGGGGTCACAATGAGTTAAACATGACTGAGTGACTAATACTTCACATTTCATTATATTATACTATGTCGTATGCATATTACACTATACATCACATACTAGCATATTACACATACTGCTTTTACACTGTATATTAGGCATAGTATACATGTGTACATATATGTAAAATATACACATAGTATTGTATGCAGTACCTACCTGCCCAGTCACTCAGTCGTGTCTGACTCTTCGAGATCCCGTGAACTGTAGCCCGCCAGGCTCCTCCATCCATGGAATTTTCCAGGCAAGAATATTGAAGTGGGTGGCCATTTCCTACTTCGGGGGATCTTCACGACCCAAGGGTCGAGCCTGAGTCTCCTGCGTCTCCTGCTTTGGCAGGTGGATTCGTTACCACTGAGCCGCCTGGGAAGCCCTGCGTGTGTAGCACATATAAATGTGTATACAAGAGTGTATATAGTATGTGTTGTAGTCACAGTGTAAAGGCAGCATACACAATCTTATATACCATATATACAGCGCATATGTAAATTTGGTGGTGCTCTCGGAGTGCGAGTCTTTGAGCCACTTGTTCCTGGGTGCTGGCACTGGGTGTAAATCGCCGGCCAGCAATGTGATGCTTCTTTCAGCAGGTGCTCCACCCTGTCTCTTCCCTTCGGTCTCCTCCTGTCCTTCCTCTTCTTGGTGTCAGTCCCTACCTGATCTGCAAGCAGCCACACGGAGCTGAAGAGGAGCAGCATGTGGAAACCAGCAGCTCTTCCTGTGGCTTCTTTTTTCTCCGCTGCGGACATCCCTGCCTTAGAGCTGGACGGCACTTCAGTCTTTCCCGAGTGCTCTCACTTCTTTCATCTCAGTGGCTCCCTCTGCGTCCTGTCCTTGAGTGGGACAGAGCCGCAGAACCTGGTGTAAGCTGGAAAGTGAGCCGCAGCGAGGTTAAGCGCTTTGTCATCCCGCGAGGAGCAGGGCGGCAGGCAGGACAGCGGGGGCCCAGTCCCAGGCCTTCCGGGCTTCCCCGCTCCGCTTCACCCCCGCCAGTGGTGGGCATTTTCTACTTTAATTCGTCAGGCAGGATGACGGAGCCAGCACTTACACATACCATGGGATGCACTCCCGTACTGACATCCATTCAATGGGCGCAACCGGTTTTTGCAAATGAATTAGAAGAACAGAATTCATATCAAAGCAAAGAGAAGTGCTGTTCAGCAAACTTTGGACGAGAGTCCCACCTTTTTGGTTTCCCAGGCTCTAGCTATTGCTTGGCCTGGGAGCAGATTTCCATCCCTTTTGACGTGGATTTTTGAATACTGTAAAGCGTCATCTGGGCTTTCACTTGGGATTAAAAGAGTTTGGATTTCAGGGACAGATTGTTGAGACGTGTCTTTCTTGCACATCTCATAATCCAAAGCAGGAATGCACCTCACAGTTGGTAGGACCTGAAATATGCCTACAATATTGGACTTAAAAAAAAAGCAATCAAAAAACAAAAACAAGGAGAGTGTGTATCCCTGCTTAGAAAGGCTAGAACTAAAAAGATCATTGCTACTAGCTGCCGGCAAAATGCTAACATACGATTTTAAAGAAAGACTGACATTTTACTACTTTGCTCTGAAGATTCGATAAATAAATGTATGGACCTCAGGGCCAAACAGGTGGAAAAGCCAGTGCCAGGGAAACACAGGGCAGGAAGAGGCAGAAGTAAACATAATTCCAGGAGTAAATGTGACTTTTGGCTGAGGACAAGGTCTGTCTTGAGAGGGCTGTCTCATGACCAGCAGAGTCATTAAGGGGTGGGGGAGTGCAGAGCAAGTCAGGACGCAGTGACCACGAGGAAGGGGAGGGTGTGAGGAGCTGCTCCTAGTCAGCGCTGTCCTGAATATCCAGACAAACGATTTCAAGCGTGAATGATTAATTAGTCAATTGACATTCATCATTGAGAAAAACCAATAAAACAGAAGCCAATCAATCCAGAAAGGTGGTTAATAAAAAATGAATACACTTTTAGCTTGGAGCACTCTTTGTAATTGATCACCTGTTTGACTAGCTTTTCTTGCAGATGTCAAAGGAAGAATCACAGTCAAATGGTGTATCTTCTGACAGAGTGACTTCACTTTCACTTTTCACTTTCATGTATTGGAGAAGGAAATGGCAACCCACTCCAGTGTTCTTGCCTGGAGAATCCCAGGGACCGGGGAGCCTGGTGGGCTGCCGTCTATGGGGTCACACAGAGTCAGACACGACTGAAGTGACTTAGCAGCAGCAGCAGCAGGTTCCATATATGGTTTTTAGTCCACACGTTCAAATTTTGTGGTCTGTGGGATCATACCTCTGAAATGGCAGTGTGAGTCCGTGAGAAAGTGGGCTGACTTACAAACATTTATTTTGCAGAAACAATCTTCAACTGGCAGTCTAAAAAATGAGTAACAATGAAATCAATAACAGTGGTGAAACGCTGATAGATGGCCTGTGGATATGAAGGAAAAGCAACAGTAGAAGAGATGTAACTTGACTTGGGACCTGTAAAGGGGTAGGGGCTGGGAACGTGGAAGTAGAAGCAGGCACACGTGTGAGCGAGCAAGTCTTGCAGGCCAGAGAAAGGGCATGATTTCTTCGTACCTCCCTGAGATCCCAAAGAGTCGAACATGCATGAGTGACTTTCACTTCTCTTCACTTCACTTTGAACTTCTTCAGTCCTCTTTTCTCCCTCCAGCATTGAACTTCCCTGCATCTCCCAGGAAATCTGATTCCTCTTCATCCAACCTGAATTATTAAACTTGGATTCACATAAATAACACTAAAATATACATGAAAGTGAAAGTGTTAGTCACTCAGTCATGTCTGACTCTTTGCAACCCCGACTACACGGTCCATGGAATTCTCCAGGCCAGAATACTGGAGTGGGGTAGCCGTTCCCTTCTCCAGGGAATCTTCCTACCCAGGGATCTAACCCAGGTCTCCCGCATTGTAGGGCGATTCTTTTACCAGCTGAGCCACCAGGGAAGCCCCCGTATACAAAAGGATATATTAAAATACATGGGCTTCCCAGGTGGTGCTAGTGGCTAAGAACCCACCTGCCAATGCAGGAGACATAAGAGATGTGGGTTCGATCTCTGGGTAGGAAAGGTCCCTTGGAGAAGGGCACAGCAACCCACTCTAGTATTCTTGCCTGGGAAATTCCATGGACGGAGGAGTCTGACAGATTATAGTCCATGGGGTCGCATAGGGTCAGACATGACTAAATTGACTTAGCACACACATATTAAAATATATAAATATATTCGTGCATGCGTGGTAAGTTACTTCAGCTGTGTCTGACTCTTTGCAACCCTATGGACTGCAGTCTGCCAGGCTCCTCTGTCCATGGGATTCTCTAGGCAAGAATACTGGAGTGGGTTGCCATGCCCACCTCCAGGGGTTCTTCCCGACCTAGGGATCAAACCTGTGTCTTTTATGTCTCCTGCATTGGCAAGTGGTTTTTTTTTTTTTTTTAACCACTAGTGCCACCTGGGAAGCCCAAATAAATATACAAATAATTATAAATATATAAAACATACATGTATTTGTACATGCATTCACTCTGCAGACCTCCAGACCCCTACTGCAGCTTCCATCTCTTACTGAGTGAACAGTAATGTTGCTGTGGCCACAGAGACACACTTCCTGCAACACCAGCCTCCTCCACCCTCAGTTGCATTTTCCTTCTCCGACTGACTCTAGGGCTCACTTCCCTTCCTGTGGCTACACTAAGCCCTCAAGGTGATGATGGAGCCGACCACGGAAAGGCGATGGTTGGACTGAAGAGAGGGGTGGGGAATGGCGGGAGTGTGAGTGTTGTGTCTAAAGCCATGGCAAGCAAAAAAGGGCTGGCAACGTCCCTGGAAGTCCAGTGGTTAGGACTTCCATGGCACTTTCCCTGCAATGGGCCTGGGTTCAACCCCTGGTTGAGGAACGAAGATCCTACAAGTAGTGTGGCCCCAAATCCCCCAAGCCAAAGAGCAAAACGACCAAGAAAACCACACCAGGGGCTGCTTTGTACGGGAAGCTCCAGAAAGAGGCAGGCATACCAGCCCACAGGCCGCCCTGGCTCCAGGGAGCAGAGCAGCCCACATCCACACTCTCTCGTCTTCCTTAGATATCAGAGGCACTGGGGATGGGCTCTGAGAAGATGCTCCATTGATAGCTGGAGACAGTTTGTCTCCCAGGAGATGGGCCAAGGAGAGAAATGCC
Source organism: Neotragus moschatus (assembly GCA_006410615.1). NCBI lineage: Eukaryota > Metazoa > Chordata > Mammalia > Artiodactyla > Bovidae > Neotragus > Neotragus moschatus. The sequence continues at coordinate 1,247,169 of SJYA01002628.1, forward strand.
TCCATTAAGGTTCTCCTGCCTTTGCCTCCATGTTGCCTCCAGGCACCCACTTGGTTCCCGCTTCAGCTGAATCCCCAGGGCAGACCCAGTCGCCTGTCAATACGCAAATCCAACCAGAGCTGTGCTCAGTCATTAAGGGACACTAAGTTGTGTCTGACTCTGCGACCCCACGGACTGCAGCCCGCCAGGCTCCTCTGTCCATGGGATTTCCCAGGCAAGAATACTGGAGTGGGCTGCCATTTCTTTCTCCAGGGGAATCTTCCTGGCCCAGGCATCAGAACTCAAGTCTTCTGCGCCTCCAGCATTGCAGGCTGACTCTTTACCACTGTGCCACTGGGGAAGCCAGATCCTCAACAAATTAATTAAATTAATAAATGTATCAAAGTAATAAATTAATTTGTAATCAATCAGTAGTTTTGTTCTTGCCTGCGGTCTTTCTAGTTTGAAAATTGTTTGGGTCAGCTTTCTCATTTGTAGTTGCGTAAACTGCTTCTCCAGGAGTGTAAGTGTCTTTTAAAAACACAACCATTTAGGGAGAACAGTCTTTTATATTTGAACACGAAATCATGTGAAAACACACTCTGGGACCTCATTTTCTCTGCTGCAGGGGATTTGGTAAGAGACAGTAAAGTGGATTGTGTTTGCCTGCCTGACTTCTTTCCTTTTCTCTTTCTTGGGTAGTGGTACCCAGATTTCCTTGGGAAATTGCCTCCCTCCCCACCAGTGTGTGTTGGCTTTTTAAGGCTGTCATTCAAAGTGCCCAAACCAGTCCTGGACGAGGAGTGGAAACATGATCCAGGCTGGGTAGTCAGACTCTCTTGCTGGGAACCCTGAGTCCTGAGTAGGAGTGACACAGGGTAAATGTCTGGGCTCCGTGTTTATCTCGGCAGCGTGGCCCCATGGGCTGTCAGTCAGCCTCAGCTCTCCAGACCCTTAGTTGTTGCTCAGTCGCTTGATCGTGTCTGACTCTTAGCGACCCCAAGGACTGCAGCACGCCGGGCTTCCCTATCCTTCACCATCTCCAGGAGCTTGCTCAGATTCATGTCCATTGAGTCAGCGATGCCATCCAGACCTCTGTCATCCCCTTCTCCTTCTGCCTTCAGTCTTCCCCAGCATCAAGGTCTTTTCTAATGAACTGGCTCTTCGCATCAGGTGGCCAAAGTTTTGGAACTTCAGCTTAAGCACCAGTCCTTCCAATGAGTACTTAGGCTTAATTTTCCTTAGGATTGACTGGTTTGATCTCCTTGCAGTCCAAAGGACTGTCCAAAGTCTTCTCCAACACCACAATTAGAATTTTTCACCTTGCAGTGACCAATGGAGCAGCTTAACACTCCATCTTGCAAACCATCCTGTATCTTTCCCACAGATTCTCATTAATTTTACTGTTCTGTGTGGCTTGTAGGATCTTAGTTCCCAGATCAGGGATCAAACTTGTGCCCTCTGCAGTACAAGTGTAGAGTCTTAACCACTAGACCACCAGGAAAGGCCTGCTCCATTTTGTTTAAAGGGGTGTTTTTTCTTACTTGCACCAAATACTCTAACTGGTAGAGCAATCATCCTAGGTAATGGACTTTTAAAGTGAAATTGTTTTTGTTGTACTTCCTCACAGTGTTCAAAAACAAGATGGCTTAGCATGAAGACAGATTCAGAGTCTTTGTCACAATCCACACTAGGCTGTCCCGAATTCTCTTGCATTCACTGCTTCTAAAGACAATGCCCCACTCAAGATGCTGGGCTCTTTTGGCTAACACGGAGCCCTTGAGGTAAGAAAAGTACCCAAGTTAATTTTCTTAACATCTACCTTTGGCTTTCTCAGGTTGAAAAGCTATTCCCTGCTGTTTGTGTCCTCCGGCTACATTCAAATTGTAGCTTTTATTTTGCTTCCACCCTTTTCTGGTCAGTTTAGTGAGGTAAATCCATCACTAAGCCCTCATTCGCTTTCTCAGAAGGCTTGGAAGGAGGGTAGAGAAGGATGAATCCAGGAACAGCTGGTGACAGACATTAGACCGCTGAGCTGCGCAGCTGCAACACCGTTCCCAGTGATACAAACGTGCCCAAGTGGTCCAGGCGCAGCAGAGCCTAAGCCTGACCTGCCGGCAGCAGGATTAATGACTAGGAATGGAGTCTGGGTCTGGCCGTGTAAGTCAGCGCTCCTAGCCTGCGATTCTGGATGGCTTTCTCAGTTGCTTGTTACTGTCAGTACTCCTGAGAATGCACGGGGGCGTCTGCCCGGAATAACACTGGGTTCAGGAAGCAAGGAAGCTGGACAGGGAACTTCACCCGCTCCCACCCCAGCATAGAGATGCTATCAGAATCCACCTTGACTCCTTTCTCCTCTTCCTCTTTAACACATGAGGGATCTGCTAAGGTTAAGGCTTGGCTTTAGTGGGCGGGGGTGTATCCTGGGAGGGATCGACAGGAAGTGGAGTGTCGGGTGGTGGGACGGACGGGGAGCCTTGGACTGATATCCGCTTTTGATGTGTGTGCTGTGTTGTACTAAGTCACTGCGACTCTTTGCGACCCCGTGGACTGTAGCCTGCCAGGCTCCTCAGTCCAGGAAATTTTCCAGGCGAGAATACGGAGTGGGTTACCGTTTCCTCCTCCAGGGTATCTTCCCAGCCCGGGGATTGAGCCACCTCTCTTGCACTGGCAGATGGGTTCTTTACCACTAGTGGCACCTGGGCAGTCCCGCACACTATTGACACTATGTATGAAATAGGTAACTAAGGAGAACCCACTGTGTAGCACCGAGAGCTCTGCGGTCTTCTCTGGGACCTAAATGGGGAGGAAATCCAAGGAAGAAGGGTTATATGTGTACGTGGGGCTGACTCACTTTGCTGCCCAGCAGAAATGAACACTTGTACTCCAGCTAAAAAAACAACAACAAGAAAGGAGAGTGCCCAGATAAGTTGCCAGGGCAGGATTCCATGTAGGGAGTGGCATCTGGGCACCTTTGGATTCAGGTCTACCAAGTAAGATGATAAAAGGTATTCCAAAAGGTGATGAATGCCAACTAGTTTCATGGTGGTTACTTAGCTGTACTACCTCACTTTGTTCTACATAACTTTCTATATCCCTCACAAGGGTATTAGAATTTCCAAAGTGGAGGTCTTAGAGTGAATTTTCTCAGTGTCTTCCAGCATGGTGACAGACAGGCAGAATATGCTAGATCAAGCCGTGTGCTCGGACTGGTGAAATGTCCTTCCCTCTGCTCACCGCTGACCTTAACGCTGACCTGTTGGGGCCAAGCTGTAGCCCAGGAACACAGCTAATTGATTGCTTTTCAGTCCAACAGCTCCTATAAAGTGGACCGGGACTGTCTATTATAAACCCCATTTAGAATTCTGCTTCTTTTCTCCTTCAGTTGCCAAGTAGCTGTCAGGCGCCACTGACTCCAAGGCAATTTCTGGCCCTCCAATTTTCTGGGTAAGTCACTGGCCCCGTCTGGAAGTGGTTTCCAGTGAGCCAGTCACCCGAAATGTGACTTTTAATTAAAAGTTCACATGTTTCTTGGAAGGAACGTGGTAGTCACGGTCCTTAGAGGCAGAGGAGGAGATGGCAGAGGGTGGCATCTGGTGGTCGTTAGGTGGGGTGTAAAATGGAAATCTTCCCAGGGAGGTGGAAGGCAGAGATCAGCATATAAATATTTCACCCTGATGCTTTGGGCTCACATCTGAGTCCAAGCGGCAACCCGGAGTTCTGACTCCTGGCATGAGCTAGCAGGCGGTGGGCTTTTTAGTGTTGGTGTGTTTGATTGAGAAGATGGGGAACAAACCCAGACTGCCACTCTGGAGGGTTGTGGGCTGGAGGGCGGACCTGAGCCGTCTTGTTTGAGGGCTTGGCCCTGAGGTGCAATGCAGGGGTTTCACTGCTTAGAGATTCATTTCTTAAGTATTGCCCTCTCTGAAAAGCATCTGCTGACGACTTGTTTAGTCAGCAAGTGGTGTCCGATTCTTTTGTGACCGTATAGACCGCCAGGCTCCTCTGTCCATGGGATTTCCCAGGCAAGAATAGGGGAGTCGGTTGCCGTTTCCTTCTCCAAGGGATCTTCCAGATCCAGGGATCAAGCTTGCATCTCCTGCTTTGGGAATCAGTTTCTTTACCACTGAGCCACCTGGGAAGCCATCTCCTGAGGAGATGGAAGGATAAAGCTGTGAGCAGTGTCTTGTATGTTAAAGCGAATTAACAGATCGTGCTTACCCCTTTGTGAGGAGATGGATGCAAGGCAGCAAGGATGGGAAGTGGAGGGGACAGAGAGAAATGGACATTTATTAAGGACCATGATGTGCCAAGAATAATGCCCACAGACCTCATTTAACCCTCACACCTGTGTGAAAGAGCTTTGTTTGATCTCAGAGGCAGAGGGTTGTGTCAGACACATCATGGTCGGTCAGCACAATGTCCCTTTCTTGGTTCACTTATCTTTATACTTTTAAAAATCTTATTCTCTATGTCCACTTCCTAATCTTCATGACAGTCAGTCTCGTAAGTTTAATGTATGTCCTTTTATTTGTATTTGTGTATGTATGTGTGTGTTTGCATTTTAAACTTACATAAACAGAGTAGTAGATATCCCATTTCATTTTTTTTTTCTTCACTCACCTTGGCTTTAAAAACGTTTTCCTATGGAAAAATTTGGAGCTTTTTCAACAGTAGAATAGTATTATGAGCTCCAGCGTATCCATCACTCAAAGTCAAATGTAAACTGGAGGCCAATTTTGTTTCACTTACACCCCACCCATTCCTATTCTTCATAGATTACTCTGAAACGGCATCATACTATTTCATCAATAGATATTTCTCTATGAACCTCTAAAATAAAATCATTATAATACATAATCATTATAGCATATTATCATACCTAAAAATTAGAAATAATCATTTAGATCAACATTCAATCAGCGTGCAAACTTTCCCTATTTTCACATATTTTTAGTTTGAATCAAGATTCAAATAAGGTTTATAGACTGTGATCGGTTGATATGTTTCTCATCTCTTTTAAGTTGTAGGTCTATCATTCCTAAAAATTTATTTATTGAAGATTAGATCATTTATCTTTGAGGAGTTTTTCAGTCTGGATTTTGCTAACTGTATCCTCGTGGTGTTTAGTAATTAGTTATTTTTGACTGTGCTAGGCCTTGCTGCTGTTCGTGGCCTTTAGCTGCGGTAAGCAGGGGCTGCTCTCCCCTGTGGCGCTCAGGCTGCTCGCTGCAGTGGCTTCCATTGTCGTGGGGCACAGGCTGTAGGCGTGGGTTTCAGTAGTTGCAGCCCGTGGGCTCAGTAGCTGCGGTGCGCCGGCTTAGTTGCCCTGTGGGATCTTCCTGGACCAGGGATCGAACTGGTGTTCCTTGCACTGAGAGGTGGTTTCTTAACCACTGGACCACCAGAGAAGCCCTGGATGTTTTCTTAAATGTGCTCCTCTGTCCCGTATATTTCCTGTAAATTGGTCATGAGATCTAGAAATGTGATCAGATACAGGTTAAATTTTTTTTGCAAGAAACACTTCATAGGTGAAGTTACGGACTTTTATCAGGAGGCACCTAGTGTCTGATTTTTTTTTTCTTAATATAGCTGATTTACAATGTTGTGTTATTTCAGGTGTACAGCAAAGTGATTCAGTGGTGTGTGTGTGTGTGTGTGTGTGTGTGTGTATGGCTATTTCTTTTTGTGATGTTAACAGTGATAATAATCAGTGAGTTCATTAGGGAGTTTTCAAATGATAATCTTAAACAAATTTTTTTGTATATTTATTTGGCTGTGTAGATCTTACTTGCAGTGCTTAGGATCTTTAATTTCCGCACGTGGGACTAGTTTCCTGACCAGGGATCGAATCTGGGGCCCCCTGCTTTGGGAGTACAGGGTCTTAGCCCCTTACCAGGGGAGTCCCTCAAATGATGATAATCTAATTCTATCATTCCTTCTTCATTTATTAAAATATTTCTATAAAGAAAAATTTAGTTACTTTCACATAGAGATTGTACAGGAAAGGCAAGATAAATGCTTGATTTTTATTAGTTTCCAAAGTAATGAGTTAGTTTCTCTAAAGATAAATCAATAAGGTTTTAAAAATAAGATTTTTAACTCATGAATTTCATTGATTAATTCAGTTGTTTGCTGCTATCCATCTGGGTTCTTAAATCGTCATATCTTTGGCAAACGGGAGCCTCTACAAGTTGTTTTTTTTTTAAAGTCCTTTTTGACTACAAAAGGACTCACCTCATCACTTTTTCTTTTTTTAAAAAATCTTTATTTGCTCTGTCGAGTCTTGGTTGCATCCTGCAGGGTCTTTCTTGGTGACGTATGTCCTCTCTGGCTGCAGCACACAGACTTAGTTGCCCTGCACCACGTGGGATCTTAGTTCCCCGACCGGGGATCGAACCCACGTCCCCTGCACAGCAAGGCAGATTATCAACCACTGGGCCACCAGAGAAGTCCCCACCTCATTCCACTTTGATAGCTTTTTTGCTGCTGGTAAAATCAGATGGTCCTGGCTCATATTATAAATTTATTGCCTTAGATGTGGAGTCAGCCGTTTCTTCAGGGAGCCCTGGTTCTGATTAGTGGGAGACATTTAGATGCCACAGCCTGGGTGCTAGGAACACTGTTTTTACACTTTATCCATATTGCCATGTGCACTTTCCTCCAGTCAGCTTCTCCTGATTTCTGTGCCACATTCCACCGTGCGCAGTTTCACTCTGTGCGAACCTGCTTCTCCAACGGAGACCAAGATGCTACCAGCTCCCCGCTGCCACAGACAACACAAGGAATCCTCTTATGCATCTGTGTGAGAATATTTTTATTTTATTTTATTTTTATTTTTTTGATAATCTTTAAAAAAATATTTATTTTTGGTGGCGTTGGGTCTTAGATTTGAGTGAGGAATGGCTGCACAAGTCTGGAGCTCAGAGGAGACGTCTGAGTTGAAAAAGAAAACTTGGGCAAATTAGCACATAAGTGGGAGTTAAGCTGCAGTGTGGCTGAGATGCCTGAAAAGGGATGTCAGGGGAGCAGAGAACAGGGCCTGGGCCCAGCTTTGAGGACACCAGCGTTTAATGGCTCTGTGGAGGAAAATGAACACACAAAGGGGACAGAAGGAAAGACTAGAGATTCAGAGAGAGAGAGTTGCAGAGAGCGCGGCGTCATTCATGGAGGCCATAGGAAGAATGAATTTCAAGCAGGGTATCTTGCTTTCCTGAGAGAAAGAGTTCAGGAAAGATGAGGCCTGAAAGACATCTGCTAAGTTGAGCAATATGAAGTCATGAGTAAGTTTAGGAAGCGTTGTTTCAGTAAGGAGCTGGGCTGGTGAAGTCGAAGAGAGCGTGGGATGTGAGAAGGAACCGAGAAGCTTCTGGGAAGGTGCTTACAGGGACTGCCAGGAATCTGGATGTGATGGCTAGTGGGACAACAGCCCTTTTGGGATTATAAGGAGGAGGGGTCCTAGAAGCCTCAATTCCAGCACCTTAGGCTGCTGAACTACCCCTCTGGGTATTTCTTTTCATGAGAAAAATTAAATTGTGTTGTTTGCAGCTAAAGATATTTGTAACTGATATAGCGTGTCACCTGCCTCGTCTCATCTAATCCTCACCGTGGCTTTTTGAGGTAGTGGGATTACTACTCCTATTATGGACAAAAAGACTTAAGCACAGAGAAGTTAAGACAATGGCATGTATGTGCTAAGTCGCTTCAGTTGTGTCTGACTGTTTGCAACCCTATGGACTCCGCCTTCCAGGCCCCTCTGTCCGTGGAATTCTTCAAGTAAGAATACTGGAGTGGGTTGCCATGCTCTCCTCCAGGGGATCTTCCTGGCCCAGGGATTGAACCTGTGTCTCTTATGTCTCCTGCATTGGCAGGCGGGTTCTTTACCACTAGCACCACCTGGCTGAGATTTAAAGAGGGTTTCTGACTTAAGATCAGGCTCTTAAGTGCTGCTATGATGTGCTTTCTCAGCAGCTATTATTGATGATTCTGTTGTTGTTATTATTGCTGCTAGCCATCTCAGACATCACTGGGAGATGTAGCGGCAACAACCCCATCCTTCTGAGGGTCTCCCTTTACTCTCATGTGACTGTCATACTCCTAACACTGCTAACACCAGATGTGGGGGTTTACTCCAGCAGCACACCTGGGACACCAGCTGGGTGCTCTACCGTGTACCCCAACACTGATGCTATCTTCCAGGAGGTAGCATCAGGTCGCAAAGGTTAAGGACCTGGTCCTGTGAGACTGCTCCCCACTTGGGATGCCAGTCATGAGTCACAGGTCCTGGGTTAGCCAAAATTTCTGCCTGTCTTGTCTGTAAATCAGAGTTTCTTATGATCCCCTCTCAATTAACTTGCTAGAGTAGCTCACAGAACTCAGGGGAACAAAAAACACAGAGGAACAGTCAGATGAAGAGATACATAGCGCCAGATCTGGGAGGGTCCTGAGTGCGGGTGCTCCTATTCCCACGGGAACGGCTTGGGTCGCCCTCCTGGCATGGATGTGTATACCCACCTGGAGTCTCTTCAAATCCTACACCTTTTTTATGGAGACATGATCGACTGTGAACTCCATCTCTAATCCTCCTTCCTCCTCAAGAGACTGGGGGCGTATGGCTGAAAATTCCAAGCTTCTAATCAAGGCTTGGTTTTTCTAGCCCCCTCCAGGAGTCATCCAGGAGCTCACTCAGAGTCACTTCTTTAGAACAAAAGACATTGCTATCACCCAGAAAATCACCAGAGTCTCTGCATGCCTGTGCCAGGAACTGGGGCAGAGGCCAGTGCCTATATGGATTTTATTACCTCGCAAGGGAATTAACGATAGAGTAATGCCAAGTCCCCTTTCATGGAGGTAACCTTATAGCTCGTACTTCCCAGAAGCTTTGAAATCCCTAATGATTCTGCCTATGCCTCCTCTGGACCATGTGTGTGGAGCTGGTGTAGGTGGGAGGAATACAGAGAGTTGATGTGGAAGGTAATTTCTAAAGCTACAGTTCTGCAGTTCCACTCTAAAGATACTGTGGTGCAGTTCTTGTATGAAACAGTCCTCCAGCTCAGGATCCCGGGGTGGGAGTTGGGGAACGCTGAGATCAGGGAATCAGTCCAGTCTGCGAAGGGGATCAGGTTCCCTTTCCATGGCTGCACCCATCCGTCAGGTGCAGTGAGGAGCGTGCACCCTGGGACAAATCATGTTTACTGTTGTTCCGTTCAGCATGACATCACTAAGGGGGTTGCAAAATCACCCAGTTCTATGCAGAAGAGAAAATCTATCCAAGTTGTGCAACTGTTATTTAAAATCCTAGCCATCAGCCGTGAGAAAAGACCCATCAAAGAATAAGCAGAATAGTTTTCAAGGATGGTTTTTATTACTAACTTGTCACTGCAAACATACTTCCACCCAAATAGAGCAAGAAAAAAATTTTTTCCCTTTAGTTTATAGTCTATGAGGACTTGAATAGAATTTGTATCCTTTTGTTGTGTGAAAATGGTATAAATCTTAATTACGTTGAATTGGTTCATGGTGATTTTCAGGTCTGTGTAGCCTTACACTTGTTTGTCTATTCACTCTGATAACTTTTGAGAGTTTGATATTGAAACTCCAACTAAAAATCTTAAATTATCTGCTTAAAAAATAAATGTAATATATAGTGGAACTCTGGGCTTCCTGAGTTTCCCAGGTGGTGCTCATGGTAAAGAATCCATCTGTCAGTGCAGCAGACATAAGAGACACAGGTTCGACCCCTGGGTTTGGAAGATCCCCTGGAGGAGGGTATGGCAACCCACTCCAGTGTTTTGCCTGGAGAACCGCATGGACAGAGGAGCCTGGTGTGCTATGGTCCATGGGGTCACAGAGAGCTGGACACGACTGAAGTGACTTAGCATGATGCATAGTGGAACTATATGCAATTTTGTCTGTATTTTCCAAGGCTCCCGTAATTACTTTCATAATTTAAAAAACAAAAAAGAGAAGAACCAATATTTGCTATATTTAAAAAAATTCCTGAGAATCAGCACTGTGAAATCACATCCTCAGAATGTTTATAATTACTGTTGGCAATCCACTTATCAGTATTTCAACATGCGTCTTGCCAATGCAAGCATGTATCAACAATTAGGGAAGCTACTACCCTTACTTAATGTAACTAAAAACTGAATTAATAAAGAACATTGCCTAATGATTTGTATATTTTTTTAAAAAAAGCATTGAATAAAGTTTAGAGTTTATTAATGATTTATATCACTTATAATTCTTTAAGCACTGATCATGTGTGTGTGCTCAGTCGCTCAGTTGTGTCTGTCTATTTGCAACTCCATGGACTAGCCCACCAGGCTCCTCTGTCCATGGATTCTCCAAGCAAGAAGACTGGAGTGGGCAGCTGTTCCCTTCTCCAGGGAATCTTCCTGACCCCTAGGGTCAGACCCCAGTTCTCCTGAGTTGGCAGGTGGACTCTTTACCACCGAGCCACATGGGAAAGCCCAAGCATTAGTCTACCATATACAATTTAAAACTCTGCATGTGATAGGGACTTCCTTGATGGTCCAGTGGTTAAGAATCTTCCTTACAAGCAGGGGACACAAATTCAATCCTTGGTCAGGGAACTAAGATTCCACTTGCTGAAAGGTAATTGAGCCCATGGGCTCTAGAGCCCACACTTCACAACTAGAGAAGCCCTTGTACCGAAACAAAAAGATCCCACATGCCACAACTAAGACCTGATACAGCCCAATAAATAAACCAATACAAACTTCATGTATGGTAAATAACAGGTCATTGTTTTTTCCTCACCAGAGTATCTGGGTTAAATAAAACACTGATATTTACACTACGGTTTTTCACTTTCAATAACTGCCCATCAGTTTCAAACAAATGAAATTCGTTTTTTAAATTTTTTAAAATTGAAAATTTTATTTTATTGAAGTATAGTCGATTTACAACGTTGTGTTAATTTCTACTGTATAGCAAAGTGACTCAGTCATACATATATATATATGTATACTTTTTCATATTTTTTCCATTATGGTTTATCACAAGATATTGACTGTAGAGTACCTTATTCTTTATCCATTCTATGAATAATGGAAATTCAATTTATTTCAGATTCTCCACCACCATCATCTTGATCATGAGAGCTTATTTTAAAAATGTTTCCGCCATGAGATTGCTGACAGTATGAAGTTTCAGTGGAAAGTTGGGGGAATCTACGCATCGGCACTGCTATTGCTAATTCACTCTGGTTCTCCTTGGCTAGTACTTTCCATGAACAATGCTTTAGACTTGTTAGCGGGCTGAAATCCTTTCCACCAGTCTTGTAAATCATTCATTTTGGAGTCAAATGAAAATGACCATCTCTCTAGATAGCCTACATATATTCATTGAATTTGTTACAATATTGCTTCTGATGTTTATGTTTTGGTGTTTTGGCCTGGGAGGCATGTGGTAGAATAGTTTAGGGTCCCAACTAGGAATCAAACCTACACCTCCTTCGCTGGAGGTCGAAATTTTAACCACTGGACCACCGGAGAAGTCCCTTCTACATATTTTAAATGCTACAGCCTTCTGTAACGGGGGGAATGGAATTCCAAGGACATGGGTGACCTGTATCTTGATTAGAGGAATTAGTAGAACTAAAGTCTATGCTGTGAGCACCTACGGTGTGCCAGGAACTTTGGATTATTATTATGATCGACTCTCACTCCTACGAGGGGCCAGAGGCATTCCTTTCAGGTATCCATGTGTTACTACTGTTTCACACACAATGGAGCTACTGGTTAGGGTGACAGGAAACACAGAAGAGGAGAAAGGGTTGGAAAGGAAAAAACTGTTTATGCACAATATGAATGTCTACATAGATAATGCTGCAGGATCAGTTATTAGAACTAAAAAGAGAACTTGGCAAGATTTTGCTGGAAATGAGATCACTAAAAAAAAAAAAAAAAATCAGTAGTGTTTCCTGTATCAGTCATAGTCCATCAGAAATTTCAGTACAAGTAAGATTTCACTGACAGTGTTAACAAATATCTAGATATTGGCATATCAGAAATATACATGATCTCCCTGGGAAAATAAAAACCACCTCTGAAAATCAGAGGATTATCTATCGAGAGGTAGTCCAAGATCTTGATGGGATAATTTAATATTGTTAAATTTCTCTTAATTAATTTTTAAACTCAGTGCAATGCCAATAAAAACTTCAGTTGGCTATTTTGACATATTCGATAATCTGTAAATATGAACGATTTAAACTGACACAAACTATCAAAATAGGAAGAACAACAGTCCACAAAAAAGTAAGAAAGTCCAAAAAAAAAAGAGAAAATAATGGGAGGGGTATGCCCAGTAGCTAGATATTAGGATAATTTCAAAGACTTAATGTAAAGGCAGGGACTTCCCTGGCGGTTCAGTGGTTAAGATTTCACCTTCCAGTGCATGGGGTGTGTGTTCCACCCTCTAGGATCCCACATGCCTCCAGGCCAAAACCCCAAAACATAAAACAGAAGCAATATTGTAACAAATCCAGTAAAGATAAAAAATAGTCCACCTGAAAAAAAAAAGAAAATCTTAAAAAAAAAATAAAGGCAACAATGAGTCCCTTGGACTGCAAGGGGATTCAACCATCCTAAAGGAGACCACTCCTGGGTATTCTTTGGAGGGACTGATGCTGAGGCTGAAACTCCAATACTTTGGCCACCTCATGCGAAGAGTTGACTCATTGGAAAAGATCCTGATGCTGGGAGGGATTGAAGGCAGGAGGAAAAGAGGACAACAGAGGATGAGATGGCTGGATGGCATCACCGACTCGATGCACATGAGTTTGGGTGAACTCCGGGAGTTGGTGATGGACAGGGAGGCCTGGCGTGCTGCGATTCATGGGGTCGCAGAGAGTTGGACACGACTGAGTGACTGAACTGAACTGGACTTAGGAAAAATGGATAGACCAGTAGAGCAGAGAGAAAAGCTCTTAGAGGGATCTAGGAATATGTGAGAACTTAATCAAAAAAGAAAAAATTAATGGGAAGAGGATGGGCTTTAATAGGACATCTTTAATAGGATGTGTTGGCAGGGAGATCAGCTTGGCATTCTGTAATGACTGAGAGGGGCGGGACGCTGGCAGGGTGGTACAAAGGCTCTAGAGGGAGGGGATACATGTATAGCTGTTTCATGTTGTTGCACAGCAGAAACTAACAACATTGTAAAGCAATTATCCTCCAATAAAAAAAAGAATTGAAGTTGTTGAATAAGCCAATAAAAATGGCTTATTACACAGAGAAAAATAAAACTGGATCCCACAAAGCATCTCATAGAAGGGTAGACTCCAGATGAATTAAATACATAAAATTCAAAGGAAAATGACAAAGTTAATAGAAACTGATGTTGGAGAGTACATTTGTGATTTAGGGATAGAAAAAGATCTTCCTGGTACAAGACATAGTTGATCATATCAAAATAAAGGACATCATTCTAAACTTTACAGAAAATAGGATGGAGAAAGATATTTGCGATGCTTAAGATATGACAAGGAGCTAAGAAAGAAATGGCAACCCACTCCAGTATTCTTGCCTGGAGAATCCCAGCCTGGAGAATCCCCACAGACAGAGGAGCCTGGCAGGCTACAGTCCACAGGGTCACAAAGAGTCAGACATGACTGAAGCGACTTAGCACGCATGTAGCAGTATCTAAAAAATTCAAGGATTCTTAAAAAAGAAGAAAAATATAGGCATGTGTATAGAAAAATGGGCAAAAGTTTCAAAGCAGCAATTTATAGAAGTGTAAATAAATGTTTACCATGAAGAGATGCTTCAAATCATTAGTAATAAGAGAAATGCAAACCGTAGAAGTAGCAGCAGCAGCAAGAGCGAGCTGGCAGGTTATACTTCTCAGAGGCACTCTTAGATGGTGGATTTTGCCACCTGCCTGCAGGAATGTGGGAACACAGGGACTCATGCAGAGCTGGTGGGAGTGTCGACCTGCACCACTGCTCTGAGCGACAGTCTCAACAAATTAAGGATGTGTAAACCACATTTAAATGTTAAAAATAAAAGTGACCACCCAAGTCCACTAGGAGACATGGGCAAAGGTGTCCACTGCAGCATCAGTCGTGGCAGTGGGCAGTCGGGGGAGGCTGCACTGTCTCCACGGGGCCGTGAGCGATGCCAAGTGGTGCCCAATCGTCGAGGTCTATGCAGCAGAGAGAGGAAACTGACTAGATGTGAAAACAGCCACGTGGATGGGTCACCCTAGATCTGAGTGAAATAAAAAGGGAATTGAAATAATATTTATGTACGTAAGAGTTTGCCTTTTACATAGGGTTCCCAGATTTAGCCAAAAGCAAAAATCTCACACTGAATGTCCACTTAAATTTGACTTTCAGATAAACAATAAAAATTATACCAAAAATTATTACCTATACTAAAAGTTATTTATTGTTGATCTGAACCTCAAACTGAACTGGATATTCTGTATTTTATCGGCAGTGCTAAGTTTACAAGAAAAATGCTTATAAAAAACTCACATAAAAGCCATCAGAATGGTTATTAACGTGGCAGGTATGTGCACACGAGTCTGTGAAAGTAGGGAAAGGGGTGAAAAAGGAAAAAACAAAACAAGAAAGGGCTTTGCACTAACCTGGGATGGTCATATGTCATAACTGAGGTGTGTGATTAATTAAACCCCTACCTCTGAGGTCCAATTTTTTAAAAAAGTAGTGTAAGAATCAAGTTGCTATTTCTCCAGTTACAGGCTCATATATTTGAGGCCAGATAGAGCTAAGAAGAGCCTTGCTTGACCCAAGGAAGTAGGAAAACAGCCTCTGGAAAGGAGAAGCTTTTCAATTTAATTTCTGAGACAAGGATGTCCCATAGAAGCAATCAATCAATCAGTTGAAAAGCATTTAGAATTTAAAAGAGCCAGGAAGACTGGCCTTCAGAAATGAAGCTAAATTTCCCTGGAGCCCAGAGAGTGTCATCTGCTTCAAACTCCTGTCTCTAACCTCTGGTTGCCTACAGCAGGATGTGGGAGCCTGAATTTCTGACTGTGCCCTAACTGATTCTGATCTTCAGTCAGGAGAACTGTTCCAAACCAGGCGGGAAAAGGTAACTGATGACTGACAACAGTAACTAGAATTATTTTGTCATCTCTTAATTCAGTTCAGTTCAGTCACTCAGTCATGTCCGACTCTGCGACCCCACGGACTGCCGGCCTCCAGGCCTCCCTGTCCATCACCAACTCCCGGAGTTTGCTCAAGCTCATGTCCATTGAGTCAGTGATGCCATTCAACCGTCTCATCCTCTGCCATCCCCTTCTCCTCCTGCCTTCAGTCTTTCCCAACATTAGGGTCTTTTCCAATGAGTCAGTTCTTCACTTCAGGTGGCCAAACTATTGGAGTTTCAACTGCACCATCAGTCCTTCCAATGAATATTCAGGACTGATTTCCTTTAGGATGGACTGGTTGGATCTCCTTGTAGTCCAATGGACCCTCAAGTCTTCTCCAACACCACAGTTCAAAAGCATCAATTTTCCAGTGCTCAGCTTTCTTCACAGTCCAACTCTCACATCCATACATGACCACTGGAAAAATCATAGCCTTGACTAGATGGACCTTTGTTGGCAAAGTAATGTCTCAGCTTTTTAATATGCTGTCTAGGTTGGTCATAACTTTTCTTCCAAGGAGTAAATGCCTTTTAATTTCATGGCTGCAGTCACCATCTACAGTGATTTTGGACTCCCCAAAATAAAGTCTGTCACTGTTTCCACTGTTTCCCCATCTATTTGCCATGAAGTGATGGGACCAGATACCATGATCTTAGTTTTCTGAATGTTAAGCTTTAAGCCAACTTTCTCACACTCCTCTTTCACTTTCATCAAGAAGCTCTTTAGTTTTTTGCTTTCTGCATAAAGGTGGTGTCATCTGCGTATCTGAGGTTATTGATGTTTCTCCCAGCAGTCTTGATTCCAGCTTGTGCTTCATCCAGCCTGGCATTTTGCACAACGTACTCTTATAAGTTAAATAAGAAGGGTGACAATATACAGCCTAGATGTACTCCTTTTCCTATTTGGAACCAGTCTGTTGTTCACGTCCAGTTCTAACTGTTGCTTCCTGACCTGCATACAGATTTCTCAGGAGGCAAGTTAGGGGGTCTGGTATTCACATCTCTTGAAGAATTTTCCACAGTTTGTTGTGAACCACACAGTCAAAGACTCTGGTGTAGCCAATAAAGCAGAAGTATATGTTTTTTCTGGAACTCTCTTGCGTTTTAGATAATACAGTGGATACTGGCAATTTGATCTCTGGTTCCTCTGTCTTTTCTAAATCCAGCTTGAACATCTGGAATTTCATGGTTTACGTACTGTTGAAACCTGACTTGGAGAATTTTGAGCATTACATTGCTAACGTATGAGCTGGAGTGCAATTGTGTGGTAGTTTGAACATTCTTTCGCATTGCCTTTCTTTCAGATTGGAATGGAAACTGACCTTTTCCAGTCCTGTGGCCACTGCTGAGTTTTCCAAATTTGCTGGCATATTGAGTACAGCACTTTCACAGCATCACCTTTGAGGATTTGAAACAGTTTAACTGGAATTCTATCACCTCCACTAGCTTTGTTCATAGTGATGCTTTCTAAGGCCCACTTGACTTCACATTCCAGGATGTCTGGCTCTNTTGAACATTCTTTCGCATTGCCTTTCTTTCAGATTGGAATGGAAACTGACCTTTTCCAGTCCTGTGGCCACTGCTGAGTTTTCCAAATTTGCTGGCATATTGAGTACAGCACTTTCACAGCATCACCTTTGAGGATTTGAAACAGTTTAACTGGAATTCTATCACCTCCACTAGCTTTGTTCATAGTGATGCTTTCTAAGGCCCACTTGACTTCACATTCCAGGATGTCTGGCTCTAGGTGAG
Source organism: Neotragus moschatus (assembly GCA_006410615.1). Classification (NCBI taxonomy): domain Eukaryota; kingdom Metazoa; phylum Chordata; class Mammalia; order Artiodactyla; family Bovidae; genus Neotragus; species Neotragus moschatus. The sequence continues at coordinate 1,264,046 of SJYA01002628.1, forward strand.
CGATCACACCATCATGGTTATCTGGCTCATGACAATCTTTTGTATATAGTTCTTCTGTGTATTCTTGCCACCTCTTCTTAATATCTTTTGCTTCTGCTAGGTCCATACCATTTCTGTCCTTTACTGAGTCCATCTTTGCATGAAATGTTCCCTTGGTATCTCTCATTTTCTTGAAGAGATCTCTAGTCTTTCTCATTCTATTGTTTTCCTCTATTTCTTTGCATTGATCACTGAGGAAGGCTTTCTTATCTCTCCTTGCTATTCTTTGGAATTCTGCATGCAAATGGGTATATCTTTCCTTTTCTCCCTGCCTTTAGCTTCTCTTCTTTTTCTCAGCTATTTGTAAGGCTTCCTCAGACAACCACCTTGCCTTTTTTGCATTTCTTTTTCTTGGGGATAGTCTTGATCTCTGCCTCCTATACAATGTCATGAACCTCCATCCATAGTTCTTCAAACACTCTATCAGATCTAATCCCTTAAATCTATTTGTCACTTCCACTGTATAATAGTAAGGGGTTTGATTTAGGTCATACCTGAATGGTCTAGTGGTTTTTCCCATTTTGTTCATTTTAAGTCTGAATTTGGCAATAAGGAGTTCATGATCTGAGTTCAAGACCGTCAGCTCCCGGTCTTGTTTTTGTTGCTTCTCCATCTTTGACTGCAAAGAACACAATCAATCTGATTTTGGTATTGACCATCTGGTGATGTTCATGTGTAGTCTTCTCTTGTGTTGTTGGAAGAGGGCTTTGCTGTTACCAGTGCGTTCTCTTGGTGAAACTCTGTTAGCCTTTGCCCTGCTTCATCTCGTACTTCAAAGCCAAAATTGTCTGTTACTCCAGGTATCTCGTGACTTCCTAGGCTGTCAGGCACTATTAGTGTTAGTTGCTCAGTTGTGCCCGACTGTTTGTGACCCCATGGACTGCAGCCCACCAGGCTCCTCTGTCCATGAGATTTTCCAGGCAAGGATACTTCAGTGGGTTGCCATTTCCTTCTCCAGGGGGTCTTCCCAACCCAGGGATCGAACCCAGGTCTCCTGTGCTGCAGGCAGATTCTTTACCAACAGAGCTACAAGGAAAGCACTATATAGTCTCGTAATTAGGGATTTAGTAAGACTAGGTATACACCGTTTATGCTTATTGGTCTTAAACCCCTATCAGAAGCAAAAAAAAAATTAGAAAAAGAGCCAAAGACAATACATGGGCACGACACCTAAATAAACAGTTATTTTGATGGAATTTATGATGATTGTGACGTGCTAGTAAAAATAAGTCAGTATGGCTGGTTTAATAATGGAAAAATGTAGATCTGGGTCTTGTTTTAGAATCTGTTTTTGTATTTTCACTTTAATAACACTAATCAAAGACTGTTTCTTCTCGCAGAGATGAAGCACAAGTGGTATCTATAACATCATGACTGTATTTGCTGATGTTGGGCCGTCAGGCACTATACGACCAGAATGTGGCCAATGAGTAATTTCCCAGTGCTGATTTTATTTCACTTGATGTTTTTAGCTTATTGTCCACGCTGCGCAGGATGTGGGGTTCTAATTCTCTGGCCAGAGGTCAAGCCTGTGCCCACTGTGCCTGTGCACTGGAAGTATGGAGCCTTAACCGCTGGACCACCGGGGAAGTCCCCCAAACACTTAGTAGACACTCATGTTCGCTCACATTTGCAAAATGACATGGTTGGCCTTATTAGAATCTACTTTAAATGGGGTTTCTCTTCCTACTGTTTTTGTAGAGAGAGAAGAAAGTGTCTCAACTGTATATTTACTACTCACTGCAAACTGTTAGGGCTTCCCAGTTGGTGCAGTGGGTAAAGAATCCGCCTGCCAATGCAGGAAACCAGGAGACTCAGGTTTGATCCCTGAGTTGGGAAGATCTCCTGGAGGAGGAAATGGCAACCCACCCCAGTATTCTTGCCCTGGGAAGCCCCAGGGAGAGAGGAGCCGGGTGGGCTACAGTCACAAAGAGCTGGGCACAGCTGTGCACGCAAACTGTTTCTGCAGTTATTTTGACACGAATGGCTACTTTCTGGTCCCTTTGAATCTATTGCCTTCTCCTGCTTTGTGCTTTGGTCCTTCTGTTTGGGCTCCTTCAAAATCTGCGTATGTGCACTGAGCGCCTTTATGCTGCAAAACACAAGCACAGTAGGTGGAGACCACATAATGTACAATGGTCATATATTGGCAACCCAAAATGCAGACAGGAAGTCGTCGCGAAGATCCAGGTGGATCCCTAAGGTGTCTGTAGCCCCCAGTTTGAGAAACACTGGCTAGAAAATGAAACATCTGTACCCTTAAGGAAGACACAGATGAAGGGATCTCTTTTTCATTTCTCCAAATTCCAGAGAGAGTACAGTGAAGGTTCTGAAATGCAGGGAGCCGCAGGGGTAAGGGCTTTAGGAATGAGGGTCCCAGCCTGGAATGATGAAGAGGAGAGGCAATAAGGTTCCCCTCCAGTGGGCTGAGAATTCTCCAGTTCTTGCCATGACAACAAAGCTGAGGGGACAATGGGAATTAAGCACTTGCTGTTCCAACACCTAGATTGAGGTGGGAAGGGAATTGTTTGGAACGACCCAGGGCAGCAATTAAGAGTTAAAAAGCAGCTAACCCAGTGCCCTAAGGCAGAGGTTCTCAACCTGGGCACCTATTAGCATCACCAGGGGAGCCCTTTAAAGGCATTGATGCACGCATCCATCACTGGAGATTTGAATTAATTGGTCGGGGTTGGGCATCAGTCTTTGTAAAAGGTCCCTGGGGGATTCTAATGTGTGGGCAAGGTGGCCGATCAGTGTTTGAAGGGAAGCTTTTCCTACTGCATAATTACATTTAAGGCCACCTGTATTCATTTCTTTAATGGGGGGAAGGGAGCCAACCTTTATTGACTGCACTGCTCACTATTTAAATAATAATAATAATAAATAGTAATAGCAGCTAGCATTTATTAAAGCTTGTTATATGCCAAGCGTTGTGTTAACCACTTGACATCTGTTGAACCTTCACAACACCTCTGTGAAATGGATATTATCATCTCCCTTTTACAAATGCAGGCTCAGCAAGACCAAGGAATTTGCCTCAGATCTTTCAAGGGCAAATACATAAATATATAAATGAAAGCAATTACATGCCCAAGGTCTTGTAGGGGACTGGATGTGAACCACTGCCTTTAGTTCTTCTGTTGATGCAACTAACTGCTATCTCTACACATTTAAGAAATATTTATTGACTGGACCACATATGTGCCTCTTGTTTAGTCTCTTCAGTCGTGGACAGCTCTTTGCAAACCCATGGACTGCAGTCCACCAGGCTCCTCCGTCCATGGGATTCTCCAGGCAAGAAGACTAGAGTGGGTTGCCATTTCTTCCTCCAGGGGATCTTCCTGACCCAGGGATCAAACCCATCTCTCTTGCATTGGCAGGTGGATTCTTTTACCACTGAACCACCTGGGAAGCCCTATATGTGCCTGACCCTAGGGTAGATACTGTGGATGTGAAGATGAACAAAGCAAAATTTCTGCTCTCCAATCTTATCAAAAGACAGCTAATTCCCAAACCATGTGATCAATGCTATTGGGGTGACCAAATACCCCTGTTGGCCCAAGATTCTTTGGTTTTAGCACTAAAATCCTTAATTCTGGACAATTCTTCAGTCCTGGGTGAATGAGGACATTTGGTCACCCTGGATGTTACGGAGCACTGTATGTGGGCTGGGGCTTGTATGGGACGGTGGGGGCTTGTAGAGAAGAGATCAGGAACTTCACAAAGAACGTTATGTCTCTCTGTAGAAGGCTTAGAGTTCTTTAGGTAAAAAATGGAGGCGAGGGGGCCAGGGAAGAGTGCTCCTGGTGGAAGAACCAGGAAGGAGCTCAGCCTTGGAGGGGAGGGATAGTAAGTAATTTAGTAAAGTTAGAGTTTGGGATGTGTGGGTGTGGGGTTGATGAAGCTGGCAATGGGGAAGTTGGGGCAGTATTAAGGAACTGGGATTCTAGAGGCAAAGAGTTCACCTTAAGAGTTTTCAGCACTGAGTAGGGTTACCGGAGAAGGAAATCCAAAAAACAGGAGATGGTGGGCATTGGTGGTATAGTGAAGAACACAGCTGCCTTTCAAAAATAGAGGGGATATATGTATATATGGACAGCTGATTCACTTTGCTGGAAGGTAGAGACTAATACAACATTGTAAAATAAGTATACCCCAATACAATTAATAAATCAAATCAAAAGAGTTTTCAGCAAGGGAGAATTATGCTTGATTTTGCATTCAAAAGGATGAAGCTGGTTATGAGAGCAGGGTGGGGGTTACAACTGGAAGGTGATTATGATAAGGTGAGAACTGAGGTCAGGAAAGAATGCTGACTACAGCAGCAGCAACATCTAATGCCTATTGATTACTTGATGTGTGTGTGTGTGGCGGGGGGGCAGTTAGTCACTCAGTTGTGTCCAACTCTTTGTGACCCCATGGACTTAGCCGGCCCGGTTCCTCTGTCCATGGGAATGTCCAGGCAAGAATACTGGAGTGGGTTGCCATGCCCTCCTCCAGGGGATCTTCCCATCCCAGGGATCTAATCTGGGTGTCCAGCACTGGCAGGCAGACATTTTTGCTGAGCCAACAGGGCAGACCAATTCAAACACGAATTTGTGCAAATATGAGCCTGAACTCTGGCCTTCACCGAGAGGCTGAGGATTCCAGTTGTGGGGTCACAGCGGGGCAGACTTGGAGGGGATGTCTCCGGATGCGGGGGTGGCCCTGCGCCGCAGAGACAACAGCTGGTGTGTTTTCCCCAAGCAGGCGTGCCATTCGCTGTGTGTTTTACAGACCATCACCGAGACGGTGAATGGCACCCCACTTCGCCCCGCCTGCCCCGCCCTTTGCTTTTCCGAGGAAATCAGGCTGGAGTCTGTTTAGTTCTGCCCAGCTGGTCTTTGCCTCTCAAAATCTCCATTTTGAGAAGAAAACGAGTGAATGTGACTTTGATGTGTAGGAGACAAATACCTAAACTGCAGAGGGAGCTGTAGACAGTCCGCAGGGGCTGGCAGTGTGCACCTCAGAACTGTTTCCTATGAAATCCCATAAAAAGTTCCTTAGTGGGTGGCACTGTTTCTGCAGCCTGATTGGCCAGGAGGGCTTCATCAGCCAACATTATGTCATCACTGGTTGTTGGCGGGGGCTCCTCCGGGACACTTGAGAAACTCTGATAGAAACATTTCTCTTTGGCAACAGCCGGCTGTTTCCATGGTTTAACAATACTAACCAGATGCAAAGTGGACCAGCAAAGGGGAGGCCTGCCCAGGGGATCGGAGACCCTCACACCCTCACGTCCTGCCCTGGACAGCTTAGATAACCTCCTTCCAGCCCCTTTCCCTTTTTCTCATCTTTGAAGTGGAACAACAATAGGGGCTCTAATTACTTCATGGTGTGAGAATGAGCAGTTAAAGAAGTTTGCAAAATTTTGAGTTCTTTAATAAAGAGTGATCATAAAGTCCTTTGGAGGGCATAGTTTATGATGTTGTTTATTTATTTATTTAGGCTGTGTTGGGTCATCATTCCAGAGAAGGCAATGGCAAGCCACTCCAGTGTTCTTGCCTAGAAAATCCCATGGATGGAGGAGCCTGGTGGGCTGCCGTCTATGGGGTTGCACAGAGTCGGACACAACTAAAGTGGCTTAGCAGCAGCAGCAGCAGCGTCATCATTGCCGTGCTGGCTTTTCCTGAGTTGCGGTGAGCTGGGGTGGCTCTCCAGTTGTGGTGTGGAGGCTTCTTGTTCAGGTGGCTTCTCTCGTTGCAGACGCACAGGCTCTAGGGCACATGGGCTTCAGTTGTGCCTCCTAAGCTCAAGACTACAGGCTCAATCGTTGTGGCCCACGGGCTGAGTTGCTCTGTGGCATGTGGGATCTTCCCAGATCAGGGATTGAACCTGTGTCTCCTGCCCTGGCAAGCAGGTTCTTTACCACTGAGCTATCAGGGAAGCCCTGGAGGGCATATTTTAGAAACAAATGAAATAAGTAACAAAGCAGAACTTAAACATACTGATGTTAATCTCATATGGATCTAATAGACTGTCATTCTTAGAGATCTACTAACTTTAAGTAAATAATCTTCTCACCTGATATAGACAATATATTTTTTAAATTGAAGTATAGCTGATTTACATTGTGTTAGTTTCAGGATTAGAGCAATGTTTTTATACATATAAAATTTTCAGATTATTGTCCATTGTAGGTTATTATAAGATATTAAATTTAGTTCCCTGTGCAATCAGTAGGACCTTGATGTTTATCTGTTTTACATATAACGGTATGCATCTTTTAATCCCAAACTCCTAATTTTGTCCCATCCCCCTTTGGTAACTATCAGATAGTTTCCCCCCCACCCCAAGATTGTTTTCTGTGTCTGTGAGGCTGTTTCTGTTTTGTAAATAGTTCATTTGTATCATTTTCTTAGATTCCACATATTAGTGACATGGGATATTTGTCCTTACCTGACTTACTTCACTTAGTATGATAATCTCTAAGTGTATGCACACTGGTGCAAATGGCATTATTTCATTATTTTTTATGGGTGAGTGATATTCCATGGTGGGCTTCCCTGGTGGCTCAGTGGTAAAACAAAATCTGTCAGCCAGTGCAGGAGACTGGGGTTCACTCCTTGGTTTGGGAAGATCCCCTGGAGAAGGAAATGACAACCCACTCCAGTATTCCTGCCTGGGAAATCCCATGGTCAGAGGAGCCTGCCAGGCTACAGTCCTTGGGGTTGCAAAAGAGTCAGACATGACTTAGCAACAAAACAATAAGAACAATATCAAGCTGGTTTTAGAAAAGGCAGAGGAACCAGAGATCAAATTGCCAACATCCGCTGGATCATGGAAAAAGCAAGAGAGTTCCAGAAAAACATCTATTTCTGCTTTATTGACTACGCCAAAGCCTTTGATTGTGTGGATCACAATAAACTGTGGAAAATTCTGAGAGAGGTGGGAATACCAGACCACTTGACCTGCCTCTTGAGAAATCTGTATGCAGGTCAAGAAGCAACAGTTAGAACTGGACATGGAACAACAGATTGGTTCCAAATAGGGAAAGGAGTACGTCAAGGCTGTATATTGTCACCCTGCTTATTTAACTTCTATGCAGAGTACATCATGAGAAATGCTGGGTTAGATGAAGCACAAGCTGGAATCAAGACTGCTGGGAGAAATATCAATAACCTCAGATATGCAGATGACACCACCCTTATGGCAGAAAGTGAAGAAGAACTAAAGAACCTCTTGATGAAAGTGAAAGAGGAGAGTGAAAAAGTTGGTTTAAAACTCAACATTCAGACCGGAGCCTGAGAGTCCCCAGGCACTTGTCTCCTCAGTGGATGCTTCTCGGCGCCCCTGCCGCCGCCCTGTGTCGCGGGACGTGGAGACCGGGTAGGGACGGGAGAATCGGGACTCCCCGCGCGGGCAGAGGGAGAACGGTGACCCCAGGGTCAGGAAACTGGAGCATGGCTATGAGCAATGGAAACAGCGATTTTATGGTTGTGAGCAATGGCAACATTGCAACCAGTGCTACCACACCTACTCCCCTCACCCCCTGTGATGGAGACCCTGCAGCCCAGCAGCTCGCACCCAAAGAAGCACCCAGAACAAAAATGAGTCCAAATGGATGCCTGCAAGTTAATGGCACCGTTAAATCATCCTTTCTGCCTTTAGACAACCAAAGANCTCTCTTCCCCTCCCCCTCCCCTTCCTGCCGTCTCTTCCTTCATTTCCTCCCTCTTTCCCTCCATCTCTGCCAGACTTCAGAAAGCAGAGTAGGGAAATCCTTCCTACACTCAAGTGTCGTCAGCAAGGTGGTTTTATGGAACTGTGCGAATTCAAGTTGTTCACCCTCTGTCAGCCTCAGTTTCTTCATCAGTGAAAGGAGGTGCTAATGATATCTTCTCCCTAGGCCTGTGATGAGGAGTAAAGGGGACAGATATGGCAAGTGCCTGGCAACGAGCAAACAATAAACATTAGCTGTTATCAGAGCCCGCCACTGGGGAACACACAGGATGGGTGTGCTCGTGGGTAGAGATCACAGTCCCTGGACAGGGAGAGGGTGCGTAAGGTGACCAACTCTTCCTGGTTTGTCCAGGACCAACTGGTTTATTTTTTATTTTTATTTTTTAACTTTCGTTCTACATCAGAACTGTTTTTCAATGAAGTAACATTAGCTTATAACATAAGTCTCACATGTACAACATTATATTGCTACCTCATCCCTACAGTGTGCTCACCACCAAAAATTTAGCTTCCTTCCATCACTATATAGTTACTTGGTTTCAAAATGGAAAGTCCTGGGCTTTCCTGGTGGCTCAGTGGTGAAGAATCCACCTGCCAATGCAGGAGACACAAGTTCGATCCCTGGTCTGGGAAGATCCCACCTGCCGCAGAGCAGCTCAGCCCGTGCGCCACAACTATTGTCTGTGCTCTAGAGCCCGGGACCAACAAGTACTGAAGCCCACGGGCCACGAGCTGGTCCTCCACAGCAACAGAATCCACTGCAAAGGAAATCCTGAGCACCGCAGCTAGAGAAACGCCTGCACCGCAATGAAGGCCCAGCACAGCCACAAATAAACAAATACGTAAACTTAAAACAGAAAGCCCTGCCCCGTGGGAGCCTCCACGCAGCCTAACCGGTGGCCAGTCACCCTCCTGAGTCAGATAGGGTTGGCTCCGCCCTCTTCTGGTCTTCCCTCTTCTCATCAGAGCCCGTGTCACAGGGCCAGAGCTCCAGCATGTGGGAGGTTACAAGGACACTCATTTGGCTGGCACACCTGGAAGGGGACAGCCTGTCGGGAACTGGTGCTGTGGGACCCCCTCCGTCTGCCTGGCCACTTGCTCATGGACTATGTGACCCAGTGACTGAGAAGTGAGGCGTCCCTCTCCATCTGGCCACCTGCCCCCGGCCTCCCCTTCGGGGGGCTTCCTCCAGACCTCCCAAGCCGACTTAGGAGAAATGGGAGGAAACGGTGCAAGCACTGAAAAGGGGAAGAAATACAACTCCCTTTATTATGTGGATGGCAGAAACTGTGTATAAAGAACCCCATTTTATTTTATTTCTTTTTTAACTTTATTTTATACTGAAGTATAGCCAATGAACAATGTTGTGATAGTTTTAGGTGCACAGTAAAGGGGCTCAGCCACGCAAGTACATGAGTCCATCTCCCCCAAACTCCCGTCCCACCCAGACTGCCACATAACATGAGCAAACTTCCCTGTGCTATACAGGAGGTCCTTGTTGGTTACCCATTTTAAACATAGCAGTGTGTACATGTCCATCCCGAACTTCCTAACTATCCCTTCCTCTCTTCCTCCCCTCCTGGTCACCATAGGTTCCTTCTCTAGGTCTCTGAGTCTGTTTCTGTTCTGTAAATAAGTTCATTTGTATCATTTCTTTTTAGCTTTAAAGGGGTGCATTTTAGAAATTGTCTTGAACGTAGCATTTCCCTGGTATTTCAGGAGTATGTTTTGTAGCAATGACCTGTGGCCAGTGCAAACAAGGTTTAGAACGGGTTTCCAGAAGTTTCTCTGTCTAAGCCAGCACTATTCTTTTAAATGCATTCTGAGATTCACAGCACTGTGTCAAGAATAGGGCATTTCCCAGGCATAGGGGGAGGGAAACAGACCACAGAGGGTTGCTGGTAGGACTGAAGAAATGCCACGTGTGAGGTGGAGCCTGGCACACGGTGGGCACTGTGTAAACATTAGTTCCCTGTCAGAACCTCTCCAGTAATGATTGCATGGTACACATAAAATCCATTCCCTACTCTCCCTGACCCTTTTCTCTTGGATCTGGAAACTTTGTTTACAAGTGATTCGATTACCAGCCAGTAGGTCTTGTCTGTGAATCAGAATGGCTTTCATTAAGACCAGAGCCCACGTGTCACGTGCTTCTTTCCTCTCCATGGTGCCCAGCCCATGAAATAACTGCCGCTCTGGCAAGAAGCCCTCCAGAAGACATAATAAGGAAAAGATGCAAGATGGGCCGAGTCACTGTGGGGTCGCCCCCTGCCCCCTCCAGATTTCTTGCCGAGTTGCCTCCACTGCTTCGCCTCAGGTNTCACGTGCTTCTTTCCTCTCCATGGTGCCCAGCCCATGAAATAACTGCCGCTCTGGCAAGAAGCCCTCCAGAAGACATAATAAGGAAAAGATGCAAGATGGGCCGAGTCACTGTGGGGTCGCCCCCTGCCCCCTCCAGATTTCTTGCCGAGTTGCCTCCACTGCTTCGCCTCAGGTGTCCTTCAGGAGGATGGTTGGTTACCTGCTTCTGCAAACTGGAGTAGAAATAACCGCCCCCCCCCAAAGCCTATAGGGACCCCTCTCCAAGCCAGTCCTTCTTCCCATTGCTCAAGCTTACGTATTCTTCTCAAGTCCCTAAACTGAGAAACTGGTAGGAGCCCTCATTTCCAATCTGTAATACAGAGTTGGAAGGTTAAGTGCGCTTATGCATGTAAAGCTCAGTGAATGCTAGCCATTATTACCTGGAGCTTCTTTACTGCCATTAAGTCTGTCCTTAAAACTTATTTCTGATAAAGGTGTGGGTGTGGGGCAGAAATGGAGAGAGACTGCTCTGGGGTTCTAGAGTCCACCTTTCCCATTTCCTTTACTCACACTTTGATGTCTGATCTTTGGTCACCTTTGTAGACCTTTCCCTCAGAGTTATATTAAGAAGGGGATTCATATCATTATCCATTTTAGGCAACAAAATAGTTCAGATTCAAAATATACACTACAAGTTAAAAAATAAATGCAAAATTAATACAAGGTTACTGCAGAGACTAGGATATTCTGGTAAGGAAAGGAAGAAAATATAAATGCCCCATGACTCAGACGGTAAAGAATCCGCCTGCAATGCAGATCAGGTTTGATCCCTGAGTTGGGAAGATCCCCTGGAGAAGTGCATGGCAACCACTCCAGTATTCTTGGCTGGGAAAATCCCATGGACAGAGGAGCCTGGCGGGCTACAGTCCATGGGGTCACAAAGAGTCAGACACAACTGAGCGACCAACACTTTCACTTTCATGCTGGCCACACACTTAGGGATTGTTTCTGTTTACATGTTGATATATTTCCTTCTCATCTTTTTTCTTGAGCATCCTTCCATTTGAAGTCAGCTGTTACATGCATGCTAAGTCGCTTCGGTCATGTCCGACTCTTTGCGATCCCATGGACTATAGCCTGCCAGGCTGCTCTGTCCACGGGCTTCTTCTCGATCCAGGGATCAAACTCATGTCCCTTATGCCTTCTGCATTGGTAGGTGGGTTCTTTACCACTAGCGCCAGCTGGGAAGCCCTGTTTATCCCTGGGGAAAAGAGAATGTAGATCTTTTGAAGGATTAGGTTACTCGCTTGAGTTACTTGCTAGCTTTGCTCTTCAGCAGCTGTCCCATGCAGGGTATTGGAAACTCTCCCTTGCGCATTGGTGAGACTTGAAGGTTGGAAAAACAATTTCATAGTTAAGTATTTTCAGTTATTGCAATGTTCCTTCTTCATTGCTCTGACATTTTAATAATTAACATTTGCTGACCAAGTGCCATTTCTTTGATACTGTGTTAAGCATATTTTAGGTATTAACTCATTTAGTTCTGAAAATCCTCTCATAAGACAGGTTCTCTTATTATATGTATTTTATTGGTGAGGAAATGGAGGCATAACAGGTTTATGGGACTAAATTTCTTCTCTTATAGTTTCTCTGATCTTTTCCAGTCCTGTGGCCGCTGCTGAGTTTTCCAAATTTGCTGGCATATTGAGTGCAGCACTTTAACAGCATCATCTTTTAGGATTTTAAACAGCTCAGCTGGAATTCCATCACTTCCTTTAGCTTTGCTCATAGGAATGCTTCCTAAGGCCCACTTGACTTCACACGGCATGAGATCTCATTTCACATGCTAGTAAGGTAATTCTCAAGGTCCTTCAGCAGTATGTGAACCAAGAACTTTCAGATGTAGAAGCTGGGTTCCTAAAAGGCAGAGGAACCAGAGATCAAATTGCCAACATTCATTAGGTCACAGAGAAAGCAAGACAATTCCAGAAAAACATCTACTTCTGCTTCGTTGACTACTCTAAGGCCTTTGACTGTGTGGATCACAACAAACTGTGGAAAATTCTTCAAGAGATGCGAATACTAGACCACCTGACCTGCCTCTTAAGAAACCTGTATGCAGGTCAGGAAGCAACAGTTAGAACTGGACGTGGAACAACAGACTGGTTCCAAATAGGAAAAGGAGTACGTCAAGGCTGTATATTGTCACCTGCTCCTTTAACTTATGTGCAGAGTACATCATGAGAAATGCTAGGCTGCGTGAAGCACAAGCTGGAATCAAGACTGCCAGGAGAAATAGCAATAACCTCAGATATGTAGATGACACCACTCTAATGGCAGAAACTGAGGAGGAACTAAAGAGTTTCTTGAGGAGGAACTAAAGAAGGTGAAAGAGGAGAGTGGAGATGCTGGCTTGAAACTCAGCACTAAAGAAAAAACTAAGGTCATGGCATCTGGTCCCATGACTTCATGGCAAATAGAAGGGGTAGAAGTGGAAGCAGTGACAGACCTTCTTTTCTTGCACTCTAAAATCACTGTAAACGGTGACTGCAGCCCTGAAATTAAAAGGCACTTCATCCTTGGAAGGAAAGGTATGACAAACATAGGCAGCATATTAAAAAGCAGAGACATCACTTTGTTGACAAAGGTTCGTTCAGTTCAGTTCAGTTGCTCAGTTGTGTTTGACCCTTTGTGACCCCATGGACTGCAGCATGCCAGGCCTTCTTGTCCATCACCAACTCCCAGAGCCTACTCAAACTCATGTCCATTGAGTCAGTGATGCCAACCAACCATCTCATCCTGTCGTCCCCTTCTCTTCCCGCCTTCAATCTTTCCCAGCATTTGGGTCTTTTCTAATGAATCAGTTCTTTGCATCAGGTGGCCAAAGTATTGGCATTTCAGCTTCAGCAGCAGTCCTTCCAATGAATATTCAGGACTGATCTCCTTTAGGATAGACTGGTTGGATCTCCTTGCTGTCCAAGGGACTCTCAAGAGTCTTGTCCAACACCACAGTTCAAAAGCATCAATCCTTTGGCACTCAGCTTTCTTTATAGTCCAACTCACATCACATCCATACATGACTATTGGTAAAACCATAGCTTTGACTAGATGGACATCTGTTGGCAAAGTAATGTCTCTGCTTTTTAATACACAGTCTAGGTTGGTCATAACTTTCCTTCCAAGGAGCAAGCATCTTTTAATTTCATGGCCTCAGTCACCATCTGCAGTGATTTTGGAGCCCCCCAAAATAAAGTCTGTCACTGTTTCCATTGTTTCCCCATCTATTTGCCATGAAGTGATGGGACCAGATGCCATGATCTTAGTTTTCTGAATGTTGAGTTTTAAGCCAAATTTTTCCCTCTCCTTTTTCACTTTCATCAAGAGGCTCTTTAGTTCTTTGCTTTCTGCCATAAGGGTGGTGTCATCTGCATATTTGACAAAGGTATGTATAGTCAAAAATATGATTTTTTCCAGTAGTCACGTATGGATGTGAGAGTTGGACCATAAAGAAGGCTGAGCGTTGAAGAACTGATGCTTTCAAATTGTGATGCTGGAGAAGACTCTTGAGAGTCCCTTGGGCTGCAAGGAGATCCAACCAGTCCGTCCTAAAGGAGATCAGTCCTGAATATTCACTGGAAGGACTGATGCTGTAGCCGAAGCTCTAGTGCTTTGGCCACCTGATGCGAAGAGCTGACTTAATGGAAAAGACCCTGATGCTGGGAAAGACTGAAGGCAAAAGCAGAGAATGAGATGTTTAGATAGCATCACCAACTCAATGGACATGGCTTTGAGCAAACTCTGGGAGATAGTGAACGACATAGGAACCTGGCGTGCTGCTGTTTTTGGGGTCACAAAGAGTCGGACACAACTTAGTGTCCAACTTTATAAGGGGACTGAACAACAACAACAATATCCTAAAAATGTTAATTCAAATAGAAACAAAATAATAAATATGTTAACTTTGATACATTGTTATGAAAATAACTATATTTTCTCTTAAAACCCAGAAGAGTGGCATTGTTTTAACATTTTTTGGTAAAACGCCTTAATGTCTGACAGTAGAAAATAGATAGGTTTTCACGTTCACTTTTGAATTCATTGTGTTGCAATTTGTTGTTTGGGTTGAGAAATGAAAAAAAAAAAAAAATCCAGCGTTGCCCTGATATGCAGTTAGAAAAGGGAAGTGGATTTTAATAAACTTTTCAGATAGTATGGATATACTCCTTTAATTTCACACCCAAATTTGTGAGCAGTAGTTTCTTAACGATTAGTTCCACTGTGAAGTCTGGAAACCTATCAGTGAAATTTTGTACTCTGTTTCATTGAAATCCATTGGTCTATCTTGCACTTTGAATAGAACTTTCAGCCAGATATAATTTTGTAACATTGTGCTTTGTCCATGTAGAAAAGACCTGGCTTGCTGATTTAAGCAGATCTTCCAAATTTTGACATATTTCATTATATAATATCAAAAACACCGCCAAGCTCATCAGAAAAGCCTTGCAGTATTAGGAAGTTGCTTAGCTCACAGCAGAAAGTCCTAACTGACAAGTTTTCCCTCAAAATTCAAATTTTAGCTTGAAGGTTTGAATTTTATCATTGCTTACAATACTATCAGTAACTATCATTGTAACGACAGACTCATTCTTGCTCATTTATTGAGAAAGTGCTCGCCAAAGACCTGGGGCTGCCCAGGTGGCGCTAGAGGTAAAGAAACCTGCCTGCCAATGCAGGAAACATGAGAGATGCAGGTTTGATCCCTGAGTCAGGAAGATCCCCTGGAGAAGGTAATAGCAGCCTGTTTCGGTACTCTTGCCTGGAGAATCCCATGGACAGAGGAGCCTGGAAGGCTCCAGCCTATAGGTTGCAAAGAGTCAGACATGACTGAAGCGACTTAGCAGGCACTGCCAAGGACCTGAAGTTTGTCAGGCACTCTTTTGATTAACAATGACATTGCATGAAAAAAGTGGCTGGTGCAGTTTGCAGCTCTAAGAATCACACACATGCTTTATCTTGAGACAGCCATCATGGCTCATAATGCAGAAATTGTGGTTTATGCATACTTCTCATTTCATCACATCTAACAGTAAAATGTTCCCTTCTCAAGGGTCAAGGTTTAATCATTTCATGACTCTATCAAGGACATTATAAAGTGAAAGTGACTTTTTTTTTTTCCTGCTGTGCATGGTCATAAAGAATGCAATTACTGTGAGTATAGTTTGTCTTAATTCATGCTAAAGCATCAGTTTTCATCATGATAGCTTTTGCATCATCAATGAAAAAGCCAAATAACATCTTACTGTTATTACAGAATTCATTTTGACTTTTCAGTTTCCCTGGAAGGGTGTCAGGGACCCCAGGAGCCCCAAACCATACTTTTAGAACTTCTGCTTTAGCTTGCTATTGATTCTAGAGGCAAGCCAACATGCTTCTGATAAACTCTCTTTTCCTGAAATCAGCCCAAGTTGCTTTCTGTTGCCAGTCACCAGTGTTCCATGTTAAAAAGATTATTGTTTGTGGTTGGTTGTGAGAAATGAAGCATTTCCTGCCATGGCAGTAAATAAGGATGTCACAGTCCTCAGCAATCGCAGCCCTCCAATATGAGCTGGTGAGGCCTAAGAACAGCCAGGAAGGAGAAGAAAACGTGCTACCTGGCAGGCATCAGCCTGCAGTTACTCCCTACAGTGAGCCCCAAGGAAGCCCAGGATGGAAAAAACACAGGATGCTGGCCCCAGAGAGAGGAGGTGCATAGAAAAGGAATGATTTCAGGGAGCCCAGGCTCTTGCATCTTCCCATACATACAGAAGTGCTAAATCCCCTAACTTGGGATATCTGGTGTTCTTTAATCAACAATCATCTTGTGACATTCAGACTCCCTGCACTTTGTGGCAAAATCTCGACATAACCTGGCTCCTTCCCTCACCTCTTCAGAGCAGTTCTTCCAGGGTCACTTCAGCTGCTGTCTCCTGGGCTTGAAGTCCTAACAATTCCCACTGAATAAAACATAACTCTCAACTTTTAGGTTGTGAATATTTTTTAAGTCAACAGTTGATTCAAAATGTTTAAAGAATTCTAGGGCAGTTTATAAGTAAGTTCTTTGCTGTGATGATTTGCATAGCCAGTAATCAGGAAGAAGGAAAGATTCTGAAGTTTCACTTTACTAAAATAATCTAACGTTTAAGTACATTCTTGGTATTATGTACATTCTTGGTGGTAGGTTACCTACATTCTTGGTGGTAGGTTGTGTAATTCTTGGTGTACATTCTTGGTGGTAGGTTGTGTAATTCTTGGTGTTAAACGATCAAGCAAGTCTACCCCAGTCCATGAATTGTGGTAAAAGAAGGATAAGGTGACAAATGTTTTCTCCCTTCTTAGGGACAATTCCAGTGACCTTTCTGAGCTAAGTATGGCCATCCTCACTTTAGACATTAAAGACTTGGAGTCTGTGGGTAAGTTTTCAGCCAAGGCCACTCAGTGGTCAAACCTCTTATCCTGAATAGAGGCGCCAAAACCCAGGACTTCTTTAACTCTCCATGCAAGGATTTCTGATAAGGACAAAAATCTAAGCCTGTGATATCTGAGGTTTATGCCTTAGAGGGCAGTCCTGCAAAATCAGGGACATCAGCAGTGGTTCTTTAAGAAATTTCTTTTCTGAATTCTATCATGATGATATGATAAAATGCTGGCTCTCTATCAACACAACATTTTTTTGACATAAAGTGGTATTTTAGAGAGTTGGAAGAGACCTAAAGCTTGTGATTTGTCCAAATTTCTCACCACTGAGGCATGCTGGACTATTCAGCATGCATTTCAAATAGTACCTCCTGGGTGTTGACTTCTGATAACCTGCTTGTTGTTCATCCCAGTAAATCAAAATGTATCACATTATGAGTGACAGGCAGCTTCCTGTGTGTGTGTGTGTGTGTGTTAGTCATTCAGCCATATTTGACTCTTTGCAACCCATGGACTGGAGCCCACCAGGCTCCTCTGTCCATGGAAGTCTCCAGGCAAGAATACTGGAGTGGGTAGCCATTCCCTTCTTCAGGGGATCTTTCTAGCCCAGAGATTGAACCTGGGTTTCCTGGCAGCTTCTTAGATGGCCCCAATGATCCTTGCTTCCTGATACTCTCACCCCTGTATATTCCCTTCCCCTTGTGATGGGATCGGTAACTTGCTTCCAACCAACGGGATACAGCAAAGGTGTTGGGATGTTGCCTCTGTTGTCAGGCTTCCTAAGACAACGATCTTGGTCTTGCTAACAGACTTTCTCCATTGCCCTCTAGACTTACATATTAAAAAAACATTTATTTATGGCTATACTGGGTGTTTGTTGCTGCACAACAGCGCTTTCCAGCTGCAGTGACTGGAGGCTGCTTTCTAGTCCTTGTGCTCTGGCTTCTCATTACAATGGTTTCTCTTGTGGCAGAGAATGGTTTCTAGGGCACGTGGGCTCAGTAGTTGTGGCCTGCAGGCTCTAGAGCTTGGGCTCCGTAGTTGAGGCATGTGGGTTTAGGTGCTCTGTGGCATGTGGGGTCTTCCCAGACCAGGGATGGAACCTGTGGCTCCTGCACTGGCAGGTGGACTCTCGACCACTGGGCCAAGGAAGTCCCAGACATGCATGTTTTGATGAGGCGAGCTGCCGTGCTGGAAAGGCCCACACGGTAAGAACGGTGCACAGCCTCTGGCCAATAGCCAGTGGGGAACTGAGGCTTTCGGTCCAGTAGCCCATGAAGAGCTGAATCTGGCCAAAAACCACTGACTGAGCTTGGAGGCAGATCCTTCCCCAGTTGAACCTTCAGATGAGACTCCAGCCACCAGCACCGATTGCACCTTTGTGAGAGACCCTGAAGCAGGACCCTGCTAAGCTATGCTGAGATTCCTAAACCACAGAAACCCTGATAAAATGTGTGTGTGTGTGTTTTAAGCTGAGAAGTTTGGGGATAAATTGTTAGGCGGCAATAGCAAACTGATACATTGTACTGTATTTTATTTACCTTTTTTTTTTTTTTTTTACAAAATAGGCCCAGGAGCGAGCTGTTTAAGGTGGCTGAATGTTTGTCATGTCACCAGAGAGCTTCTGGCCGGGATCCAGCCTCAAGCTGAAAGGTGGAACCTGAGGCCTGCAGGATAGTTCCTAGACATGCAGGAAGGCCCTTTGTGCCCTCCATCAGGTCTCACCTTTGGGCCTCACACGGGAACATCTCAACTATCTTTCTCCACTGAAGTATTATCTAGCTTGCAAACCAGAGGCAGCAAGCCAATTACTCCCTGGGGGCTGAAACTTCAACCTAGGAGGAAGACTATTCTACAGCAAAGGTACAAAGGCAGGAATGCACACTGGGCTTCCCTGGTGGCTCAGGTGGTAAAGAATCCACCTGCAATGCGGGAGACCTGCGTTGGATCCCTGGGTTGAGAAGATGATCCCCTGGAGGAGAGCCTGGCAACCCACTCCAGTATTCTTGTCTGGAGAAACCCGTGGGCAGAGGAGCCTGGCGGGCTACAGTCCATAGAGTCCCAAAGAATCAGACAGGACTGAAGCTACTTAGCATGCAGCACAATCCAGTTCAGAAGCAGAGGTGCAAAATGTTTGAAACAGCGAAGCCATAAGATAAGAAACTCTTAGGAAAAAAGAAGTTGATTGGGGAGACGCTGAACTATAAATACACAGTGCACAGGGCATTCGGCCGCACACTTCATTCACCTCGGAGGCTGCGGTTTCCGCATCTGTAGAATGGAGTCTTTGATTGGCACAATCTGAGTTGCTGGGAGCTCAATTAACTCTTAAAGGAGGGTAACAGCATACCTGTCTCCTAAAAGGGCTGATGATATCAAAGAGATAAAATGCGTAACGTGCAGCACAGCTCCTGGCGACTGCTACTTCTCCCAGGGTGTCCCAAGTCTCCCAGGGGAACAGCGCAGCCCGCACCGGCCTGGTGGCCTGCCCCGCCCACGTGGGGCCGCGGCCCGCCGAATGACTCGGTGCAACGTGTTGGTGGCGGTGGCGGCCGCGGCCGCGGGCGGCGCGGACTCTTCCGGGCGCCGCAGCTTCCTGCCAAGCACCGCGCAGCCGCCGGGCTCCGCCGCGGGAGGACCCGGGGCAGGCCTCGGCGTCGCTGCGGGACTCGGGGCTCCGCCGCGCGCGCCCAGCCCGGCCCCCGCGCCGCCGGCCCGCACCATGCGCGCCGCGCCGCCTCCCGCGCGGCTGCTGCCGCTGCTGCTCCTGCTTGCGCTCCTGGGCGCGCCCGCCGCCCGCGCCAGCAGAGCCCAGTCCGCCGCCCCTCCGCAGCCCGAAGCCGAGGGCCAGCCGCGGCCGCCGCCCGGCCTGGGGTCCGGGAACGCCACCGGCACCGGGTCCGGGGAGGCGGCGGGCGGCGGCGGCGGCTCCAACAGCAGCGGCGATGCCTTGGTGACCCGCATCTCCAGCCTGCTCCGCGACCTGCCCACCCTGAAGGCGGCCGTGATCGTGGCCTGCGCCTTCACCGCATTCCTCATCGCCTGCTTGCTGCTGCGAGTCTTCAGGTGGGTCCGCCGCCCCTTGCCGCCCCGCCGCCCCGCTGTCACCGCGCGCCCAAGGCATCCGCGCGCACATTAGACGCTCCGGCCCCGGTGCCTGGCTGCACTTGTGCTACCCCGGGACTCCCGGCCCTGCCCCGCAGGTTTTTTCACTCTAGCACACTAGAATTTTCTCCTGTTTGAACGATAAATGTATACACATGTATATGTATAGATATGTGATCCACTCAGTCGTGTCCTACTCTTTGCGACCCCATGGTCTGTAAGCCCACCAGGCTCCTTTGTCCATAGAATTCTCCAGGCAAGAAGACTGGAGTGGCTGGCCATGCCCTCCTCCAGGGGATCTTCCCGACCCAGGGATCGATCCTGTGGCTCTTATGTCTCCCGCATTGGCAGGCGGATTCTTGACCTCTAGCGCCACCAGGGAAGCCCGTAACACATGCATATGTATACGTGAAATTATACATATATAAAGTATTGAATTCCTTTTAACTTTTCGCTAATGCTTAACACTAACAGTAGCGCTTCGAATTCTGACAGCCTTACGCGGATTTTATTTGTATACCTATTTCACAGATGAAAAATTTTCCGGAGAGGCAAGGTGGCTTAAACAAGTAAACTCAATAGTGGAAGTAGGATTCGAACCCAGGTCCACCGCACCCATCTTGCTGCCCCACCCTCTGTTTCCTTTGGGGGTCCCTGATGCGCCACCTGCTTGTTTTCTTTCCATTGGTTCTGCTACCAAAAGAAGCAGTGTCTATCGGCTGGGCTGATTCCAGGATACCTGTTGGAGGCACACTTTTTTTGAGCCAGAGAGTTGGAGCTGGGCTCCAGGACGTTTGGCGGCCCTTGGTGACCTCAGTGACTTTCTGCCTAGATGTGAGATATCTTAGAGAGGCTGTTGTAGGTTTCTCAAGTTCAGGGAGAAAGTGGGAAATTAGCAAGATTGTCTGGAGTAGGGAGCTGGAGAGGGCTACAGGCAATGCAGGGAGGGCTGCGTTTCCCCCCATGGCTGGGAAATTCTAGTTTTGCAGGAAATGAACCAAATGTATCCTGTTACTCAGGCGGGCCTCCCGGAAATCTGGGCGTATGTGTGTCAGTTTGTCACAGCCTGTTCCCTCCCCTTCTGAGTTTACACAGAGTGCTTGGGTGTTTGATCAGCTGTTGGAGGTTTGGGGCCAGGGGCTTGTGAGCATTTTCAGAGCAGAAGCAGAAACCAGATCTGCAGAGGCAGGTCTGGGAGCTCTCTCTTGAGGTTTGCTGCTAGTTGCTGTGTGACTTGGAGGCAAGGTGTGTCTTTGTGGGTCCACGGGATGAAATATGCCTGGGGTCCTGAAAAAATGGAGAAGGGAGCGCTGTGGGCCCACATTCCCCTCCTCTATCTCCTCTCCTCCCCTCTCCTGGCTCCAGCCACATTGTTCCTCTGCGTGCTGATCCCCTGGTCTCCTCTGCACCCATCCTTCCCCCTGCCCTCCTTCTTCTGCTTGCAAACTTCAGTGGCTCCCTGTAGCCACTACCTGGGAGTGGCATTCGGGCGCCTTGAAATTAGTCCCGGAGCAACTTGAGGCCATCCGCCCGTCCTCTGGACTGCCCGTTGCTTCTCTCCTTACACTCCTGGCTGCCGGTTTGTGGATTTTCTGCTCCTGGGCCTGTCCCTGCCACACGCTTGCCATGACTGCACGCGGCCACCGGGGCCTGGCTCCCACGCCCCTTCCTCTGGGTCGTTTTCCTGCACACAGGGGCCAGGAGGGCCCTTCCCTTCCTGGCTGCCCCCAGCCCAAACCTTGTTCATCCTCCAGATGGCCCTTCTCACGTCAGGCTGGTAGCTCCCCCGCTCAGCAGACGGTCCTGGAGAGTGGGCACGTCCCATCCTGTGCCCAGGCACGGCCTGGCCATCATTGGATGCGGCCGTCATCCTTTACGGCCTTCCCGATCGCTCGGTTACATTGAACGTGAATGCCCCAGAGCAGCTCTAGCCTGGGGGTTTGAAACATTTTGCTCAAAATAGGCCGCGCAGCCCACAAGGCGGTGTACTTTTTCAGAAGGTATTTGAACTATTTTGCCAGTCTGCTCCTTATTACCCAGGAGAGGGAGGAGAGCACTCAGCAGCCTGCGGCCAGATGTGAGGGTGCGCGTCTGAGCTGGAGAGGACGGGCCCTTGCCGGCCAGGGAGCCGCCTGTGGAGAGAGGGTCCGACTTCTCAAGAAAGGCAGGTTATGGCCTTCTTGCGGGGTTGAGTTTCCAGGGGGGACAGCTGGCACCCCAGTTCTGATGTGGAGGGGCGCTTACAGCATCGGACAGCTGGGAAAGGCCTTGATGGTAGACAGTCTGGCCCCACGTGCTCCTTGGCGGAGAGGAAAACTGCATCTCAGTGACCGTGACAGTGTTAGTCTCTCAGCCGTGTCTGACTCTTTGCGACCTCATGGGCTGTAGCCCCCGACGCTCCTCTGTCCATGAGGATTCTCTAGGCAAGAATACTGGAATGGGCTGGTATGCCCTCCTCCAGGGGATCTTCCCAAGCCAGGGATTGAATGGCAGGTTTCCCGCATTGCGGGTGGATTCTTTACCGTCTGAGCCACCAGGGAAAGCCCAGAATATTGGAGTGGGTAGCCTGTCCCTTCTCCAGGGGATCTTCCCAACCCAGGGATTGAACCTGGATCTCTTGCATTGTAGGCAGATTCTTTACTGTCTGAACCACCAGGGAAGCCCAGGGAGTGTGGGCTAAGTTATACAGTAGGTTCTAGAACACTGCAAGCCCAGGGTGTATACTGTGACCTTTCCACAGGCCCCTGCAGGCTGCCTTCATCAGGCTTCCTGAAGGTCTGTTTCCCTGGGTGGGCATCCTCCTAGCTCCTTGGCCTGCAGTGAACACGTCCTGGCCATTCTGTCCCAGAGTCTGTCCTGCTCTGTCTCCGGAGTCACAGCAGTGTCCTTCAGGCTGGTGTTCCCGCAGCCAGCCTTGTCTCCACTCCCGTACATCCTCCTTCTCTGTTCTCACCCTTGTGCCCTCCCATCCCCACAGGCACAGGNATTCTGTCCCAGAGTCTGTCCTGCTCTGTCTCCGGAGTCACAGCAGTGTCCTTCAGGCTGGTGTTCCCGCAGCCAGCCTTGTCTCCACTCCCGTACATCCTCCTTCTCTGTTCTCACCCTTGTGCCCTCCCATCCCCACAGGCACAGGCTCCTTAGTGTTCCTATCAGCTGGCTTTTCGTACCTGGGGTCCCGCTCCCTCTCAAGCCTCCATCTCAGCTCTGCCGGCTACCCCAGCCCTGCTGGACGTCCAGGTGTCCTCCGGGGGCGTCTTGCGGCCTTAGCTCTGCATGTCACTCTGATCACCTGCATCAAGTCCTCTCCGCCGTCAAGACGTCATGACCAGCTCACTGCTGTTTGCCTGCCTGGGTGTCACCTCCTCTGAGAAGCCCCCCAGCCAGGGCTCCCCAGTGCTCGCAGAGCACACTCGAGATTTGAATTTTTGACTCAGGGTCAAGAGCATCACTGGACGTCCCAGATGGAGGGCTCCTAAGAGCAAGACTGGCCCGTACTCATTTGTGCCTCTCTAACGCCTCCTGGGGCTCCAAGCACAAGCTGGCATCTAATACGGATATTTTTAGCAAATGAATGAACCCCTAAGTATTTTGCCTTGTTGGTGCTTCCCAGAATGTCTCTGTGATGAGCTATGTGGCTGGTGCAGGGGGCCTGTGAGGTAGGAGTTTGTCTGGATGGGGGCCACCATTTCCATGACGATGGATACGGAGAAGAGGGGGAGAGTGTAGTACATGTTATTGATTATATAGAACCCTAGCCCACGTGTCTGTTTTCCGTGAAGGAGTCACTGTACCAGACAGCAGAAAGAATGTGGATCCAAGGAAACTGTTAAACTTAGAAGCAAAGAAAGGTATATACTTTTAATCAAGCAATTCCATTTCTAAGTTACACACATTTTTTACTGTGATATCTATTCTTTGCTTCAAATTTTATTACTTCAAAGAGGAAGCAAAGATGCATGATCAATGAAGTTCAGAGCGGTCCTGTTTAATAGTGAAAATGTTTAAGTAGGCTTGATATCTAGCAGTTGATTACACAAATTATGGTAGTCTTTATAACGGAATACTGTGCAGCTGTGAAAAATGATGTTGGTCTAACACTATATACTGTTAAGTGGACAGGTTACTGAAAGCATGTGTAGTATGATCTAATCAAATAGATACATTATATATATATATGAATGTGCAAAGAAATGTTTGTGTGTACACGTGACTGTGGGAGATACTTAAACATTTTTTTTTAATTGGAGGGTAATTGCTTTCCAACGTTGTGCTGGCTTCTGCTGCACGTCAGCATGAATCAGCCTTAGGCATACGTGTGTCCCCTCCCTCTGGAACCTCCCTCCCACCCCCACCCCATCCCAGCCCTCTAGGTTGTCACAGAGTGCTGGGCTGAGCTCTTTGTGTTACACAGCAGTTTCCCACTGGATGTCTGTGTTGCACGTGGTAATGTATATGTTTCAATGCTAGTCTCTCAATTCATCCCACACTCTCCATCCCCGGATGTGTGCACACGTCTGTTCTCTATGTCCGCATGATTTTTTATTATTTATTTATTATGTACTTATTGTTTATGATATATTTCTACATTGTCTGAATTTCCTTTCAGTGCACATTTATTCATTTTCTCTCTGTGCACTCAACCATCTGCTGCCTCCTTAAATGTGTTCTCCTGAGGACCTGTGTAAGAGTCTGGGGTCGACCCCTCGCAGTGGGGCTTCTGGGCCCCAGGGGTGCTCTTAGTTGGCTTCCTTGAGGATGTATCTGTTTACCCTCCCACCCTTAGTATCTGGACTCTCAGATCCTCCCATCATATCTGACACTTAGTATTATCTGACTTTCTAATGTTTTCAAAAAAAAAAAAAAAGGATTTTTTCCTGGTAGTGAGAACTTTTGTGGTATACTCTCTTAGCCAGACCTCTTAGCTGCTCTCTTCCCTCATCTGTCCTTTCCCAGGTATGATTGGGTATCTCTCCGCTTGTTTTTGCAGATCTCCATTTCTTCCTGAGGTTGAGCCACTGTTTCTTCCCGTACATAATCTTTTTATGATTAAGTTTATTTCCCATACCTATTAATCAATCTGATGTCCCATCTGCAGAATCATACAGCTTTTTCATGTATTGGAATCATTATGGAAAACTATTTTAAGACTGGAGACAAACTTGGAGGAGGGAAAGGCAGCTTTAGTGCCTGTTGGTGAGGGTACCTTTGTGTGTGTGTGTGTGTGTGTGAGTGCGTGTGTGCAGTTCTGCCTGGCTTGCAGTAGGGTCAGCCCTCCTGGGTCTGTTACTGGTTACATGGTTATGAGAGCTGGAAGAAAATAAACAAAGAAGCTGTGTTTAGGAAGTAGAAAACTCCTCTGGGTTTGGATGTTAGGAAGCATCTCATGGGGTTGCATGGACTTGGGGATAACACATGTAAAGCCCAGTAGCTGCTGATCAGAACCTTTTGCCCTCCCCCGCCCCACGCTCTCTGAGATCAGGCTCTACCCTTTGAGAGCAGGGGAATCTGACTTTACTCTCTGGTGACTTATGAACGAGGTGGAGACAAGTCATAGAGTGCCACCTGAAACCACGACTCTCCTTTCCTCATCCTGGGCAGCTCCTGGCTCTCTTGCCAGGCCAGGTTTCTCTCAGATCTCTGTTGGCTGCCTGCCCACCCCCTTATTTCAAAAGCTCTGTAAAATTGTCTTATCTGAAAGGAGGGTTTGTTTTGGTGCTTCCTGGGGGACGAGGAGGAAGACAAATTCTAGGTGATCTGATATTGCCCAGCTGTCGCACTTGGATCGATGGCAAAGATACACGCCGTCAGAGCCTGAAGACGCTGGAACCGCGGGAGCTTAGTTAATTACTAAGCCAGGTCTTTGAAAAGGAGCCAGAACATTTCCTGCTTCTCCTGGGATCCCCACATCTCCCATTGTTTGTCCAGAGAATGAAAGTTATTTAAGAGAAAATATAGAAGCTTAATATTTTCAGTATTTGGGGGCAAGTATTCTGCAATGTTTTTAGNCCCACCCCATCCCAGCCCTCTAGGTTGTCACAGAGTGCTGGGCTGAGCTCTTTGTGTTACACAGCAGTTTCCCACTGGATGTCTGTGTTGCACGTGGTAATGTATATGTTTCAATGCTAGTCTCTCAATTCATCCCACACTCTCCATCCCCGGATGTGTGCACACGTCTGTTCTCTATGTCCGCATGATTTTTTATTATTTATTTATTATGTACTTATTGTTTATGATATATTTCTACATTGTCTGAATTTCCTTTCAGTGCACATTTATTCATTTTCTCTCTGTGCACTCAACCATCTGCTGCCTCCTTAAATGTGTTCTCCTGAGGACCTGTGTAAGAGTCTGGGGTCGACCCCTCGCAGTGGGGCTTCTGGGCCCCAGGGGTGCTCTTAGTTGGCTTCCTTGAGGATGTATCTGTTTACCCTCCCACCCTTAGTATCTGGACTCTCAGATCCTCCCATCATATCTGACACTTAGTATTATCTGACTTTCTAATGTTTTCAAAAAAAAAAAAAAAGGATTTTTTCCTGGTAGTGAGAACTTTTGTGGTATACTCTCTTAGTCAGACCTCTTAGCTGCTCTCTTCCCTCATCTGTCCTTTCCCAGGTATGATTGGGTATCTCTCCGCTTGTTTTTGCAGATCTCCATTTCTTCCTGAGGTTGAGCCACTGTTTCTTCCCGTACATAATCTTTTTATGATTAAGTTTATTTCCCATACCTATTAATCAATCTGATGTCCCATCTGCAGAATCATACAGCTTTTTCATGTATTGGAATCATTATGGAAAACTATTTTAAGACTGGAGACAAACTTGGAGGAGGGAAAGGCAGCTTTAGTGCCTGTTGGTGAGGGTACCTTTGTGTGTGTGTGTGTGTGTGTGAGTGCGTGTGTGCAGTTCTGCCTGGCTTGCAGTAGGGTCAGCCCTCCTGGGTCTGTTACTGGTTACATGGTTATGAGAGCTGGAAGAAAATAAACAAAGAAGCTGTGTTTAGGAAGTAGAAAACTCCTCTGGGTTTGGATGTTAGGAAGCATCTCATGGGGTTGCATGGACTTGGGGATAACACATGTAAAGCCCAGTAGCTGCTGATCAGAACCTTTTGCCCTCCCCCGCCCCACGCTCTCTGAGATCAGGCTCTACCCTTTGAGAGCAGGGGAATCTGACTTTACTCTCTGGTGACTTATGAACGAGGTGGAGACAAGTCATAGAGTGCCACCTGAAACCACGACTCTCCTTTCCTCATCCTGGGCAGCTCCCGGCTCTCTTGCCAGGCCAGGTTTCTCCCAGATCTCTGTTGGCTGCCTGCCCACCCCCTTATTTCAAAAGCTCTGTAAAATTGTCTTATCTGAAAGGAGGGTTTGTTTTGGTGCTTCCTGGGGGACGAGGAGGAAGACAAATTCTAGGTGATCTGATATTGCCCAGCTGTCGCACTTGGATCGATGGCAAAGATACACGCCGTCAGAGCCTGAAGACGCTGGAACCGCGGGAGCTTAGTTAATTACTAAGCCAGGTCTTTGAAAAGGAGCCAGAACATTTCCTGCTTCTCCTGGGATCCCCACATCTCCCATTGTTTGTCCAGAGAATGAAAGTTATTTAAGAGAAAATATAGAAGCTTAATATTTTCAGTATTTGGGGGCAAGTATTCTGCAATGTTTTTAGTTATTGCTCATTAGTGTATAAATATTATTTTAATAAGTTGGAGTTTGGGGCAGGGCCCTGGTCACAAAGTTAAACCCCTTTTTATGACTTTGGGTTTGTGGCGCTGGTGTAGCACCAAGAGGTCACTTTTTTAAAAAGTTTATTGAAGTGTGATTGATTTTCAACGTCGTGTTTAATTATTGCTGTGCAGCAAAGTGACTCAGTTATGCACATAGACGTTCTTTATCCTACTCTTTTCCATATGGTTCATCATAGGCTATTGAAAATAGTTCCCTGTGCTGTACCTTGTTTATCAGGAGGTCCTTTTCAATTGCTTGGTTAAAAGTTTGAATTAAGGGAAGAGTGACAGCTGTGAAACATATCTATTTTAGGTTTTGCTTTGCAGAGTAATTTCCTTTTTTCTTTGTTTTCCAGTTCTAGGGAGATAACACAGACATACCACACTATGTAAGTTTCCTTGGACAGCATAACGACTTGATTATGTACATTATGAAATGATGACCACAATAAATATCCATCGTCTCTGATAGAGAGCCCCCAAAAGGAAAAGAGAGAGTTTTATTTTTTATTTTTTTTCCTGGTAATGAGGAATTTTGTGGTCTTAGCAACTTGCCTATCACACAGCAATGTTAGCTATAGTCATGGTACCCGCTCCATCCTCAGGAATTACTGGTCTTGTTGGAAGTTTGTACTTTCATCCAGTTCGCATGAGTGTTTAATTTTATACACCACAGCGAAGGAAGTATTATAAATCTAATACAGCAAAAATCCAGATTAAAAGCAGAGAGGGGAGGGAGCATGCCCTTGATTGAGATCTCCATCAAGTTAAAAAAGAGACTGTCAACCAGAGTGAGGTAAGTTAGAAAGAGAAAAACAAATGTAGTATAGTAATGCATATATGTGGAATCTGAAAAAAATTGGCAAAGACGACCTTATTTACAGAGCAGAAATAGAGACACAGATGCCGAGAATGAAGAGAACAAGTGTATGGACACCAAAGGGGGAAAGGGAGGTGGGGGACCGGGAGACTGGGGCTGGCATATGTACACTACTGATGCTCTGTATAATAGCCTCTGTTTTACACATGGCATAAGCGTCCCTGATGCTGGGAAGGACTGAGGGCGCAAGGAGAAGAGGGCCATCAGAGGAGGAGATGGCTGGAGGGCATCCCCGAAAGAAGCGGCATGAACTTGGGCAAACTGCGGGAAGTGGTGAGGCACCGTCATCACCTGGAGTGCTGCGGTCCCTGGGGTCCCAACAGCCAGATGCGACTGGGCGACTGAACCACAGCAACAGCAGAATGGAACAGAGCGCCGATGAGAGCCTGCCCTGCAGAGCGGACAGTGCCAAGGAGAGGGCGCCGATGAGAGCCTGCCATGCAGTGCGGACAGTGCTGAGAGGGCACTGATGAGAGCCTGTCGTGCAGTGCCGAGAAGAGGGCGCCGATGAGAGCCTGTGGTGTAGCGCAGACAGTGCCAAGGAGAGGGCGCCGATGAGAGCCTGTGGTGTAGCGCAGACAGTGCCAAGGAGAGGGCGCCGATGAGAGCCTGTGGTGTAGCGCAGACAGTGCCGAGGAGAGGGCGCCGATGAGAGCCTGCCGTACAGGACAGTGCCGAGAAGCCTGCTTACTGCTCTGCTGTGAGCTGAATGAGAAGAGATTAGAGAAAGAGAGGTACAGCTGTGCACATGACTGGCTCTGTGCTGTGCAGTAGAAACTAACACAGCACCGGAAAGCTTTGCATGTGGGAGGAATAAGGGCTTCAGGGTTTCCTTCCTGGGGCGGATTCTGCCTGCCTTGTGGTCATTTGGCCTCAAATGAACAAATGTGTCTATAGACCCAAATATGTCTATTTTATCTCCCAGATTCAAATATTCTGGCAATTTCCGGAGATGTATTTGGTTGTCATGACTTGGGGAGGGGGCATTTTGTGGCCAGAGATGCTGCTGGTAGGCATCCTCCAGTGCCCAGGACAGAGCCGCTCACCAGTGCCAGCCCCTGATGCCAGTAGTGCAGGCAGGCACCTCCTGGCTGTCTCCATGAGCAGCTGACCTAGCTTTTCTGGGCTTCTGCTTCCCAATGCTAATTAAAGTACCTGCTGCTCAGGGCTGTTGGGGTGTTTGCAGTGAGACAGGGTCTATCAAGTCCCTGGCTCTCCTTTGAGCACCCAGGTGTTTCCTATTATATTGAAAAAATGACCCGGAAAGCAGACGTAACTTATGCCCAACCTTTCGGTCTTGCTTCTGCCAGTAAATGAGGATTCAGCCATATGGCCGGGACCATCAGACAGGTGCATCTGCTTCTGAGCCTTTCAGAAATGAAACTGGTGACTCTTTAGCCTGTGTGAGCCTCCTTGGATACTGAGGACCCCACATAGGGTCTGTCCCCCCCCACTACTGATTTTCCCTGGGGAAGGAGTGCATGACTGTCCTTATTACCAGGCCTCTGGTGCCCTAGAACTTGCCACTGAATTCTTCTATCAAATTGGAAAGGGACGAAAATCCCTCTTTAATTTAAACCCGAGCCCTCCAGATTAGCTGGCTTTGCTCACAAGCTCTTATGTCCATGTACCCATTGAGTTTGGGGGCTTTGGAAACACAGGCTCTTCTTGAGGTATGGCAGGGCACCAGTATGGGTGGGGTGGGGGTCTCCAGTGTCAATGTCTGCAGGGAATTCTGTAAGGAGAATGTCTCAGGAGGGAAGCCCTCCAGGACTTAAGCAGAGACGGTTTCATGGGCTGTGAGTGGAATTTTAGTTTTATGACTGCTGTTTTGGTTCTATTTACAAAGGGAAATTCTGGAACCATGAATTTAGAATCATGTTGGCGTGGTTTCACTATAAAAAAAATCTGTATTTAATCTGAGGCGATCTGCCATGAATCCAGACTTCATCTCCAGGGTGCAGGGAGAAGGCAGTCCCTTCTTGTTGGCAGGTGTGGAGCAGAAGAGGGGCTGTGGCAGAGCCTGGACAGGGCTCCTCAGGCCTGGGAGGGCCTCAGGCCTTGTAAACTCTTGGGTGTGGGGTTTCTTTGCACTCAGAGCTCCACTGGTCTTGCTCCTTCTACCCATAGTACAGATGAGGAAACTGAGGCCCAGAAATGGGAAGGGTTTGTTAAGCTCACTCAGTGAGTTTGTTGGAAGAGTAAGGCTCTAGCCCAGGTGTGCTGATGCTCAGATGTGCAGAGTGATGGAGTGTCTTGCTCGTGGCCATGAGGCTGGTGAAGGACAGGAGTCTGATTTCTTTCTTTCTTTATGGACTTATTTATGGCTGTGCTGGGTCTTCATTGCAGTGTGTGGGCTCCTCACTGCTGTGACTTCTCTTGTTGCTGAGCGTGGACGCTAGACCGTGCGGGCTTCAGTTGTTGCGGGGCACAGGCTTAGTTGTCCCATGGCATGTGGCATGTTCCCAGACCAGGGATGGAACTTGGGTCACCTGTATTGGAAGGCAGATGCTCAGTCCTTGGACCACCAGGGGAGTCCCAGAGGTCTGATTTCTGATCCAGCATCCTCCCCACCTTGGTGAAGGGGTGGTCTGGCAGGGGAGAAGGCCTTGATGAGAAACAGGGTGGCAGAAATGCCAGCCATGTAGCTGGATGTCTCAGCCTGGTGTGGAGGGGTTGAGAGCGCCCTTGAGAAGTGGCTTGCCCTGAGTGGGACTGGTGGTGGCAAGGGCTGACCCACTGCCGCATGGCAGGGGCACAGGGGTGCTGAGAGGGTCACTTAAGACGTGTGTCATGAGCACAGCGATCCCTGAATTTCCGGGCTGTGTTTGGGCCCCCTGGGTCCACCAGAGAGTCCCTCCTGGTCCTCATGCTGCTGCCTGGAACCAGCGGAGCTGCCCTGAGGGCCTTCCTCCCTCTGCCTTTAGCCTCACTGCCCTCACCTGGCATCTCCCATGTGGGCAGAGTGGACCCAACCCTTTGCAAACACACCAGGGAGCTAGAGGGAGGAGCAGGTCTTGGGACATTTGCTATTACCGCATTTCACATGATTCCTCGAACAGGTCAGACCGGGCCATGCTACTTTTTTCTTGAACGAACGAGAGGTGGATTTGTCCCTCAGGGACCGAGGGAAGGAAAGGGGAGCGGGTGGAGGCATAACCCTGAGGTGTTTCGAAGAACCTCAAGGCCCGTCATTGAGCTGATTGGGGTTCGCTGGCCTGTGTTGCCTCTGGTCCTGTGGAAGCCCCAGGAACACTGGGCCTTCGGGGCTCCAGGCGGGTTTTGGGCTCAGCTGATGATGGTGTTAATTCCTCGGGGGCGGTGCCAGGAGAGGAAAGGAACTGCTCAGCTGTGCGGGTGACCACCAGCACCTCTTCCTGGCGATGGAGCTGCTGCCGAGCAGATCCCAGACCTCAGCTGACCATGCGTATCAGTCCACCTCTCTGGGCCCATGATTTTAACTGTATTGTTCTTCATCACTCATGCGTGGCACTCAGGTCCCACTAAACCGTGGTCAGGAAACTAAGTCAGAGGCTGCAGACCGATGGCCCACAGGTGTGTTTTTGTGCTTTGTTTTGATCAGCACAACGTTTTTTTTTTTTTGTTAGGGTTGATTTGAAATGTTTCAGGTGTACAGAAAAGTGATTTAGTTACACACACACACACACACACACACACACACACACATACATATATTCTTTTCCAGACTCTCAGACTCTCTTCTGTTATAGGTTATCACAAGGTTCGGTAAGTCCCCTATATGTGAACCAAGTTGCAAACTTTCTAAAATGCAAACGTGCATTTGCACAGTCACGAGTGATGACTGCTTGCCCTCCGTCTCCTGTCGCTGACGGCCCTTCGGCTCTGCCCTCTCCCACCGCCCCTCCCTCCTCCATCAGGAACTCTTCTGGCCTGTTCGCTCCATGCCAGCCCCTGTGTGCCAGCTGTTGTGCTGTGGCACTGTGCTTTCCAAGGTGCTGCGCTGTAAGGTTAAAAATGTTTTCTTTATCTTTTGTGTTAGTTTTCAATGTATTATTTGTGTGAAGAATATTGTAAACCTACTTCAGTACAGGGCTATCTAGCCGATTGTGTTAGTCGGGTACTGAGGCTACCTTTGTTGGACTTATGAACAGATTGGACACGCGTGCTCTTGAAATGGAACTTGTTTATTCGTAGGGGACTTACTGTAGTGAATATAGTTCCCTGTTGGTAACTGTTTGTTTTCTAAGTCTGTGAATTTATTTCTGTTTTGTAAATAAGCTAATCTGTGTCATTCTTTTAGATTCCACATAAACACACAGTGTTTTTAACAACTGAGATAATTGAGAACACTTCAGATTGGGACTTCACATGAATTAGATCTGCTTTTTTCAACAGATGGGAATATTTATGGAAACACACAGCCCCTGTAACAAGTGAGAATAATGGTGTGCGGGGGTGGGGGGAGCTGGGTAGGTGCGATCCCATCTCGTCTGGGTTTGCGAGACCCAGTCTTTGTGTCTCCTTGACTCCAAGCTGAGGTTGGCTGCTGATCGTCACCGTGTTTGTTTACATCACGCCGGGCTGGCTTCACTGCTTTCCTGTGCCTTTGGGCTCCCGGGCGTTTGCGTCATTCCTCTTGGCTGGGTGCTGGCACTGGAGCAGAGAGCCCGGTGAGGTGGGGAGGGGAGGCCCAGGTCATAGGGCGGGCCTGACACCGATGCTCCTGTACCCGGAAGGCTCTGGAACACCTGCATTCTGGAGGGCTTGGCTGGAGCCTTGTTAGCGCTGGGCTGCCTGAGGCCCTGAAGCTCTCGCTGCTTTTGTCTCATGTGACTGAGAGCCTCAAGTTGCCTCTCTGGAGCGGAGCCAGGTGAGATTCAGATCACCCCTGGCCTGGGCTCGGTTTAAGCCACTTTCAAAAAAAGGTGATGGGCAGAGCTTGGGGGCCATGCCCCAGGCAGGAAGGGGAGGAGGCCAGTGACTGGGAATTGTCCCCCAGTCCCCAGCCTTCCCTGGTGGCTCAGATGGTAAAGAGTTTACCTGCAGTGTGGGAGACCCAGGTTCGATCCTTGGGTCAGGAAGATCCCTTGGAGGAGGAAATGGCAACCCACTCCAGTATTCTTGCCTGGAGAATCCCATGGATGGAGGAACCTGGTGGGCTACAGTCCCTGGGGCTGCAGAGAGTCAACACGACTGAGCGACTTCCCTTTTCACTTCCCCAGCCTTGGGTTTGCCACTGAGCCTGGAGTTGATGCCAGGCCATTGCCCCTTCTTGGGAGACATGGCACTGTTATGGCTGTCTCTCCTACACCTGCTTCTTCCCACCATAGTGGGGCTTGAAAGTGGGTTTGGGGGTCGTGTCCTTTCTCCAAGCTTGCTTGGCTGTCTAGGGAAGGCTCAGTTATGTCGTGTCCCGAGGGAGAAGATGTAGGGCAGAGATCGGAGGTTGGGCACTTCCCTGGGGGCCCGGTGGTTGAGAGTCTGCTTGCTACTGTGGTTGACGTGGGTTCGATCCCTGGTCCGGTGACTAAAATCCCACTGCGCCTAAGCCTGCGTGCCATGATCACTGAAGCAGAGACACAGCAGTGGAGACCCAGCACAGCCAAAACTGCTACAAACAGGAAAGGCCTATGTCCTCGGGGCCTCAGAAGCATCGGCCCGGCGCGAAGGCGGGCAGCTGACTCTCAGCAGCTGCTCGATTCGGCCTCTCCCTTACACATTCCGTTTTCATCTTCTTTATTAATTTTCCAAATGTCAAAGGTGGCGTGTTCCTTGGAACGAGTAGTGTGGTTTCAGCAGAAAGCCGGCCCTTGGGCCATAGAGCTGTTGACTTTACTGGGCTTCGCAGCGGGCACAACTCGGGTGGAGGAGAGGCCAGAGATGCTGGGTTCAGCTCCTCATGTCAGCACAGGTGAGCAGGAGGCGGCGGGCAGCCTCTGGGTAGGATGGGGCCCTGGGGGGGCGGGCCACGGACCTCTCCAGGGAAAGGGTCTCCTGCCCCAGAGGCAGGCCTGCACACCCCTGGCCTGTTTAAATCTTTACCTGAATTACTGCCTTTGAGTTTTATTTACTTGTTTATGTGTTTTAAAAATAGCTCATAGATTCACATGGCTTGAAATTCACGAGGAACAGTCCCCTTCCCAGCCCTGCCCCTGGGCCACCCAGCTTCCTTCTCTGGATGCTGTCAGTTTCTTGTGACCCTTTGAGAGGGATTTTATAAATGCAGAAATGGATGAATGTGGTAGATATGCATGCATACAGATAGATCTATCTTTCCTGTTGTTTTTAAAAAGTATTTATTTATTTGGTTGGTTGGTCAGGTCTGTGGCACACAGGCTCTTCCCTGCGTCCTGCAGGGCGTTTTGGCAGTGCGTGGATTCTCTAGTTGTGGCACACGGGCTCCAGAGTGTGTGGGCCCCAGCAGTTGCAGAGCAGGGGCTTTAGTTGTCTCGAGGTACATGGGATCTTAGTTCCCTGACCAGGGATTGAACCTGCATCCCCTACATTGCAAGGCGGATTCTTAACCACAGAACCACCAGGGAAGCCCCTGTCTTTCCCCTGTTTTTAATGACAGCTTCGTAAGATATCACATGCCTTGCAGTTCACCTATTCAAAGTGCCCAGATTGTGGTTTTGTAGTACATTCACAGAGCTGTGCACTGTCACCTTGGTCAATGGTAGAATATCGTTCCAGAAGGAAATGTGAGCTCACTCCCTGCCTCCCTCCCACTCCCCACCACGGAGAGGTCCGCTCCTGGAACCCCAGCAGCGCTTGGCAGGTGGTCAACGTGGATACGAAATTCAGGTTCAAGGTGAGGACTTGGGTGGAGGCTCCCAGACAGAGGGGTTGGAAGGACTGAGATGGAGTCAAGC
The DNA here is from genome assembly GCA_006410615.1 of Neotragus moschatus. Taxonomy (NCBI): domain Eukaryota; kingdom Metazoa; phylum Chordata; class Mammalia; order Artiodactyla; family Bovidae; genus Neotragus; species Neotragus moschatus. The sequence continues at coordinate 1,299,122 of SJYA01002628.1, forward strand.
CCCTGGATGCTCGGCCTGTGGATCTGATTGCTGTGCCCCAGATTGAACTTCTAACAGCAAACGGGCCCATCTGACTTTGCGGTGTTCTGTGTGTCTTTGCAGGGGAGGCTGGGGCGAGCAGGCCCCTGTCCACGCGGGTCCTCTGGGCTCCCCTCGCGCCCCAGCCTCCAGGGCGCATGGGGAGACCAGCTTCTGAACAGCTGTCCAGCGAGCCTTTGAGTAAACAAACCCTCTGGCTGTAGGATTACATTTCAGAGGAAAGGAATTGGGACTTCTCCTCTGTCTTATTAGAAATGTGTGTTTCGGCCGCAGTGGAAGGGTCCTTTGTCTCTTCTAGAACTTCTCTGGTCTTGCTGGGTCCTGTGAAGCTCAACACAGGCAATTTGTTTAAAACCACCGATCCCTGTTTCCCTGTGGAGGCTCCTGGTTTATCGGGACCTGGCAATGGAAGAGAAAACGATGGCCGAGGGGAGGCGTGCTGTTGGGATGGGCCAGCCGCATCGCTTCTCATTTCCCTCCCTTGTTCCCTGAACCTCCCCCTTGTTGGGCAGGGCGTGCTGTGGCAGCTGTGGCAAGCTGCCCTCCTGCTGGTCTTCCCCGCTCCCTGCTGGTGCCCCCAGGCCCAGAGGAAGCAGGTCCGTAACTAGAGACATCAGGACAGGAACCCAAGTCTGACTCTGACCCGGGCCTGTCTAGAACCAGATGCTCCTTCTCAAGCTGTGTCCCAGAGGCTGACCCACTGCCCTCCTGGGGACCCTCGGGGGGCTCCAGATTCCCTGTAGCCACGTCCCCTTCACCCTTTCCTCAGAGCAAGATGCTGGTGAGCAGCCCTGTGGGAAGGGGCCATTGGTTGTCTTGGAAAACCAGTTGACCGGTAGGCCCTGAATGAAAACTTGGACAGCATCGTCACCTTCATACATGTGGTTCTTTGCCTCTAGGACGAGAACAAGGGTCCTGGGGCTTTAAAGGGTTTGACGAAATGGGAAAATTCTACTTACGTGTGGAAGGTTTGTTGTTAGAATGTGGGAGAATCAGAAGATGGTGTTTATCCTCACAGCTCTGCTCACGTCCCTTTGAGACCCACTGATGGTCAGAGCTCCTTGTTTGTGTGTGGCCAAAAGCCCTGGCTGGACAGGCAAAGCCTGTAGGGTAGTTTGTTGGTGTCAAGGAGGGTTGGCGTCATAGGTGATTTGGAGCAGGGTCTTTCCTTCCAGTCTGTTGTCTCCCATGTTGGTTTATTTTCCATTCCTTTCTTTAAAAAAAAAAAAAAAAACTTTTATTTGCATTTTTTTTTTGGGTGGCATTTATTCCTGGGCTGCTTTTATTTCTTGAGTTTCTTCCAGGGTATCTTTTTTTTGCCTGTACGACCTCCTTTTCTGGTTTAGGGACAGTCTGTTCTTTTTGCAGTGTGATCCTCCCCGTGTGGCAGGGAGAGCTCAGATTGATCCGACCCTGAGCTCTGTAAGTCCGGCTCTGCCTCTTGGGGGCTTGGTTCGCCTGGACCTGCTCCGTGATCAGAGAATCTACATCTAAACCTGTGAGTTCAGCACCATTCTCTGCATTTCTGAGCTTGTGCTGTCAAAATTCAGCACTCTTTTTGGACCAGCGACTGTGCGTCCAGCCCCACTGTTTGGCCCATGCACGCCTGCCAACTCTAGCATTGTAACACTGGAATGGCACACGTTGTGCCTTTGAAGTGACGCCCATCACATTCATGGTGGCTTTCCAGATATGCATACCCTCCATGGCCTGGGCAGTTTCACGGGTGTTCTTAAAGTGAACGCGAAGACTTGAACCTCTCGGTTTGCGTGATTTTGTGGGGTTTTTTTGGGTCAGGTGAGTGGCAAACCATTTTTAGAGGTCACCTCAGAGACCGCTTACCGGAAAAGGGTATTTTCTGTCTCTAGAAGGTGGCGAGGTGGCTCTCATCTGGGCGATTCCCTGCCTCTTTGCTGCGGGCCCAGCAAAGGTCACATATTCTCCCCAACCTCCCAGTCACGGCCTCGGGGGGCAATACACTGATTTTGACTCAGACTTAAGTCCCAGGTCCACTCCTGGAACTGGAGGTGTGGCCAGTGGTCAGGCCTTCTCTTCCCCTAGGGACCAGGGGGCAGGGGGGGCTTCATAAAGGATACAGATGCCCAAAGGAGGGCGGAGATGGAAGCTGGCCTGTCCCAAACCAACTTGCGTCCAGAGGGAGTCACTATTAGAAAGCGTTTATTATGAGCAGTCCAGAGAAGGCAATGGCACCCCACTCCAGTACTCTTGCCTGGAAAATCCCATGGACAGAGGAGCCTCGTGGGCTGCAGTCCATGGGGTCGCTGAGAGTTGGACACGACTCAGTGACTTCACTTTCACTTTTCACTTTCATGAGTTGGAGAAGGAAATGGCAGCCCACTCCAGTGTTCTTGCCTGGAGAATCCCAGGGACCGGGGAGCCTGGTGGGCTGCCATCTCTGGGGTCGCACAGAGTTGGACATGACTGAAGTGACTTAGCAGCAGCATTATGAGCAGTCAGCCCCGATTGCTTTGGAATAGGACTGTGTGAGCTGTGTTAAGCAACAAGTTCCAGAAAAATGTATAACAAGGGCAGAGAGTTCCCTGGTGTTAAAGTTAAGTGGAGGTGGACTCTAGTGGAGTGTGGAGTGAGCTTGCAGAAAGAGTGAGCAGAGAACTGGAGCCTTCCTCTTGGCCGGCATGAGGTGGTTCAAGGTGACCCTCCAGGGAGGTTTGTGCTGGGGCAGCCCTCGGTCCTCGGTTGAGGGGACATCGACCTCCCTGAGCCTTGGTTTCCTCATCTGTAGCGCAGAGGTAACAGTGCTGCCTTACGTATGTGTGTGTGTGCTAGGTCCCTTCAGTCGTGTCCAACTCGGTGTGACTCTGTGGACTATAGCCCACCAGGCTCCTCTGTCCTTGGGATTCTCCAGGCAAGAATACTAGAGTGGGTTGCTGTGCCCTCCTCCAGAGGATCCTCCAATCCAGGGGCTGAACCCGTGTCTCTTGTGTCTAACCTGCACTGGCAGACAAGTTCTTTACCCCTAGCATCACATGGGAAGCCCACTGCCTTATCGGATGATTTGTGTCTTGCACGTGATCTTAGTGTTACTTGGTTAGCTGGCGCTCAGGAGGTGCTTGGGGAAAAGATGAGTTAGACCAGAGGTCCCCAACCTTAACTGGCTCGTGCCTATTGGGAACGTGGTTGCACAGCAAGAGGTGAGCAGTGGGTGAATTAAAACTACTTTGCTCCTTCCCACTTCCGTGAAGCTGGTCCCTGGTGCCAAGAAGGCTGGGGATGGCTGTGTTAGAGCATTCTGAAGAGACAACAGGCCTCGGTGCACTTGTCTGCGCTCTCAGTGAGCCTGTTTTCCCCTTGTCTCACGTCTTTCTCCCCAAGGCAGGATGACTCCGTTCTCTGACTCCAGTCCAGCGAGGCTCAAGAGTCAGAGGGTCTGCAGGAAATGCCGACCGATCCATGCACTTCCCTGCTTCTGACTCCCGCACGGTAAAGAAAGAGCTCATCTTTTAATCTGAGAAACACACGAGCCACCCCCACCCCGCCCCATCTCGGCCCACTCCAGTTGTATGCCGTGGTTTCCCTCCAGTGCGGCCCTGCCAGCTTCACAGCTTCTGCCGCAGGTGAAGCTGAGCCTCTTTCAACCTCTCCCAAATGCTGGTTTCCCCTTAGTAACAGACCCAGTAGCAAAACAGCAGGAATTACTCCTCTTTTGTGAAGGGTGTTGTGTCTCAGAGATTTGTTGGAAATGCAGTATCTTCATTGTTTCAGAACTGGTGTTTGATGTATGCCTGAGGGTTCCTGCAGAGGGTTGTTAGATGGGGTTCTCCAGAGAAATGGAACCAAGAGATTGTGTGTGTGTGTGTGTGTACACATACAGGCCAGAAATCTAAGAAGAGCTAAGATTTCAATTCTGAAGGCAGAAAAAAAAAATGTTTTCCCAGCCCCCAGGTAGAGGAATTCTCTCTTCCTTGTGTGAGGTCAGCCCTTCTTGTCTATTCAGGCCTTTGACTCATAGGGTGAGGTCCACCTGCACTGGGAAGAGTAATATGCTTTGCTCAGTCTACTGATTCCAGGGTTAATCTCAACCAGAATCGGTCTCATGGACACATCCAGAAATAGTGCTTAAGCAAATGTTGGGGTACCCTGTGGCCCAGTCAAGTCAATGCATAAAATTAACTGTCACACCTTTGGTGTTTTTTGAGGTTTAAAATTATCTTCTAAGGTGACCTGGTTTGAAATGGCTGGTGTTAAAGCAAGTAGGCCATGGTGTTCTAGAGGCTGGGTTGTGTTCCAGCTTCTCCCATGGGTAGGTGTTCAAGGGTCTTATTTTAAGTTCAGTAGGTTAATTTTCTCATCACAAGACTCTGTATAAGCAGTCAGGAAGAAAGAAGGTGATTCTGTGGGTGACGGGGATTCATCCCTGTGAAGCAGGGCTGAAGTCAGAGCTCCTAGAATCTTTTCCCAAGGTCAGCAGTCAGTCCTGCTCCAGAACCAGTGACTAAGTGAGGTTTCAGGTTCCAAGTGCAGCCTGAGGCTTACAGTCCAGATTTTGCATTCTCTAAGCCTCGTGATGTTTGAAAAATGGTTACCGACAGTGGTGACTTCCTCCAGAAGTCATCTGGCTGCTAGTCTCTTTGGACATCTATAGGAGCCTTCTTGAGCCCTCGGGTCCACAGGCCGTCTCCTGTTCCAGTGTTCCAGATGCTCGTGCAAGTGTGTGTACCCAGTGGGCAGCCCTGGCACTGGGCACAGCTAACAGAAGGGCAAGTCCTTTGCAAAGTCGGGTGTTCCTCTGAACAGCTGTGACCCATCAGGGAGGAGATAGGAGACTTCCTGAGAAAGGTGTGGTGTGTGGGTCAGTGTACTTTCGGGACTTGACCCTAGTCTAGAGGGCTCGGGGGTGGATGGTTTTCCTTGTGGCTTTGTCGTGGGGTGCCTGTGGTGTGTGGAGCCATTTCTGGGCTTAAATGTCTCCATCCAGCATTGGAGATTAAATTGGTCAGGGTTTGTAAGTCCTCTGAGGCAGAACAAAAGATCTATTTTATTCCATTGACCGGAGGTGGAGGGAAAACAAGAATCTTGATGGCGAGGATCTGGACTAGCGGGGTTTATCACTTTAGCATTTAAGCTCCCACACAAACCTGCTTCGAAAATACTGCTGTCCTGTGGCCCCAGGGAGGCCACTGGCTGTGCCCCTCTTAGCTCTTAACCACCTGGCTTGGCGTTTGCACCTTGCTGCGTCGTGCTCGAAATCCATGTGGTTTCACACACACACACACACACACACACACACACACACACACACACAGTGCTTGTGATGGAAGCAGAATGACAGATTGCTTTGTAATGAGGCTAGGGCGTTGTCAGGCTGTATACCTGATGCCCCAAAGTCTCTACACAGAGAACCTGCCCATGGCAAATACTATAGGCTATGTAGGTTGCTTTATGTCAAAGGTGTAGATAAATATATATATTTTCTATGTAAATAATCCTTTCACAAATCATGTTTTTGATGAATACTAGGCAAGAAAAGAGCTTCCCTGGGCTTCCCTGGTGGCTCAGATAGTGAAGAATCTGCCTGCAATGCTGGAGACCCTGGTTTGATCTCTCGGTTGGGAAGATCCCCTGGAGGAGGGCGTGGCAACCCACTCCAGTCTTCTTGCCTGGAAAATTTCATGGACAGAGGAGCCTGGCAGGCTGCAGTCCATGGGGTCGCAAAGAGCTGGACACAGCTGAGAGACTAACACTTTCTTTCTTCGAGAAAAGAGCAAGTTGCTGTTCCTAAGAAATTCTTACTTGAAGGTGAACTTCTGTTTTCACCATTTTGCAAACTTCTTGAGGCGTTCCGTGCGCTGGGGACAAAGAGACCCCACATGTGTCTTTGACATGGTCGCTATGCAGGTATGGCTTACGGCCTGGGGGAAGCATGTTTAGAGAATATGATTCTTCAGTGCCCTATTTGTGATTTGGGGGTGCTGGTGGTTTGGTTTCTCACAGACGGTTTCAAATATTTTTTTTTTCAAAAGAGGGACATCAGAGGATACAAGGCATTTGGGGAAAAGTTCAAAATAGTGGAGAAATAAATGCATAGAGCATCAGCAGTCGTAAAACAGTATTGTTCCCTGTGGCAGCATAAACTCTCAGCGTGGCCCTGGTCAGTGCTGCATGCTTCATAGAGAAGGTCTGACATGAGACCGGAAGTCTTGCTCAGCGGTTTCCTGGGGCACCTAGTGACCATCTACCATCCCAGAGGTAAAAGCCTAGGGTTACAGCTCCCGATGGTCGTAAATCCTTGTGATGGAAACAATACTCATTTCTCCAAGTCCTTGTCATATGAGAGAGGCCGTAGCCCGTTTAACTCCTTTTTGTTGATTTTTAAAAAAAAATTTATTTATTTGGCTGTTTTGGGTCTTAGTTGTGGCACACAGGATGTTTTAGCTGGGGCGTGCAGGCTCTAGTTTTCCTACCAGGGATTGAACCCTGCCCCCCTGCACTGGGAGCGTGGAGTTTTGGCCACTGGACCCCGAAGGAAGTCCCTCTCTGTTGATTCTTTTCACCAGCAGCCCTTTTTGCCGAGAGCCTGCTGCCTGGGCTGATTGAATGCCTCGTCTCACTTCATCCTCCCTGGCCTGTCCTCAGCCCATTTTCTTTATGAGTGCGCTGAGGCCTCGGGAGATTGACCGACTTGCCTGTGATCACACAGGTAGAAAGTGGCCCAGCCTCGGCTCTGATTCACCAGGCCAGCCCGTGGCACATGGTGGTGCCAGGCGGTGATGCCTGTACTTGGAGCAGGGACCTGCCGACACAGCAGGGCTGGGGCAAGGGTGAGGGGCCAGGGGATGAGGGGACGAGTGCCTCAGGCCTGGCCTGGGGCGGGGCTGACTTCCATCCACGGTGAGCATTCTGATCTTTGGCTCGTCATGGGTTTTCTTTGCCTTACTTTGCCTTTTGAAAATCTTGCATTTGGGTGTTATGGATCCTGATTCCTGGGCTTTACAGCGTTCAGGGCACTTCTTTGCTTTGTGGGTGTGGACCAACAAGGGATGCTGAGGTCAGGATCCCGCCCGAGGTCCTGTGCCAGAACTGAAGGAGCTGGGTGGGCTTTTGCCAGATCTCCTGGGAGCTGGGCTGGGGGTGGCAGCGTGGCTGACTTCAGTGGGCATCGCCCTGGTCTCAGGCATGTGCTTCCCCTCGTCCAGGTCCGGGAAGAGGCTGAAGAAGACCCGCAAGTATGACATCATCACCACTCCCGCTGAGCGAGTGGAAATGGCCCCGCTGAACGAAGAGGATGATGAGGACGAGGACTCCACAGTATTTGACATCAAATACAGGTACTGGGGGGCTTCCCTGGCGGCTTGGTGGTGAAAGAATCCACCTGCCAAGCAAGAGATGCAAGTTTGATCTCTGGGTCGGGAAGATCCTCTGGAGAGGGAAATGGCAACCCACTCCAGTATTCTTGCCTGGGAAATCCCACGGACAGCGGAGCCTGGCGGGCTACAGTCCACAGGGTCACAAAGAGACGGACACGACCGAGTGACTAAACGACAGCAACAGCGTCTAGGTGGGGACAGCAGGCTCCTCCTGCACTCACAGACTCAGAAAGGTGTAGTGGCCCGCCTTTGAAGACGCAGAGTTGCCAGGAGCGTAATCTTGTCTTTTGGCTGTCTTTCCCCTTGGGGCATTCTGCGTATGTGCGGAGAAGTGCTCTGATCCCTTCTGGGAATGCACAGCACCCAGGAAGCCAGCAGGGAAATCGGTATTCCCAGCTCTTTCCAGATGCTGACACTTTAGGGTGAAAGTGAAAGTGTTATCCGCTCAGTCGTGTGCAACTCTATGCAACCCCATGGACTGTAGCCCACCAGGCTCCTCTGTCCATGGGATTCTCCAGGCAAGAATCCTGGAGTGGGTTGCCGTTTCCTTCTCTGGGGGATCTTCCCGACCCAGAGGTTGAACCTGGGACTCCGTCTCTGAGAGGAGCCAGCTTTACAGAAGCAAAGGGGGGCTGGACTTCAGACCATGAGGTTGCTGAGCACAGGCTGGCGGGGTCTGGGGCACGCAGCCTCCTGTGCCTCGTGCTGGGCACACGAACGGAAGCTGCTCTTTCAGACTTGCTTGGCTGGTAACGGAGCATGTGGGTGGGGGCCTCGCCTTGGATGGAACCGACTTCTGAACTCCAAAGGCAGGTGTGTTTCTTTAAGGTTGCCTATGGAAAGGTCAGAATGACTGCGTGACTTCAGGATTGTCTTTCGGGTTTTGGCTCCTTTTGGGGCGTACTGCGTCTGGGTCTGTGGGATTCTCAGTGTGAAAGCTGGGGTGACTGAGTTTATTTATTTATTTATGGGTGTCTTTGGCCTTTGCTGCAGCATATGGGCTATCCAGAGTGTGGGTGTAGACTCTATAGTGGGGGCACACGGGCTCTCCATGGCTCATGGGCTCCAGAGCACCCAGGCTCAGTGGCTAGAATGTGTGGGCCTCGCAGCCCCGAACCATGTGGGATCCCAGCTTGCCAACCAGCGATCAGACCTGTATCCCTGGAAAATGGACTCCTCACCACTGGACTGCCAGGGAGATCCTGGCGAATGTAGTTTAGAGATGAGGGCGTGGTAACCCAGAGAGGGGCCCTGGGTTGGCCAAGGTCTCAGGTCTTAGTGGCAAAGATGAGACCCAAATACAGGCTGGGCCCAATCTGGAGATTCCACCCTCCCTGACAGGGTTCTGTAGAGAAACAGAATCAGTAGGATGTGTGCATGCAGGAAGAGGTTTGTTACAAAGGTCCAGGTCTGAAGGCCTGGGAACCAGGAGAGCCTGTGGTGTGAGTTCCAGTGGGAGCACAGGAGAAGACTTGGCTCAACACAGGCACAGAGCACATCTCCCCTTATCCTGCCTTCTGTGCTATTCAGGCCTCCAACAGGCTGGATGAGACCTACCCACGCTGGGGAGGGCAGTCTGCTTTACTGAGTTGACCCAGACAATTGTTAATCTCAGCAGGAACACCCTCCCGGATACACCCAGACTACTGTTTGACCAAATATTTGGAAACTGTGTTACCCAGTCAGGTTGACCCATAAGAGTCACATTGCACACAGATTTCCCATGACTGAGAAAGTCAGTCAGTCAGTTCAGTCCCTCAGTCCTGTCTGACTCTTTGTGACCCATGGACAGTAGCATGCCAGGCCTCCCTGTCCATCACCAACTCCCGGAGCTTGCTCAAACTCATGTCCATCGAGTCAGTGATGCCATCAAACCATCTCACCCTCTGTTGTCACCTTCTCCTCCTGCCCCCAAGCCCTCCCAGCATCAGGGTCTTTTCCAGTGAATCAACTCTTCACATCAGGTGGCCAAAGTATTGGAGCTTCAGCTTTAGCATCAGTCTTTCCAATGAATATTCAGTACTGATTTCCTTTAGGATTGACTGGTTTGATCTCCTTGCAGTCCAAGTGACTCTCTAGGGTCCTCTCCAACACCACAGTTCAAAAGCATCAATTCTTCAGTGCTCAGCTTTCTTTACGGTCCAACTCTCACAACCTTAAGTGACTACTGGAAAAACCATAGCTTTGACTAGATGAACCTTTGTCAGTAAAGTAATGTCTCTGCTTTTTAATATGCTGTCTAGCTTGGTCATAGTCTTTCTTCCAGGGAGCAAATATAGGTCGTCCATATCTCTCCTGAATTGTCCTTTTCTAGCACAATGTTGGGTGTACTTGGCTATAAATGAGTTAGATTCGAGACACAAGTGTTTGGGATTTTGATGAGAGCTGTGTTGACTCTGTAGATTGATTTAAAGAGAATCAGCCCTTTTATACTAGGTGGACTACATCGGACAGAGAAAGACATATTATATGATATCGCTTATGTGTGGAACTAACAAATACAACAAAGTGGTGAATATAACAAAATAAAAAGAGGCAGACTCACACTTACAGAGAGCAAACTAGTGGTCACCAGTGAGAGGAGGGCAACGGGAGGGCAGGATGGGGGCCGGGGATTCAGAAGCACAACCTACTGGGTGTAAAAGTAGCCACAGAGATATACTGCATGGGGGATATAGCCAGTACTTTATAATAACCATAAATGGAGTATAACCTTTTGTAAAGCCTCACAGCCACCGTGACTGGCTTGTTTAAAGCTACTAGGCCAGGAAAAATTCCTGAGTCATTTGGACTCCGTGGGCTCAAGGCCATCCGGGATGGTGTAATGGAGACCTTATCAGAAAATAACTCCACCCGCTCTTGGTACAGAACAATCCGTAAGAGATACAAAACTCTAAACCCGCGCACGCACATTGTATGACCAATCAGAATATGCCAAATCCCTGTCTTGCCTTGTATGCCCAGTCAACTCACGCCAAATCTCTTTGTCTAAAACCTATAAATACTCCTGTAATTCTAGATTTGGGGCCCTCTTGCCTCCTCCACTGCATTGGAGACGGCGGAGTGCCCTAACTCGAGTTAGCAATAAACTCCCTTCTTGCTTTTGCATTGCCGTGGTGGATTTGTTCTCTCAGTCTGTTCGGAGATTCGAGCTCGGAGCATAACACCGTTAAACATTTTTCCTTTAAAAATTTTGAATCATTATATTGCACACCTGTAACTTACATAATGCTGTATATCAACTATACCTCAAAAAAAAAAAAAAAAAAAAAAAGAGAGAGAGAGAGAGAGAATCAGGCCTTTTTATGTTCTCTCTTCTCATCCATGAGTGTGGAACGACTTCCCATTGATTTAGGTATTTTAAGAAATGTCTTTCAAAAATTTCTCCATTAATGTATTATGAATTTTTGCTAGATATATTCCAAGGTGTTTTACATTCTGATATATATATATTTTTACTTTCAAATGCTATTTTATTTATACTCACGTCTGAAAAAAATGTACTGTTGTGTTCATGTACATGCTGATATTGGAAAAAGAGTTGTTAATGAATCACACATAAGTTTTATGGAGAATGCACAACTTTAAGACATGGGTTTGTTATATATAGAGGAACAAACCATTAATGATGATTTGCATTTTAGGTAAATAACGGCCCGCTTTGAGAAGAGTCAAAACAATTACTAATATGCATCTGTACTGCAGAATACTGTGTACAGAAGAAGAGGTCATACTGATTTTATTGCTAAGCCATTTTATCTATCTCACATTCAAGTCACAGAAATAAAATGAAACGTGAAGACAATGCTGTCTTCGTTGAGTCACAGTGGAAAGGCTTGGCTGCGTCCTGCAGGCCTGCTGGGGTTATTGTACAGTAGGGAGCCCTGGATGGCTTCAGTGGATCACGGACTGTTTTGATTCTGAGCCATGGAATGGGATCTCATTTGTATTTGGTTTCTGAGCTGACTCCTTGGGGGCTGCGATGGACGGAGTGATTTTTGTGGTAGCCCCAGGTCTGACTGCATAAGAAAAGCCTGAGTAAAGAAATATGGTAGTCTGTCTGGACAGTCTTAACTGTAGGCTTGTTCCTGACTATAGGTGGGAAGAGGGTCTGGATATAAGTATTACTGTGGTCTGAACATGGCTTGGTGGAAGTTGTGTTCGATGGTATGAGGAGGAGGAAAATACTGAACCCACTGTCAAACCAAGAACCTTCCCCAGTGAATCTCAGTGCTTCAGGAGATGGAGCAAGTTCCTTTCCTAGGAACAATCAGTGCTGTATTGGCATTGCTCCTGGCTAGGACAGTCACCAGCAAAGGCAAATGATGGTAAATGATGGATAATTTTGCAAAGGCAAAATTAAAATTTTTTTTTTCAGTTTTCTTGTGCTGTTGATTGACAAGCAGCACCGTACAAGTTGAAGGAATACATATGACATCCATGTATTGGGAAATGATTGCCACAATAAGTTCAGTTGACATCTAGTACCTCGCATAGTTAGAAAACCATTTTTTTCCTTGTGATGAGAACTTCTGGGATCCACTTTGCAGGCAGCTCTCAAGTCCGTCATGCAGCAGTGTTTTGTGGGGTCATGGCATTGCACATTACCTTCCCAGGATGTATTCATCTCCCACCTGGAAGCTTGAACCTTTTATACCCCCTTCGCCCAATTCTCCCATCCCCAGGGCCCTGATTCTGATAACTGCAAATTTCATTTCCCTTTCTGTGAGTCTGGTTTTTCTAAATTCCACATATAAGTGAGATCACACAATATTTGTCTTTCTCAGTCTGACTTACTTCACTTAACATGATGCCCTCACGGTCCGTCTGTGGTCTTTTAAATGGCAGGATTCCCTTCTGTTTGGTGCTGGGGAGTGTTCCATTTTTGTGTGTGTGTGTGTATACCACACTTTATTTATTCGTCTGTCAGGAGACACTTAGGCAGATGATTACGTGGAACCACCTGGTAGGTGTTAAGGTAGCAGATAGTACTTTTGCTGCTTGAGAATCTGAGTCTGCTCCCTGGTCTGTGGCCACGCTCTGGAGTGTGTGGAGTGTGCTCTTTGATCACTGTAGTAAAGCCCCCCAATCCCCCCGCCCCGTTCTGTAAGTCACACAGCAATAGCATGGGGCCCTTTCACCCGTGGTAATTTTTAATACAGGAATCACTTAAGGTCCCCCAGGCGCCTCTGTGCCTCTCCTCCACCCCGATTCTGGGCAGAAAGTTGGGACCCAGCAAGTCCATTCATATTAGTCTTCCATCCCTAATCCTCCACCGTAATGACTCACGTGTCCCACCGGATCAGTCTCCACGCCTGCATTTCTGCTTCTGGGGCTGCAGGCTTCTCTCTGCTGTCACTTTGGGGACAGCTTCAAAGACAAGTACCTCTGCAAGCCGCTGCCACACGATTCATGACCTCAATCTGAGCCTCCTTTTTAAAAATGTCACTTTCTTACTTTCTGTTCATGGTGTCTAGAAATGCAGTTGATTTTTTAAAAATAGTGATTTTGAAAATGTCCAGCAGCCTCATTAAACTCTTACGAATTCTAGTAGTGTAACTGTGGATTCTTTTGAGATTTCTATATCGATATATCACGTGAGACTAATAGGAGTGCCTCCCTGTCCCTCAAGTCTTTCAACATTTTATCCCCCCACCTTTTTTAAGCCTTTTTATGCTCATTCTTGGTCTCTAAGTCTTTGTTAAATAGAAGTGATGGTAATAGGCATCCTGTCTTATTCTTGATCTTAACGGGTGTGCTTTCAATATTGACACAACAGCACTGTTTGCTATAGCAAACACTATACAAACCGTATAGGGTTTGTAGATTTTTTTCCAAGAAACTTCCCTCTATTCACAGTTTGCTAATGTTGATTTTATTAATGTATTTCTTAGCTCTATTGAGAACATGGAAAAAGCAAGAGAGTTCCAGAAAAACATCTGTTTCTGCTTTATTGACTATGCCAAAGCCTTTTACTGTGTGGATCACAATAAACTGTGAAAAATTCTGAAAGACATGGGAATACCAGACCACCTAACCTGCCTCTTGAGAAATCTGTATGCAGGTCAGGAAGCAACAGTTAGAACTGGACATGGAACAACAGACTGGTTCCAAATAGGAAAAGGAGTATGTCAAGGCTGTATATTGTCACCCTGCTTATTTAACTTATATGCAGAGTACATCATGAGAAACACTGGACTGGAAGAAACACAAGCTGGAATCAAGATTGCCGGGAGAAATATCAATAACCTCAGATATGCAGATGACACCACCATTATGGCAGAAAGTGAAGAGGAACTAAAAAGCCTCTTGATGAAAGTGAAAGAGGAGAGTGAAAAAGTTGGCTTAAAGCTCAACATTCAGAAAACGAAGATCATGGCATCCGGTCCCATCACTTCATGGGAAATAGATGGGGAAANACCCTTATGGCAGAAAGTGAAGAACTAAAAAGCATCTTGATGAAAGTGAAAGAAGAGAGTGAAAAAGTTGGCTTAAAGTTCAACATTCAGAAAATGAAGATCATGGCATCAGGTCCCATCACTTCATGGGAAATAGGTGGCGAAATCCAAAATCACTGCAGATGGTGACTGCAGCTATGCAATTAAAAGATGCTTACTTCCTGGAAGAAAAGTTATGACCAACCTAGATAGCATATTCAAAAGCAGAGACATTACTTTGCCGACTAAGTTCCGTCTAGCCAAAGCTATGGTTTTTCCAGTAGTCATGTATGGATGTGAGATTTGGACTGTGAAGAAGGCTGAGTGCTGAAGAATCGATGCTTTTGAACTGTGGTGTTGGAGAAGACTCTTGAGAGTCCCTTGGACTGCAAGGAGATCCAACCAGTCCATTCTGAAGGAGATCGGCCCTGGGATTTCTTTGGAAGGAATGATGCTAAAGCTGAAACTCCGGTACTTTGGCCACCTCATGGGAAGAGTTGACTCATTGGAAAAGATTCTGATGCTGTGAGGGATTGGGGGCAGGATGAGAAGGTGACGACAGAGGATGAGATGGCTGGATGGCATCACTGACTCGATGGGCATGAGTCTGAGTGAACTCCGGGAGTTGGTGATGGACAGGGAGGCCTGGCGTGTTGTGATTCATGGGGTCGCAAAGAGTCGGACATGACTGAGGGACTGAACTGAACTGATAAGAGAGAAGATATTATTTTTCAGAATTATACTGAAACTCACCTTCATAAAAATAGAACACAGAAAAAATTATAAGTTTAAGTTAAAAGTGATGGTAGTTGGTTTGTGTTATTTTTTAAATCTCCCTAATCAAACTGTTAGGAATGACTAACCCACACTGTATATTCATTTAAAAAGCAAAATTTTAATATAACAATCTTCTTTTTCCATTGGAGTTTTCTTTCCAAGTATGTTCAAGGCCTAATTAAAGTTAGAATATAGTCTTTTCAAAGCAGTCTTTTGCATTACAATCCTAAGACAATTCTATGTAGAAGAAATACCTGTGGCTTCATTTTCTCAGCATATGCTTAAGTTAAAGAAGAAGCCATGGATACATGCAAGTTCCCCTTTTGCATCTCAAAAAGTAAGCTACTTATCAAAATAGTAAATCTCTAGAGAGCATATGATTTTTGGCGAATTACATTTTCATTAGTTTTTGATTAGGGAACTATGACTTTATTGTAAAGTCAATAATAGCATTTTTGTGAATTGCTCAATAAATTATAAATAGATAAGAAAAAGTTAAAATAATATAAATTATTGGAAGACAGTATTACTCTATGAATACAGTTATGGCAGGATTTTAAAAGTTGGAGTTTCTTAGTTTAAATATTGTGCTGCAAAAGGCTTTATAAATTAAAGATATAATCATTTTTAAATGATATTATTTTGATTTTATTATAGGCATTGGTTCATTTATAGTAACCCTAGTGGAAACGTCACAAGAAACACTGATTCACGTACAGTTAACCACTAATTATTTAAATTATTCTTTTAAATAAGACATATGAAAAGAGGCTGTTCATATTCATTTACAGGTCATGACTTTTCTGAATGATATTCTTATCTTACGGATAAATAGTAATTGGTATGGGCCAAGTATCTTTTAAATATATAAGCCACATTTGGGAGATTGAAAAAAAAAATCCCATAAAAATGAGTGAAATACTACTATTTGCAGCAATATGTATGGTCTTAGAGAATGGTATAGTTAGTGAAATCAGACAAATATTATATAACATCACTTTTACATGGAAACAAAAAAAACTATACAAAATAGAAACAGAGTCACATACATAGAGAACAAACTATGCTTACTGAAGGAGAAAAGCAAGGACAGAAGAATAAATTGGGAACTTGGAACTAACAGATACAGGCTACTATATATAAAGTAGATAAGCTGTAAGGATTTACTGTATAGCACAAGGAACTATATTCCATATCTTATAATAACCTATAATAGATAATCATCTGAAGAAAATACATAACTGAAGCTCTTTGTTGTATACCTAAAACTAACACAATATTATAAATAAAATATACTTCAATTAAAAAATACACATTCACCAAATAACATGGAAAACACTAACATCTATAAAGAAAAGAAAATATTAAATGTAACGTTTCCTAGTCATTACCATATTAACATTTTTAGCATCCTACCTGGTGTATGAATGCCTAATGAGTGATAGCAAAAAAAAAAAAAAAAGAAACAAAAACAATGTTAAGTGCTGTTATTAGCTCCAGCTATCAAGGAACCATATTTTACAAATAAAGACATTAAAACTCAAAAAGAATTAGAATAAGTAGATTGTCCAGTCAGATAACTAATTGTCTTCAATGTAGGATTCAAATGATCCTACATGGATCATTGGACATATCATCTTTTAAGCTATCTAGATGTACAGTCAAAGGAACCTAATGAAGGCAAACTTATCAACATAAACAGGGAAAGGGACTGTGATGAAAATATGAAGGTGTCCTAGAAGAAGTGACATCAGAAAAAGTATTCACAGTAGAAGAGCTCTTGGAGATATTTCATGACATTGAAACTCAAGGATAAAATGTTGGAAGGTGATTTGTACTTAGAAAGGGCTATGACAATTTTCCAAGACAAGAAAAGATGCTGGCTGGGTATCATAAGTCCTGTGATGTAAAAGAACAAGACAAGCAGAGTTTAAACTACCCTTGATATGATTTTTCTTTTTTAACAAAGAAATAAAACACCTTGCCTTACTCAGCTTGGAATGCCATAACAAAATATCACAGACTGGGTGAGTTTTTTAAAAGCAGAAATTTATTTTTCACAGTTCTGGAGGCTGAGAAGTCTAAGAACAAGGTGCTGGCAGGGTAGGTTTCATTCTGATGCATCTTTTCTTGCTTGGCTGGTGGCCGTGATCTCATTGTACGCTTCCATGCTTGTTTGTGTGCTTGCACACAAGGAGAGAGAGAGAGAAATCTTCCTCTTTCTCTTCTTATATGGCCATTAATATTAATAGATTAGGGACCTACCTAAGTTATCCATCTTAAGGATGAGGACACATTTATCCATCCACTCCCAGTCTCCAAGGTCAGAACTAGCCGCATGGACATGAAGTACCTCACAGGCTCAGGAATCAACCATCTTCTTGTAGGTACCCCATGCCATGACTTAGATAAATTCTGGAGAAAGAAGAAAGAGATATGTGAAGACTGGCAAAAATTTCACACTGAAAAAAATCTTGAGGCTATTTCATGACATTGAAAGTACAAAGAATAAAATATTGGAAGCTGATCCAACTTTCAAAAGGAGTGAGTTTACTGTGAGGTTGCACCAGCACCAGGTTGATCAAAACTTG
The DNA here is from genome assembly GCA_006410615.1 of Neotragus moschatus. Classification (NCBI taxonomy): domain Eukaryota; kingdom Metazoa; phylum Chordata; class Mammalia; order Artiodactyla; family Bovidae; genus Neotragus; species Neotragus moschatus. Next base: position 1,316,312 of record SJYA01002628.1, read on the forward strand.
GAAGAAAAGCATCTTCACATCAGTAGCTAGAGTGAATGTTGGGACAGGAGGATGCAAAGTGCCTGTAGTATCAACTATTTAAAGAGATAAAAGGTGGAATAAAAATGAGCATCCACCTTTTAAAAGTTGTCAAAAATAAGCAGATATTTTACAAGTGAAGATCTAGTTTTATATCCAGTATAGCCAGCCCTTTGATCTTAGAACTGTGCTAGAAAATAAACATTTGTGATTCATGAATGGAAATATATACAGAAAAAAATTAATTCAAACATTATTAGATATAAAAAATCATTAAATAAAAAATAAAATCTCAACTCACTAGGAAAAGGGAATAATTCTCAACATGTATCCACTTCACAAAATAGCTTCAAAAAATATAAAGCCAAAGTTGTTAGAAACACAGAAACAGTCTAATATCACATTAGGATATTTCTATAGCAAAGGGCTGGCACATGTTCATCATATTAGATATTATTTATTTTATTAATCTTTTCAATTTAATAGTTCCTTGAAGACAATTGAGTCTGACTTTTTGGCATACAACATGAAACTCTGTTATAAAATTTCCATGTTCACTAAGAAGAATGTGTCCCATTTACTTGTTAGGCATAACGTTTAGTATGTATTTTCTAGAGACCCAGGCTTATTAGTTGTCTCCCTCAAATCTTTTATAAATTTATAAATTCACTCATTCAAAGAAAGCACCAGACCAAGATGACTTTCTAGGAAAATTCTACAGCACTCTCAAAGAACAAATCATTCCAATTTCATGCAGATTCTTTCACAGAATACAAAAGGAGAGATTACTCAAAAATTCCATTGTATGAGCCAAAGTGGAAACAAGAAATGTTTTCATTCATAAGTATAAATGCAAAGATATTAATCAAAATAACAGCAAAATAAAATTTAGCAATATATACAAAAGGCAATGCATCAAAACTGAGTTTATTCCAGGGATTCAGAGATAAGTTAACTTTAAGTGTTTCTTCAATGATTTCTTGCTAAAAGCACAGGCAACCAAAGCAAAAGTAGACAAGAGGGATTATAGCAAACTAAAAAGTTTCTGCATCGCAAAGGAAACAATAAAATAAAAAGGCAACATGCAGGATGGAATGCAATCAAATTGCAACCTATGCATTTGTTAAAGGGTTAATATTCTAAAAATTGTAAGAGATTCTTACAATTCAATATCAAAAGCAAATAACCTGATTTGAAAATGATGGGCAAAAGAACAGAACAGACATTTCAGCAAACAAGGCAGACAGAGGCAATAGGTATTAAATGGATGCTCAACATGGTTAATCATCAGGAACAATGCAAATCAAACCACAATGAGCTATCACCTCATGCCTCTTAGAATGGCTATTGTTTAAAAGACAAAAGATAACAAGTGTTGGCAAGGGTGTGGAGAGAAGGTAACCCCCTGCATTGTTAGTGGGAATGTAAATTGGCATGGCCACTTTGGAAAAGAATATGGAGGTTTCTCAAAAAATAAAAAATAGAACTACCATATGATCCAGCAGTAACATTTTTGGGTGTGTATTGAAACAAAGTGAAATCACTAATGAAAAGACATACAACCTCATTACAGCATTATTTGTAATAGCTAAGATGCAGAAACAACCCAAATGTCTAGAAACAGATGAAAAGATAAAGAAGATGTAGTATATACCCCCAATGGAATACTACTTAGCTTTATAAAATAAGGAAATCCTTCCATTTGTGAAAATATGGATAAACCTGGAAGACATTATATTAAGTGAAATAAGCTAGACACAGAAGACCAAATCCTGCAGAATACCACTTACATGAGAAGTTTAAAGTAGCCAAACTAATAGAAATGGAGTAGAAAAGTGGTTGCCAGAGGACGGGAGAAAGACAAAATGGGAAAGTATTAGTTGCATGACACAAAGTTTTAGTTATGCTAGATGGGTAAATCCTGGAGATCTTGGGGAACCACACAGTGTCTATAGTTAACAATATTGTATTATGTATTTAAAAATTTTCTCAGAATATGGTAAAATGTGTAGTGTTTGGGGGGCTTCCCAGGTGGCACTAGTGGTAAAGAACCCACCTGTCAATGCAGGAGATATAAGAGACACTGTTTCTCTCCCTGGGTGGGGAAGATACCCTGGAGGAGGACAGGGAGACCCACTCCAGTGATCTTCCCTGGAGAATCCCGTAGACAGAGGAGCCTGGTGGGATACGGTCTCTGTAGTCTCACAGGGTTGAACATGACTAAAGTGACTTGACTTGCACACATGCACATAGTGTTTTTCAGTTCAGTTCAGTCGCTCAGTCACGTACGACTCTTTGCAACCCACGGACTGTAAACACACCAGGCCTCTCTGTCCATCAACAAATCATGGAGTTTACTCAAACTCATGTCCATCGAGTGGGTGATGCCATCCAACCAATTCATCCTCTGTTGTTCCCTTCTCCTCCTACATTCAATCTCTCCCTTTTCAAATGAGCCAGTTCTTTGCATCAGGTGGCCAAAGTATTGGAGTTTCAGCTTCAGCATCAGTCCTTCCAACAAATATTCAGGACTGATTTCCCTTCGGATGGACTGGTAGGATCTCCTTGCAATCCAAGGGATTTTCAAGAGTTTTCTCCAACACTACAGTTCAAAAGCATCAATTCTTTGGTGTCCAGCTTTCTTTATAATCCAGTTCTCACATCCATACATGACTACTGGAAAACCATACCCTTGACTAGATGGATCTTTGTTGGCAAAGTAATGTCTCTGCTTTTTAATATGCTGTCTAGGTTGGTCATAACTTATCTCCCAAGAGCAAGTGTCTTTTAATTTCATGGCTACATTCACCATCTGCAGTGATTTTGGAGCCCCCCAAAATAGTCTGTCACTGTTTCCACTGTTTCTCCATCTATTTGCCATGAAGTGATGGGACCAAATGCTGTGATCTTAGTTTTCTGAATGTTGAGCTTTAAGCCAACTTTTTCATTCTCCTCTTTGACTTTCATCAAGAGGCTCTTTAGTTCTTCTTCACTTTAGCCATAAGGGTGGCGCCATCTGCATATCTGAGGTTATTGATATTTCTCCAGGCAATCTTGATTCCACCTTGTGCTTCATCCAGCCCACCGTTCCTCATGACGTAATGCATTTAAGTTAAATAAGCAGGGTGACAATATACAGCCTTGATGTATTCCTTTTCCTATTTGGAAACAGTCTGTTGTTCCATGTCCAATTCTAACTGTTGCTTCCTGAACTGAATAGAGATTTCTCAAAAAGCAGGTCAGGTGGTCTGGTATTCCCAACTCTTAAGAATTTTCCACATTTTGTTACGGTCCACACAGTCAAAGGCTTTGGCATAGTCAATAAAGCAGAAAGAGATGTTTTCCCATAAGTCTCTTGCTTTTTTGATGATCCACCAGATGGTGACAACTTGATCTCTGGTTCCACTGCTTTTTCTAAAACCAACTTGATCAGTCTGTCTGCCCTCTGATGGAGAATAAGAGGTTTATGGAAGCTTCCTGATGGGAGAGGCTGAGGGGGAAACTGGGTCTTGTTCTGATGGTGGGGACATGCTCAGTAAATCTTTAACCCAATTGTGTGTTGATGGGTGGGTCTATGTTCCCTCCCTGTTATTTACCTGGGGCAAAACTATGGTGGAGGTAATGAAGATAATGACAACCTTCTTCAAAATGTTCCATGTTTGTACCACTACACTCATTGCCCCCAACCCTGCAGCAAGCCACCACTGACCCATACCTCCACTGGAGACTCCTGGACACTCTTGGGCAAGTCTGGGTCAGTCTCTTGTGGGCTCACTGTTTCTTTCTCCTGGGTCCTAGTGTCCACAGATTCTGCTTGTGCCCTCCAAGAGTCTATTTGCCAGTCATGTGTAAGTTCTGGCAGCTCTTTGGTGGGATTAATGGTGACCTCCTCCAAGAGGGCTTATGCCGTATCCATGTCTGCTGCACCCAGAGCCCCTGCCCCTGCAGCAGTCCACTGCTGACCCGTACCTCCACAGGAGATGCTCAAACACAGTTCTGTCTCAGTCTCTGTGGGGTCTCTGGGTCCTGGTGTGCACAAGGTTTGTTTGAGCCCTCTGAGCATCTCTGGCAGGAATGTGGTTTGATTCTAAACATGAACTCACTCCCTCTACTGTCTTGCTGGGGCTTCTCCTTTGCCCTTGGATGTGGGGTATCTTCTCAAATTTGCTCCAACGTCATGCAGCTGACGCTCCAGCACCTACCATCTTGTGGGGCTTCTCTGACCTTGGACGTATCTCCTTATGGCCACTTCAGCACCATGCAGCCGCTGCTCCAGTGCTGTGCAGCCATAGTGATTTTACAACACTCAAAATTAATGATAAACAAAAAGGGTGGGGGAAACTTTTGGAAGTGATGGATTTGTTTATGGCAAAGATTGTCATGGTCGTTTCATGAATGTAATGTTGTTGTTTAGTTGCTAAGTTGTGTCCAATTCTATGTGACTCCATGGACTGTAACCCACTGGCCTCCTCTGTCCATGGCATTTCCCAGGCAAGAATACTGAAGTGGGTTGCCATTTCCTTCTCCAGGAGATATTCTCAACCAAGGGATCACACCTGCATCTCCTGCATTGGCAGGTGGATTCTTTACCCCTGAGCCACCAGTATACTTAATGCCAAAGACATTTAGATGTATGCTGCTGCTGCTAAGTCTCTTCAGTCGTGTCCGACTTTGTGCAACCCCATAGACGGCAGCCTACCAGGCTCCTCTGTCCCTGAATTCTCCAGGCAAGAACACTGAAGTGGATTGCTATTTCCTTCTCCAATGTATGAAAGTGAAAAGTGAAAGCGAAGTCGCTCAGTCATGTCTGACTCTTAGTGACCCCATGGACTGCAGCCCACCAGGCTCCTCCATCCATGGGATTTTCCAGGCAAGAGTACTGGAGTGGGGTGCCATTGCCTTCATATGTACAACTTTTTGTGTGTCAGTCATACCTCTCTTAAGTGGTTCTTAAATAAGTTTATTTATATATTTTCCACGTTAATGCATTGAAGAATAAAACCCACAAATTTGCAATAGATGTCAAATAAGCTCTTACTATATCTCATACTCATTTATGATAACTTGAGCAAACTGTGAATAGAAAAGTCTTTCTATTTTTTCTATACCAAAAGTATTTCTTTAGTCTGTTAAACAGTATGAAAACCTACAGAAAACATAATTCTTAACACTAAAACAGTAAAAGCATTACATTTCAGACTAGGAACAAGACAAAGATGCTAACTTTTACTGTTACTGTACAACATTGTGCTGGAGACCCAGCAGGTACAGTAAGGAAAGAAGGAGATGCAAAGTCTCTAAGAACTGGAAAGGAAGAAACTAAGCTCCCACTTTTTTTTTTTTTTTTTGGCATGTGATTATATATAAATATATAAATAAGTGTATATAAATTAGTTAATAGAATATAGCAAGGTGGATATAATACTGTCAATCAAAATTTGCAGTTATATGTAAACAAAGAATTTTTAAAACACAGTTTTGGAAAGATAATGTTACACTGAACAACAAAGGATGTACAGTATTTAGGAATAAATTCAACAGTAAGTGTGCAATTATAACACATTATTACTTTATCTGGGGATTCCCAGATGGCACTAGTGGTGAAGAACCCACGTGTCAATGCAGGAGACATAAGAGATGAGGGCTTGATCCCTGGGCCAGGAAGATCCCTTGCAAGAGGGCCTGGCAACCCATTTCAGTATTCTTGCCTGGAGAATCCCATGAGCAGAGGAGCTTGGTGGGCTCCACAGGATTGCAAAGCAATGGACACCACTAAAGCAATTTAACATGCATGCATGCATTACTTGCATTACTTTATTTTAAAATATAAATAAATACTAATATGTAATCACTTTTATGATAGGAAGGCTTAATATTATAAAAATGTTCTTCTTTCAAGTTGATGTATAGATTATATAAAAGTCTCAACAGAGTTTTACAAAAGAGCTTTACAAGCTGATTTTAAATTTAAATGGAAGATCAGATGCCTGAGAACAACCAAGAGACTTCTGAAAAAAAAAAAAAAAGAAAAGAGAAAGAATGTGATAGTATTAGCTCTATTAGATAGAAAGAACTATGATAAATTTATAATAATTAATAAAGAATAGCATGATAGGCAATTTGACCAATGGAACATACCCAAAAGCCCAAAAGGAAAGCCAAACTTATGTGGCATTTTCATGTATAATGGAACTTTTGCAAAGCTATGGAGAAAAATGAACCTTTCAATAAATGGTACTGGAACAATTCATTATTCAAATAAATAAACAAAAGAATAAAATAAGATTCCTATCTCATGCCCATAAAGAAAAGTAGTACATGATGAATTTAAAGCTTAAATGTGAAGGCAAGTATCTACAATTTTAGATAAAAATATAGGTTTTTTTATAGCTTTAGAATTAAAGAAGTTATAATACAAAAATGGTTGACAATTCTATTAGTTTCTTGTGCCTGATGTAATAGATTACTCCAAACTGGGTGATTTACAATACAAAAATATATTCCCTCATGGTTTTGAAAACTACAAGGTACCTCTACATTCTGAATGCTTTAAGAAAGAATTACTCCTTGACTCTTCCCAGCTTCTGGTCCTTACTGGAAGCTTTGGTCCAGTGACTTTATTTCAGTGTCTGCCTCTGTTGTCATGGGATCTCCCCTGTGGCCATTCTGTGTCCTCATTTCCCTTTTATAAGACATCAGTGATTGGATTTACGGCCCACCCTAATCCAGTGTGACTTCATCATAATGTGATTTTATTTGTAAAGATCTTATTTCCAGATTAAGTCTCACTCACAGGTGCTGAGTGGACATGAATTTTGAGTGGGACACTATTCAAGTCAGTACACTGTGCAGGGAAAGATTGATAAATCTTTTAATTGTTTCCTATAAAGAGAATGAAAAGACAGAGTTCAGTTCAGTCGCTCAGTCATGTCCGACTCTTTGTGACCCCATGAATCCCAGCATGCCAGGCCTTCCTGTCCACCACCAACTCCCAGATTTCACTCAGACTCACGCGCATCGAGTCAGTGATGCCATCCAGCCAACTCATCCCCTGTTGTCCCCTTCTTCTCCTGCCGCCAATCCCTGCCAGCATCAGTCTTTTCCAATGAATCAACACTTNAGTGGTTTTCCCCACTTTCTTCAAGTCTGAATTTTGCAATAAGGAGTTCATGATCTGAGCCACAGTCAGCTTGCGGTCCTGTATGATAAAAAATTGTGGAGTAGAAGGACACGCACTCATCTTCTCCTGTGAGATCTTCAAAATTACAATTCATTGCTGAACAACCATCACCAGGAGAATGTTGGATCCCACCAAAAAAATATACTTTATGTTCAAGGGCAAAAGAGAAGTCCCAGCAAGACTGCTCACATACATACCACCAAATATAATATTGAATCAACGTAATTGCAAAATCACTTTTTATCACGTTACTAAAAACTTAAGAGTCATGGGATCCTGTGAGTCAATTTAAGATTATAGTTGATAATTTCTGTCTGCACTGTGTAGCTTACAGGGCTTTGTGAGATTTGAAAGGACAACATTTTGGCCTGTGTATTAAGTTTCTTAAATTCTAAGCTGGAGTCATGTGCCTCTTTAAAAAATATTTTCTGTGTTAATTTGGGTGATGTTCCACAGGAAATCAAATATGCATGCAGTAGGTATGAATGCCACATGCATGAAGGTGTGGATAGCTATATGTCAGCTAAAAGGGGATGAATAAGTCTCCCTTGTTTCAATGCTACAACTGTTAGAGCAGGTTCCTGTGCCCCGCCTATAATGTAGTCTAACAAACCAAAAAGTAGTTGTCTGAAGCAGAGAAAGGTTTACTGCAGGGCCATGCAAAGACAGGTAGATCAGGTCCCCCCAGATCTCAAGCTCCCCAAAAGTTTTCAGCAAAATCAAGTTTTTGGCAAAGCCTGGCATTTTTAAATGCCAAGTGTGTGTAGAGGGAGTCTCAGGGTCTGTGGTCAGCTTGTGCATGAGTCTCTAATCAGATGATGGTGAGAGAGGGGGTGTCACAGGGGCTATCATTATTAGTCCCTGGGCTCCAGGCGGCCTGGGGCTCTGTGCTCATGGTCATCAGGTAGCTAAATTCGTCCATTTGGTAGTGCAGTTTTCACATTTATAAAACACTAAGGAGATGTGCATCAAATACTGTTATCTAGATACTTCAGAGGAGCTACAGCAGAGGATATGGGGGAAGGCCTGTCCCAGGAAGGCCCCACAGTGTCCTGTGCAGTTATTTACATATTATTATACATTAGAATGAATACCTGCATCTGATGAAATCTACCTTTACTCGGAACATCTCTATCATGCTTCTAAGCCAACGTGTGTACTCATCCTACGGTCACAAATATGTAGAATATTCACTGAGGATAGAGAACATATCTTACCTAGCTTTGGATTCTAGAAGAGTCCTGTACATCTTTAAGTAAAGACAGCTGTCCTACAGATGAACACACTCCAAATGTGTGTGTATGTGTGTACTCAGTCATGACTGACACTTGGCGATCTCATGGACTGTAGCCCATCAGACTCCTCTATCCATGGGGATTCTCTAGGCAAGAATGCTCGAATGGGCTATTCCTACTCCAGGGGATCTTTCTCAGATCAGGGATTAAACCTGGGTCTCCTGCATTACAGGTAGATTCTTTACCATCTGAGCCACCAGAGGAACACACTCCACTGGGTCCTTTCAAAGTAAAGGAATGAGATAGCTTTATCTCTGTTTCAGCATCAATAGAAAATATACAGGGAAAAAGAGGTAAGAATGCTTTCTAATGGGCAAAGTGACCAGTCACTCCAAAAATTGGGATTTGATACAAAAAGTAGACAACAAAATGCAAAATGTACATGTCTACTTGTATGTTTGTCATCCCTGGAGAAGAAGACTATTCTTTTCCATATTACCACTAGTGTACATTCTCAAAAAAAAAAAAAAAAAAAAACTTGATGGTAATTTTGTTTTAGCAATGAAAACCAAACATCTGTACAATGTTATAATTCCAGCTTACAATCTTTTTTTTTTTTCTTTTCACTTCTCAAACTGTCTAACTTCTTAGAAAATAATGGGCCTTGACAGTTTCAGGGGAAAGAATAGTATCTTGTTGTCTTATGTCCCCAAAGACACCTGCTGAGCAATTTATCACAATTCAAAGAGCATGGAATAGGATCTCATATTAAATGCAAGAGTATTGTCTAAAGTGTGGTCCCTTGTGTGGTTAGTGAATTTTGTTTGAAAAACCACATATTTATTCAGATCTTTGTTTTAGTGTTAATCCTCTGTCTGACAGCATCTCGGATCTCTTGGTTAAACATTCCTCTACAAATGCCACCTCATTCTAATTAAAGTGAAAGATTTCAGCCACTGTTTATTTATTAATTCAACCAAGACTTCCTGTAAATAAAAAAGGATCCAAGAGGGAAAAAGCATATATTTGACTTGCAAATTACATCTGTAGAGTGTCAGCTTTGTTTCTGAAAATTAATGGTTTGTAACACAGCTAGTTATTTCCTCTTAGCTTGCATCATGTATTATGACCCAATTATAAGCAAACAGTAACTTTGATGTAATTACAAATATAATACAGATAACGTAATAGAAAATTCCATTTGGATTAAAGAAAAGTTTCTCATTCAGCTTGAGGCTATTGAATGCAGAAAAATTGTAATGAAGTGATTGCTTTCATTTGGATGAAATATAAAGTTATCTCTATGGGAAAAGTAAAGCTAAAAAGACTGCTGTATCCCACTTGATACATTTAAAATTTCCAGATATCTTTTATTAAAATGAAGAACAATGACCTTCAGGTTCTTGACTATATCCCTACTCCATTATCTTTTTTGAAGAAATACATCAAGTTTAGAAATGTAAGTAATGAATACCTACTCCCCTTTTTGTAAAATCATAACACTATTGTTACTACAGCAAAATATATAGACTGTTTCATTATAAGTATTATATTCTAGATATATTACAGGGACGAGAATGGAGAACATTGATGAAAAAGTCAGTAATCAGTATTTCCAAAGACAGAATATTTGCTACATTCTTTATGTCTTGCATGGAAAGTTTTGGTTTTAAAGTATTTCAGTTGAATCCACCACTGCTTAAGTTGGTCATTAATATTTACTGATCAAAACCTTTTCCCTCACTATTAATGTGAGAAATTTTCCTTAACTGCTGATAACCTAAAAGCATGGCTAATTAAAAAGTACTTTTTTTTACCTATTTCAACAGGACACTTATGAAATTTTAATGACTATATTTTGCTAAGACAAACCAAAGAGGGTAATTTTTTTCAGCAATTGCTGCTATTATTTAATGTATAAGACTAAAATAGTCAATTCTACATGTGGGCTTAGAGAGGACAAATTCTTTTTTTTCCCATTCTATGCCCACATAGTAAGAATGTGCCTTTAGGGAAAAGGGCCAGCTGCTTCTCAGACTTGGCTTAATGTAACAGTCCATCAGTCCAGATATACTGAAGAGAACACAGGAAGGCAGAATAGGTGGAAAATGTACATCTCCCTTCTTTCAGGAGTTAATGCCTCATTGTGAAATTGATATCATGCTAAGATACTCTAAATTAACTATGAGCGTATTCTGAGGGTTTAAATGAGAAACCCTGGCAAGCCCTGCTGCAGTACTCAAGGTTAGTAATACTCCAGGATTTAGGAGAAAAGTACCCCCATGAAGTGCATTGTGTGTGTGCGTGCTAAGTCTCTTCAGTCATGTCCAACTCGTGACCCTACGGTTGGACACGACTGAGCAACTTCACTTTCACTTTTCACTTTCATTCATTGGAAAAGGAAATGGCAACCCACTCCAGTGTTCTTGCTAGGAGAATCCCAGGGACGAAAGAACCTGATAGGCTGCCACCTATGGCGTCGCACAGAGTTGGACACGACTGAAGCAACTTAGCAGCAGCAACAGCAGCAGCAGGCAGTAAATTTGGTATTTGAACAGTCAGACTTCAATATCATTTTCCTCTAGTTTAACAAAAAATTGATCATTATAGAAAACTGTTCATTATTAATGAAAGACAATGTATGAAGAATCTTAGTCTGGCTTATATTTAAATATTATTAATTAAAAGTAATGTAAACGGATACAAATGCAAAATAGATATGAATTTTTTTTACCTCAGTTGTTCCTATTAAAAAGCAAATTCGAAAATCTACTTGCAAACATACAAAACCTAAAATTCAATAAACTCAAATTATCAAAACAGAATTATTAATGACATTTGGTTGGTTAATTCAGAATATTGAACTTCATGTTTAATCAGAAGAGTAGAGAGCAGTTCTCAAAATTCATTTGTAATTAGGTATCACGTGATAGCTCTGCTGACAAAGTCCATCTAGTCAAAACTATGGTTTTCCAGTTGTCATGTATTGATGTGAGAGTTGGACTGTGAAGAAAGCTGAGTGCCAAAGAATTGATGCTTTTGAACTGTGGTGTTGGAGAAGACTCTTGAGAGTCCCCTGGACTGCAAGGAGATCCAATCAGTCCGTCCTAAAGGAGATCAGTCCTGGGTGTTCATTGGAAGGACTGATGCTAAAGCTGATACTTTGGCCACCTGATGCAAACTGACTCGTTGGAAAACACCTTAATGCTGGGAAAGATTGAAGGTAGGAGGAGAAGGGGACAACAGAGGATGAGATGGTTGGATGGCATCACTGACTCGATGGACATGAGTTTGAGCAAGCTCTGGGAGTTGGTGATTGTCAGGGAAGCCTGGCGTACTGCAGTCCATGGGGTCACAAAGAGTTGGACACAACTGAACGACTGAACTGAACTGATAGCTCTGTATAGCTGCTTTTCTATCTGAATTTTAGTATCACTTTCCTAATAATCCCTACCTTTTAATAACTAGAATTCAGAACTAAAGCTTAATATTTAAATTTAATTTCTATTCTTGCAGAATCAGGACAATTTCTTAGATATAGAAATTATTTAGTTGAGAAAAATTAGTAATTTTGTTATAACCAATACTAACCATTTTGGAAATTTTTTTCTTTTCCATATTTTACTAAACTCAGAAGCTTAAAATCTTTGTGAAAGCACAATGATTCCTATGTTCTTACAGTAGCTGCATGGATTATAATATAAACCTGGCAAATTAGATGTGTCTTAATTGCTTTATGAGTCCTAAATAATAAAGGACATGTTCTGTTGCAATTTTGACTTCAAATAACTTATCTGATAATTGAGAGAATTTCTTAGAAATTGAAGACACTTCTGCTCTTCTGTGCATATATTTATAAGAATGAGGGTGCCCTGCTGTGTTTCATTATCCCACTTTACAACTCCTATAATTCAGAGAGCAAAGTTATTTTCATAAATTGGTAAACTCTGGGAAATGAAAATTAAATGAATCAAAGTTTACTTCATAACACTTGTGAACTGTGTTTAACTGCTTCTATCACTTTGTGTGCCTTCTACACTCAAAAAATTTAACTATAAAAAACAAAATGTGGTTCAGAAAATATTTAGGTTTATGAAAACCATGCTAAGTTTTTCCTTAATTTCAACACTATTCATAGTAAGGTCCCCTTCTGATGGCTTGAATAAGAATCCATTTCATAGCAAGTAAACAGCAATACATCTGTGGCGAATGCTTTTGGTGCTGGTTAGTATTTCCATTTCTTCTACTTGAGCCAACATCTGTTCTTCTGAAGATCCAGGTGTGTACTAACTCACTTGATATCTATTTTTCCTGTTGCTATGGGAGCACTTCTTAATGAGATCAATAAATCCAAATGCCAATTCTAAATGAAACTGCAGAATGTAAAACTGCCAAGCAATAGATATATTTTTATTCTGTAAGAGAATGAGAGGAAGATTTATAATTCTTTATGGTACAACCCCAAGCACAGCCCAGTTATTGAAGCTACATATTTACCAAATAATTGTTAATATAAAGTTTTTAACATTCTATCATGACAATCAAGTGTCCCTGGTAAATTCGTTAATTACAGTTGTATGTAGAAAGGTACCTTTCTGTAAAAAGACAAGAGGTAAATGTGCCTAATATCATATCACTGAAAATGAACCAAACTGATTAAACTACACACACATCATTAGTTTTATGATGCTTTATAAGAAATATGCTATTGACATGCTTATTCTTAAAATAAAATTCCTGCCTCCACCTTGGTCATCAACCGGCTATACAGCACCATCTTGTACCATTCTTCAGTTGTGGCCCACTCTTGGTCAAGCTGCCTCACTCTGTGATACAAACACACAAAGCTTTTGCTGGCCTTAACACCTTTACTTGGGCATTTCCTTTTGAATGACCAACTCTTTCTTTCATTCAAATCACACTTTTAAATGTCATGTCTTTAAAAGATCCCCTTAACCTCCCAGGGATTCTATTGAGTCTGTAGCATTGATCACTGCCTGACATTTTTTCTTGATTTCTTACTCTTAGCTTATTTCTAACTCTTCAATAGAATATACATACTTCAATGCTAAACTTCTGTCTCACAGCTGTATTACTGTATCTTGAATAATATCTGACATGTTTACTGTATATACAGTTGGCAGAGGCCAACTGATGAAAGAACCCATGAGTCATTTGTAAGGAAATTAAAGTTTACAATAAGGGAACAGTGAAGCTTACAATACCAATGTCAGACACGCCCTTTCCCAGGACATTTTTTATGGCTGAATTGGTCTCATCATTCACTTCTCAATTCAAAAGAGTCCTTTTCTAACCATGATATTCAAATAAATTCACCCTTTTTGTTCTTGATCACGTCACACAATTTATTTCCTCCATGGCAACATATTATGGACTTATAATATTAGCTTATTTACTTTGTTTTCCCTTCTTTTCCAACTGTAATACAGTCTATGTGAGCAGAAATCCTGTTTGTCTAGTTCACAGTTAAATACTTTGGTACATAGTCTAGTGCCCAGTACACAGTGCTTAAAAATATTGGCTGAATGAGTGAACAATGGATATAAGACGTATTTTCCACATTGCACCTACAGGCTGCATAGAGTCAGTTTAGTGACAGTTCTAATAAGTGTGAAGGAAAAAGAGACAGAGAAAATGAAAAGATGAGTTTCACTGTCTGTCTTAGACAATTTGTGATAATTGACTGAAGGAAGGCACCACTTACTAAGAAAAATGAGTGGTGGTGGGTGGAGGCTTAGGCAGAAAAAGATGTATGTGAAGGGGATGAAGACATATTATTTATTTGTGAAGTTTATAAGACATGTGAGTGAAGTCGCTCAGTCACATCCGACTCTTTGTGACCTCATGGACTATACAGTTCATGAAATTCTCCTGGGCAGAATATTGAAGAGGGTAGCCGTTTCCTTCTCCAGGGGATCTTCCCAACCCAGGGATCAAACTCAAGTCTCCCTCATTGCAGACAGATGTTCTACCAGCTGAGCCACAAGCGAGGCCCTTATAAGAGATCCTAGCGGTTAATTCAAGTAGGTAGTTTTGCATATAGGTTGGAAATTCAGTAGAAAGTTCTGGGCTAAGATTTTGTGTATATTGAACAGATAGCAGGTAATGAAAGTCATGAGAACTCACCTAAAAAAAGACTATACATGTTTAGAAAGAAAGTTACACCAGGACTTGCATTTTAGTTTTCAAAAACAAATAAATAGTGATTTGTGGGAGGACCCTGAACTGGCTGAGCATCAGAAGAAATGTGAGTGAAATAGGAAAAGTATGAAAGGAAGTCATAAGAGGAGAGAGAGGATTTCAACAAGGAGGAAGTGGTCAGCAATTCTAATTTAAAAAAAAATAGTAATCTTAAGAGAACCAATGATACACAGCTCTAATTTGGCACACACAAAAGTGATTTTTAATCACCATTCTATTACCTAGTTACAGATTGATTTTGGAATATTTCTATATTATTTATAACCAATGTAGAGAAAAGTAACAAAGGCTACTTTGGTTTTAATTTTCTCTACATTGATTATGAACAATATAGAAATATTCCAAAATCACTCTGTAACTAGCTAATAGAATGACCCTAGGCAAATTCCTCTGGCCAGTCCGGAATTAGATACACAGCAGGAATTCTATTTTATATGATGAATTCACCCAATAGTCATTAGTTTTATTATCCATTCAAAGAAGGAGGTACCCAAGTGATCCCTAAGATTCCTTCTAGTTTTCTACTACATATTCTAAAGGGGAAATGATTTCCTACTATTTAACCAAAAGAATAATTGTAATTGTATTTTCTTCTTTAGGTTTTCTTCACATCAATATTTACATTTTACTTCTATTTTTCTTGCTTTTCACAGACAAATTTAATAACTATAGTTATAGTACAAAGAGTTTTCTAATTTCCACCAATATATTCAATCTAAAGCAGAACAAAGAAAGGGAAATTAGAAAGATACTAAGTCTAAGAAAGAAAATACTAGAGAGTTACAATAGTGCCTTTTGTATGATCATTTACCCAAAGCCTAGAAAGACACTTAAATAGACAACAGAAACCCCAGATCTGTTTTATAATCTTTATGAATATTTGAAAGGGCATTTGGATCCATTATTATCATAAACTGTTATGAGTTTTTCTTTCCCTATTTAGTTGATGGGCTTTCCATAAAGGGTATATATCATTTCCAAGCTTCACTAAAGAACCGCAAGACTTTTAACCAAGCTGATCTTGGGAATCACTAAGAAAGATAAACAACCAGATCTGAATTGAGAGCCAAGTTCTAGATACTCTAATGACTGTAATTATGTCTAAATTACTCAGCTCCACTGATTCTGAGATAGACAACAGGCCTCCCTCAAGATTCTGAAGCATATAGAATTCAGAAACCATTTTACATTCACCAGGGGAGCAAAGATAAATGAATAATGAAAATATTCATTTTCATATAATAAAAGGATTCATTTAGCAGTCGGGGGGAAATGTTTAAGACTAAATTGTAAAATAGAACAAAGTGTTCCAGATCACAAGTGTATTTTTTTTTCTAAATACCTTCCATATATTTTCTGAATTTTCATGTACTTCTCACTTTTAAAACTAGTATTTCCAAATTCTATTCACCTTTTTTTTAAACTATCCATATAATAAACTGATGAAGACAAGTAGTAATTTTATATAATTCTCAGAACCAAGGCACTTTGGTAAAATTTATGTGGAAAGTTTTTCAGTAAACTAATTGGAAAAAAAATTCATTCCTAAACAAAGAGAAGAAAAAATTCTTAAATCAAGTTTTCCTAAAATTTTCACCAAAACAAAATTAAAGTTTATATTAAAATAATTTGTAAAACTTAGATCAAGCAAAATAGATGTTAATCAAGATATATATCAGCCCAGTCAACTAACTTAGTTCTGGCCATCTATTGATGGACAAGTCAGGCAAGTTGCTTAATTTTCTGAAACTCAGCTTCCTTTTCTCTCTAAAACAGAGTAGAAATATCTGTCTGGACTGGATGAGCATTTAGTATGACCAAGTAACTAGTGTTCTGGACTGAGAAAATGCTCTCCAAAAATCAAGGTAGCAAAATATTCCCTGGCTGAAATAAGACAGCTTTGGAGTCAAGAGAACTGTGCATTGTTTTGACCTCAAAATCAGTATTCCCTTAAGGAAAGTTACTCAAACTCACTGAACCTCTTTTTCAAATCTATAAAAGACTGGCACAATATCTAACCCAGGAGATTACTTTGATTATTGAATAAGAGCAGTAGTTATCATCATTTCTGGCTCAATACATGGAAGCTATAAATGGGATAAATTTTTTTTGTCTGTGAATTCTGTTATCTGCAGAAAGTTTCTGAATATAGCTTACCAAAAAAAAGTGAAAGTAAAAATATAATTTAGAAGTGTGCCTGGCATAAGAATGATGCTGAATGGCATCACCAATGCAGCGGACATGAACTTAGGCAAACTTCGGAAGATGGTGATGGACAGAGAGGCCTGGCGTGCTGTAGCCCATGGGGTCGCAAAGAGTCAGGCGCGACTGGGTGACTGAACAACAACAACAACAACTGGCATAAGGAAAAAAAAAAAACTCCTTATAAAAATGTATTTTGTTTGATCATTTACCCTGATCCTGAAAAGATAACTAAGAGAGAAATTGAGTTCAAAGCTAATTATAAAGGTTTATTTTAATCACCACAGCAAGTTACCAACATGGAGTGATTTTATTTTTTCTAATGACTAATATAAACTTTCCTTTTTTAAGTTGCCATCACTGAATCTTAGTGGGAGGGAGTGAAACAGAGAGTGCAAAGGTACCAGTAAACAGCTTTTCAGCTCATTGAATAATTTGTGTGATAACATCGCATATTTTAGGTATAATTAAAGTCTCAGAGGCTGTAGAGTTCATGGTCCCTCTCTCTAATAATTCCATCAGACCTCTTCACAGCTGCCATGATCTGCCTGCAGGATGAATAATGTATGTGCACTGAACCCTGTCTCTTGGTTTCCCACGTGGTTGAACGTGCCAGTGACGCCCGAGAACGTGATGTGGAAAATGGTATGCTTACCCAGGGAACGGCCTAATTTGGCATGAACTAAGTGAGTGTACAAGAGAAACAGGGAAAAGGTAAAAAACACAGACTTGGAACATTTCCCAATTCATGTTAGATACAATAAAATTGTAAATATTAACACTCTGTCATGGATTGAATTATGCTTTCTGTAGATTCATATGTTCAAGTCCTAATTTCCTGAACCTTAGAATTTTCTGACTTTATTTGGAGATAGGTTTTTCCATAGATAAACAAGTTAAACTGGGTCATGAGAGTTGGTACTAACCATCTAACTTCTGTCATTGTTGAGTTGCTAAGTCACTTTAGGACCCCACAGATGAGTTGCTGAGTCACTTTGGGACCCCACAGATGAGTTGCTGAGTCACTTTGGGACCCCACAGACTGTTGCCCACCAGACTCGTTTGTCCATGAGATTCTCCAGGCAAGAATCCTGGAGTGGGTTGCCATTTCCTTCTCCAGGGAATCTTCCTGGCCCAGGGATTGAACCTACATCTCCTGCATTGGAAGGCAGATTCTCTACTACTGAGCCACCATGAAGCCCCAAACTAGCATCCTTATAAAAAGGGGAAATTTAGACACAGGGACATACACAGACAGGAAGTGATATGAAGAGAAGATAGCCATTTACAAGGCAATAAGGGAGGCTTGAAACAGATCTTCCTTTGCAGGCACAGAAGGAACCAAACTTGCCAACACCTATATTTTCAACTTCTAGTCTCCAAGTGTGAGAAAATAAATTGCTGTTGTCTAGTCATTCAGTTCTTTGTTAGAGCAGCCCCAGTAAACTAATACAGTCTCCATCCCAGATCTACTATTGTGGATTTCCAGCTCAGAATTTCATTTTTAAAAATTATTGTTGGATAATTCTGAAATGATCCATGGATTAAAAACACTGCTCAGAATTTTATTGTCTAAGGGATGCTGGGAAAAGAAGCGGACTAAAAAGAAGCAACTAGCAAAGTGAAGTAGAACCAAAGATAAGAATCAGGGAAAGCAAGAGAAAAGAGAGCTTGAAAGGGTAATGGTCAAGAATACCCAATAGAACTTTTTTTTTTTTTTTTGACAGAGACAATAGCAAACAAGGTGAATTGGCTTTAACCATTAGGAAGTATTGTGGCTCAGATGGTAAAGGATCTGCCTGCAATGTTCAATCTCTGGATTGGGAAGATTCCCTGGAGGGGAACCCACTCCAGTATTCTTGCCTGGAGAATCTTCATGGGCAGAGGAGCCTGGTGCGCTATAGTCCATGGGGTCGCAAAAAGTTGGACATGACTGAATGACTAAGCACAGCACATTCGAAAGTGACTACAGCTTCAAGTTCCTAAGTTCACATAAGATCGCTGACCATATTGCACCGCTCTTGGATTTATTTCATTTGTGATTTTCTACTGCAATCCACTGTGGGTATACTTGGCTAACACAATGCCAATGATTTAAGATACATTAATTCATCAGCAATCATATATTTATGATGCTTAATCACAAGTCTCCTGATGGGAAGAGTGATGAACAGATAAATTAGTAGACAAAGAAGTGGCTCTGAACAAGCACTGACAACTCTTTAGATGTATCCAGAGTTTTTAAAACAGCTTAAATATCAATTCAAGCATTTTCTTTCATGAGAAGAATCATGCTGTTTTGGAGCAACTAAAAATAACACATCACTCTGATATTCTAAGGTATAAAGTTTCCTCTAGAGGAAAAGAAAAAAGAAGCTATTTTAGAATGAATTTAAAATTAGAAAGCTTGAGAAACTGGTGAGAAAGTAACTGTTTTAAAGATTATGTTTTAAATCTGATTTTTTTAAAATCATTGAAACAATTTAAGCTCATTTATGTCCTTCTTTTTAGTTCTTCTAGCATGAATTTCTTTACTTAGATACTTCATATTGATAGATATTCCAGAAAATGCTTTTGTAAGTGCAAAATACTCATAAAATTACAGATACACACAAAGATGTATTTTAAAGTGTACTCATGTCTTCTGAGATATCAAATGGTGTCAAAGGCAGAAAAGTTAGTCACTCAGTCATGTCTGACTCTGCAACCCCGTGGACTGTAGTCTGCTAGGCTCCTCTGTCCATGGGATCCTCCAGTCAAGAATAATGGAGTGGGAAACCATTTCCTTCTCCAGTCAAAAGCAAACTCGGAACTAATTACAGAGTCATTTGACTCCTTTGGGATTAGATCATACATTTAATAATCCTAATAGGTATAACTAGGCAGTGAAACTGAATCTAGGGACTCTCAAGTCATCAGCATTTTTCCAGTTATACTTGTTAGTTATGATACTGCGGTAATCTGAAGCTTACCACGCAGGACCTCTACTTGAGTTCACCATGAGCTTAGCTTGCTGCTTTGATGGAGAGCATTGTTGATGAATATTGAGACTGAAGATCAGTTGTTCCATAGGCTTCACTCTGTTCCTTATTCTCTAGGAACAGCTAAGCAAAAATTTACAGCTCAGATAATGGTCCAACTGCAAGTGAGACCAGACAGATACTTGGAATCACATGATGTGGACAGTCCTCTCTGAAAATAGCAGATTATCCTCTCCCCAGCATGTAGCCCCTTCCTCTTTCCCCTGTGTAATCTCCGAGTGAAACTGGAGGAGTAAGGGGTTGGTTCTAGAGTCTACCTTCTCCCCAGGGTTGCCGGCTACCTCGGTAAAGCAATCTTTCCTTTTCATCCAACACTGGCCTCTCAGCACAACTAAGAGCTAAACCTGAGTTCAGTAACTTTAAGTATATTAGATATTAAAGTCAGAAGAACACAGGAGGAAAGAGCACATGCCTCTGAGCCACCAAGGAAGCCCAATACTATAGGANTCTGCCCTGCCATGGTGACAGTGATGATGTGGCCTGGGGGATGGCTGTGGTCAGGGAGAGGTCGCAGTGGGTGTGCAGCTCTGCCAGAGCCACTGACTTGTTCTTCCTCTTCTTCTAGGTAAAACCTGTTCACCAGCGTGTTGACGTCCTGTGGCAAGCTGGTCAGCTGAGGCTCGGGGTGTGAAGGATCTGGAAGCTGTCCCATCCGAGGTGTTGAAACCAAAACAAACATGATTTGTGCAACTCCGGCACACTCCTGTGTGTGTGTGTGTGTGTGTGCACACCGTAGGCTCTGTGTGTCACTGCAGGAGACACCAACCTCCACATGCCCCTTTAAAACGTCCATCACCCCTTCCTTTTCTCCCCGAGAGGGCTTTTGCCTTAGGGAGGGGTAGAAACTGGCTGATTTAAAAATAATTTTAAGTAACTCTGTCGACAAAAGTGAGAGAGATCAGAAGTGACCAAGGACCTAAGGGTTTCCGACAGTCTCCTCTCCTGATCAGCTGCATTTTAGACGTGTTTTTTCTGGGCTTGTTGGAGCGCTGGCCTTTCGTTTTAGAGTGCTGTCCAGGTTTTAGATTGTGGGTGTAGAGCTGCTCAGCTTGTAACAGGTGTAAACAAGTCCTTGTGGTTCCTTTTCTTTCCTTTTCCCAAAGGGTTCAGCAGAATTGGCCACGGCTAGCTCACAAAGAATTCCGAATAACAGGGAGAGACCTCTACCTGTTTGCTGTGAGTGTGTATGTGTGTGTGTGTGTGTGTGTGTGCGCGTGCGCGCGCGTGCGTGTGCACGTGAGATAATTTCTCCATCTCCAAAGAGAAGAGAAAGTGCTCACCTGTCTTCAGTTAGTAATATCTGTTGCTTGTCACCGTTCTACGTTGTTGGTCTTAGAAATGGAATTAAAACAAAAAAATCACTGTGATACTTTGAATGGTGATCTGGTTGGCTGATAAAAAACCCCCGCCAGGGACTGTGTTTGCTGTTGGTCCAGGCCAGGCTGGTCCAGGAGTCCACTTGGATGCAGGTGCTGAGTGCAGGAGGGCCCCTCCCGCAGGTGAGGCTGGGAGTCCGGGTGGCAGGTTGTCCCACAGCTCAAGCGCCCAACACTTGCCGGCTTCTGGAAGCGGGGCCTCAGGCTGACTTCTCGGGACACTAGAGGCCTCCCATCTCCCAGTGTCCTTCTGGCTAAAGTCTCTGGGCAGTGCCTTGGGGTGCTGGGGACTCTGTTCTTCCAGGAAGGATGTTTTAAAAATTTTTCTATCTCCTCTTTACTGGCATTCTGCAGGGTTCCCATGTTTGCCTGTGTATTGGCTGCTCCGCCGCTTGGGATGAAAAACTCCAGCTTTTTCCCCCTTGTCTCTTCTATTCAAATTCTTCAGTTTCCTGAGAAGAGGGCTGCCCTGCTTTGGGGTTCCCTGGCTCCCAAGCCCTGCTGGGCCTGCCAGGCTGACTCGCCAGCCTGTGGGGGATGGAGGATGATGCTCGGGGACAGCCAGCCTGAAGGTGGGGGCCCGCTGCCCCTTGGCGCCTCCCGTGCCTGCCCTGCTTTTGCTGCCCTCCCTTCTCCCTTTCTCTGCCCTGTTGGCTGGAGGGCTGGGCCGGCTTTGTCTCTGCCATCCACCCCCTGTGTCCTCATGGGGGGTGACTCAATGGGCCAGGGCACCTGGGAGCTGTGTGCCCTCAGAACCTTCGAACTGGAACCACGGCTCCCACTTGCCTTTCCATCCTCGGAGAAGCTGGTTCTTCTGCCTGACGCATAAATGCCAGGTGCTTGCCACCGGGCCTGGCGGAGGCAGCCCCCAAGGAAGACCTTCCGGATGCCAGAGCTCTGGCACCACAGGCTCTTAAATAAAAACCCTTCTGGCGTGAACTGTGTCCATCGCCTTGGATGTTTTCTGAGCTGGGAGTCCAGTAAGGTGCCTTCCTGTGATCAGAGAGGCAGGCCTGAGGCTGGGAGGGGCAGAGATGGGGGACCTTGGGCAGGTCCCTGGTCCTGGGAGTTTAGAAAAAAAATCCCAGGGGCACAGCACATTGCCCCCCTTTGTCCACTGTGCACCCCTCGCTAGTGGAGAGGCAGNGATGCTCGGGGACAGCCAGCCTGAAGGTGGGGGCCCGCTGCCCCTTGGCGCCTCCCGTGCCTGCCCTGCTTTTGCTGCCCTCCCTTCTCCCTTTCTCTGCCCTGTTGGCTGGAGGGCTGGGCCGGCTTTGTCTCTGCCATCCACCCCCTGTGTCCTCATGGGGGGTGACTCAATGGGCCAGGGCACCTGGGAGCTGTGTGCCCTCAGAACCTTCGAACTGGAACCACGGCTCCCACTTGCCTTTCCATCCTCGGAGAAGCTGGTTCTTCTGCCTGACGCATAAATGCCAGGTGCTTGCCACCGGGCCTGGCGGAGGCAGCCCCCAAGGAAGACCTTCCGGATGCCAGAGCTCTGGCACCACAGGCTCTTAAATAAAAACCCTTCTGGCGTGAACTGTGTCCATCGCCTTGGATGTTTTCTGAGCTGGGAGTCCAGTAAGGTGCCTTCCTGTGATCAGAGAGGCAGGCCTGAGGCTGGGAGGGGCAGAGATGGGGGACCTTGGGCAGGTCCCTGGTCCTGGGAGTTTAGAAAAAAAATCCCAGGGGCACAGCACATTGCCCCCCTTTGTCCACTGCGCACCCCTCGCTAGTGGAGAGGCAACAAGGTGAGGTAGGCAGGCTGGCCTTTGTGTCGACCGGAACTGGGGGGAGTGGGGTCCCGGGCAGTGGGGAGAAGGGAGGGTGGGGTGGAAAGAGGAAGCTATGGGGGTGGGGAGAGGAAGCTATGGGGGGACCCTTCTATTACCTGCATTATCCAGCCCCTCCTCCATGAAGATAAGTTCTGTTTCTTAAAAGCAGAGTGAGTTGGGCCTTGGAAAAGCAAAGTTGGGCTAGAGGGAATGTCAACCTGGTAGGTTGTCTTCCTCTTTTTGTTCTTTTCCTGGGCACTTGAGAGTGGCCGACTTCATGGCGAAAGGGGCCCATGTCCAAAAGGATCCCACATCCCCAGCATTTCTGCTTTCCTCCCTCGGTGGAAGTTCAGGTGTCCTTAAGTGGGGGTACGCCGATCCTGAAGACCTGGGAAGAAGATCCCATTCTGCTACAAGTGCATGAAATTCAAAGTGTCAGTTCAACTCTTTGTGATGCCATGGACTATAGCCCGCCAAGGCCCTCTGCCTGTGGAATTCTCCAGGCATGAATACTGGAGTGGGTTGCCATTCCCTTCTCCAGGGGATCTGCCTGACCCAGGGGATCGAACCTGGGGTTTCCTGCATTGCAGGCAGATTCTTCACCAGGCTTTGTTTATCTGAGCCACCAGAGAAGCCCCATCACATGTCCAGGGTCAGATCTGAAATGTGTGAATGCTGTGGAGACACAATCTAGTCTGGTGCCTTCTGGATTCACTTAAAAAATAGGACTGGAAGTTATGATAAAAACATTTCAGACGGATTTAAAAAGCAAAGTTTGATTAAAAGTGAATTTATTTTAAAAGCAATGTTTTTACGGGGGACATTTTGGAAGATAGTTAATTATAAAGAAGATAAGTTATCAGATAACTCAGAATGGCATTTCAGTGTTTTTCCATTCTCTCCCCCACTTCCTTCCTTTCTCCCTTCCTTTGGTCATTTATCTGCGTTTATCATTTGCAAACATTTAGTGAATACCCACATATGCAGGGCTCTGTGTTAACTGGGAGGCTCAGGAAGTTAAGTCTGAAGGGAAGACCAGACACAGTGACCTAGAGGGATGGTAGGGTGACAAGGGGGTGGCAGGGGTGGGTGGTGGATAGAAGCCTCAGAAGCCTTGACAAGCGAAGGAGCCAGCTCTCCTTACACTTCTATGGCTTTTCAGCTGTTCTCTACACATTCGGGTCCTATGACCTCATTTTTTCACTTACCATTATGAGCATTTCCCCCTGTCCACAAATGTTTAACAGTTTTAAAAAGAGACTTGGCATTGTATCTTGGAGAACTGCACCACCGAGGGACTCCATCTGTAACTGATACCCACAAAAGCAGAGGACAGGAAGGGCCCCTTGGCCAAGCCCAAGGAGTGAGGCCCCTCGGGTCTGAACAGCACCCCCAGGAGAGCTCAGACTATGGCTAGTTTCTTTTCCTCCTCCCCCCCTTTCCTCCCTTTTAGACTCCTTCTGGTATTTCAGCCTGGAGTCTGGGGAAGGATGAGGTTGACCTGAATGCGGAGCTTGGCTCATCCCAGCCTAGCATCATCTCTACTCCTNCGGGTCTGAACAGCACCCCCAGGAGAGCTCAGACTATGGCTAGTTTCTTTTCCTCCTCCCCCCCTTTCCTCCCTTTTAGACTCCTTCTGGTATTTCAGCCTGGAGTCTGGGGAAGGATGAGGTTGACCTGAATGCGGAGCTTGGCTCATCCCAGCCTAGCATCATCTCTACTCCTGCCCAGGCCCGGCTGTGTGTGGTTCTGACCCTCGGCTGTCTGCACCCTGGTCGAGCAGCTCAGGGACCATCCGTGTGTCACTGAATGGAGCTCACAAAGGGCACCTGCTGCCCTGGCTCCCGACCTGCGCGCAGCAGACTCATCAGAGCCCTACCTGGCATCCCACAACTGCCGTGGGCGTGGCCTCTGCACGTGTCCCCGGTGGTCCCGAGGCTCCTGGGGGGGGTGGTGGTTCCGGAGCACTGGTGCCCCCGCCCTGTCCTGGAAGTGGCCGTCGAGGGAGGTTAGGATTCAGTCTTACGTGTTTTCAGATGCCTATCCGCAGATCTAGGCATCACTAACATGGAAAGCCACCTCTGTCGCGCACTACTATGTTCAACATCAGAGGTTTCTGTGGAAAGTTTTGCAGTTTACCTCTGCGGTGCTGACGGTCATCCTTGGAACGAGGTCCTAGGGCCTGGACGGAGCCGACCCCAAAGTCCGCACCCCGGGATGGAGCGTCGCGGAGCGAGACGATGCCGGGAAGTGTAGGGCGGCGGTTCAGGTTGGGGTCGCGGCGTCCAGCACTGTCGGTCCACACTTGAGGAGACTTGGCTCCGGAGTTGGCGGGAGCTTCGGCCCTTTCCCCCGCGAGGGGTAAGTTCCCGCCCAGCCCGAAGCGTCTGTACCCAGAACCCTAAGCAAGACCCAGCCGGAGGCCAATGCCTTCTCCGCCTCGCCTCGCGGCTCTCCGCGCCCCGCCAGGGGCGGCGGGGGTTCTGGGGGCTGTGTCCCCGCACCCCTGGACTGGAGAGGCTGTGGCGACTGCCCGCGGGGCCGGGGGTGGATTCGGACCTCCCTATAAAAACACACACCCACAAAAACACACCTCAGGTTGAGAACACGGTGCCCCCGCGGGAGACCGCCGTCAGGGCGTCCCGAAGGCGGTCAGGCGCCAAGACTCAAGAGTCTGACAGCCCCGAACCTCACCTGTCCAGCCCAAAGAGCAGCGGCCGGTGGGGGCACCCGGACAGCCCCGCACTTTGCCCTCGCCCCACCCCGGCGGACCTCAGCTTCCGCTGCAGCGTCGTCGGCTGCACGTCTCCTGGTACTGAGGAGCCTCCCGAGGATGTACTCGCCGGAGCGCATCTTGTGGGCCCTTAAAGAACAGGCCAGTGGCCTGGGACTCTGCATTTCCAACAAGCTCCCGGGCAAGGCCTTATCCCAGAGAGCTAGAAGGCGGGCTCCCTGCGTCCCCCCAGGCCTTGGCCCGTCTTCCACCACAGCCCTTAGTTACTGCGATGCCCACCCCCAACCCGACCCCTGATGTCCCAGCTGGAGGGTTGCCCATGGTCCCTCGTCCCAGATACTGGAGGCCAGAAAGCCGGCAGGGGCTTGCCCAACGTGCCTTGGAGGGAGAGCAGGGACTTGGAGGGGCGGCAGGTCCCTCCCCTTGCGCAGGAGAACCATCCTGCTTGGAGGATCAGTGTTTCCAGGTTCCTGGGTACCTGGTAAGATGGCCCTGATGTCTAAGGAAGGGTTAAAAGTAGTCTGAGTGGAAGGTTGATTGTCAATGCTCCTGTATCCCTGGGCTCTTCCTGGTGAACAGGGGGAAAAAACAAAAAAACTTCAAAAAGTACTACAGAGTTTCCTTCTCAGAACCTACAGGTGAAAAGCTCCAATTCAGAGGTGTCTCACCCACAAGGAAAAGCCAGCCTCCCGCTGCAGGGCTCACCTGGTCCCGCAGGCCAGGTCATCTGGAGGCAGCCGCCTGGCTCCTCCCTGGAGCCCAGGGCCCTGTTAAGTCCCTGATGACAGGTCAGGTCTCAGGTACACTGACCCACAGGCGCCCCGCCAGCACCCGGTGCAGCATGGGTCTGAAGGGGCGCAAGAGAACCATGCAGGTGAATGGGTGGCTGTGCCGATTCTCAGCGGGCGTGGGGGAAGACAGCAGGGCGGGGATCCCTGGGCCTGACTCCCAGGAGGACCCACTGGTAGAAGGGAGGAGCTGCCTAGCTTGGGCTCCATGCAACTGCTGCGAACTGGGGAGGGGGACGTGGATGGGGCCGTTTGGGGTGGCACACATCTCCATCCAATGAGACGTCGCTCTCAGAGAAGGGCAAGGTGGCACGCCACCTCCAAGCCTTTGAGAAGGCAGAGGAGTCGGCCGCTGGCAAGTCTGCTCCTGAGAAAAGCCTGAGCCTCCTGAAGCACCACCGCCCCCCACCGACCATGAACTCATCAGGTGCATCTCCCAGCTGGCTCCCCAGAGCCCCACCTGATGTCAGCCGAGTCATCTTTGACTCAACTTCTCTTCTCCTCCGCCTTCCCCGCCCCACCCAGTGGCTCACCGGTCCTGTCCCGTCTCTGGGCATCCTGTTTTCCCCCACCACCATGCTTCCCACCCACAGCCCCTGCTCCGGTCAGGGCCCCGCCTCCAGGGACCCTAAACTCCTAGCTAGTTTCCTAACTGTGGTCTTTCAGCCCCTGGGCACCCCTGTGCTCTCTGCCCACCTTCTTCACAGGGAGGGCAGTGGACCCAAGTGCTCTTTTGGTCAATAAACCTTCAGTGGCTCCCTGTTGCCAACAGATTAAAAGTCCAAACTCTTTAACTCAGCCCAGAAGGCTCTTCACAGCCTCTCCTGGCCCCCCGTTTCCCCCTCGCCCTGCTGGTCACCTGCCCAGCCCTTTTGTTTGCATCCAGCCAGCTTCCTCAGTGGTTTCTGGATGAGCCACACACCGTCCCTTTAGGTCTGCTTCTCCATGGTGACATCACCCACCGTGCTGGGTGATGGCTGTGTTGGCACTCTGCAGAGGGGTCTGTTCTCCGAGGTGCCCAGGCCCTGTTGGCATCTAAGATAGTGAGATCTCAGAGGCCAATGCCCTTTGCGCGCTGTCCTCGGTCGCCTGCGGGCTTGAGACCGTGGGGTCATTTTGGCCTCCTGGTTTCTGCCTTCTCCACATCTGCTGTATTTATTTACCAGGTTACCCTGGGTGTGAGATGCCATTAAGGATGCTTCATATAAAATATTCAGGGGCAGTGCTTTGACTTTCTGGAGGAACGGGGGTGGGTGTTCTGGGGAGGGCTGACCCTGTGGGTCACAGCCACGTGCACACACTTCTACAAGGGGGCTTCAGACATTTGCTGCTTTTACACCTTCTTTCCTCTTGCCACTGGAGTGTTCCCTGGGCCCCCGGTCAGTGTCCAGCCTCGCAGGGAGTCTTGCCGACACCCCTCTCTTCACCCACCCTCTCTTGACTCTGTATGCTCCTCTCGCATCCCTTCCCCTCAATCAAAAGCACTGGCCCTCCCCCCCCCTGCTTGTTGGGGGCAGTTAGTCTACTCTCTTCTCTGAGCCTTGGGATGGTCTCCTTCAGGCTCTGGGGAACCTTGCCTCCTTCCATGAGTCCTGATCATAGCCTACCTTGCTGCCTCTGCCCCAAGCAAACAGCACTCTGTCTCAAAAGGGGCTGTTACTCCGACGTTGCCCCCATGTAGTTGTGGACAGAACCGCAAGGCCAGCCAGCGCTCACTGGTCAGCTCTCCCTATGATACTCTAGCTTCTGGGTGGCTGTGGACTGGAATGCTTTGTGTGCGTATGTGTGTGTGTGCCAAGTCTGGGCACTTGGTCGGGGGAGCAGTGATCACTTTTGGCAGTGATGATGGCCATAGTGTGAGGATCTGGTGGTCAGTGACCGTGGACATAGTTTTAGAGTGAAGGATGGCGTCGACCAGCATTTCACTTTGACGGTACTCTGAAAGCCCAGCTGCGATCCAGTCACCTGAAAAGTCTCATACAAAAGGAGGAGACAAAAGAAGAGGTACATGAAGTGAGCTAGGAGGAGGATCCCCCGGTATTTGTAAAGGAAGGAGGGAGTACATCACTGCAGTAGCCGCCGCGGTCAGTACATCTCTGGCCGTCCCGAGCCTCTGTGCCTACGGGAGACGCTGTGATTTCATTCATTCGCCCTACTCTGCCAGGCACTGTTCTAGGAACTGGGAACACCCAGGCGAACAAGACAGACTCAACTTCCGCTGCCGCGAAATTCATGCTAAGCAAAAGACAGGTACCAGCAGCTAAAAATCCTGCCATCCTGCTGAGAGCGCTAAGGGGCGATGGTGCACAGGCGGTGGTCAGCCAGCCCTGAATGGAGCTTGAAGCGACAGAAGGGGACTCTGGTTGGAGGAGGGATGATCCAGAGGGAGGCTCAGGAGGAATGGCTATGTGGTGGGCTGTGTCCAGAGACCATCACGGGGGCTACTTTCCTGCCAAAGAGCTTGATTTCCCAGTGTCAGAAGTCCTCTCTCCAAGGGCAGGGCTGCCCTACTCCTGAGAGAGCCTCATGACTCCTTGCAAAGAGAAATGTGGGGGAAGAGGGGACGGGCGCTGATGGTTCCGATTTGGATTCTTTCAGCGGCCACTCGGGCAGGACAGGCCCTCCAGGAGCTGTCCAGCTGATTCCCTAGAGAATCTGCAAGGCATCTAGATCCAGTTTCATCCCAGAAAAGGGCACAGCGAGGGGAGGGCGTCAGGTTTGTGTCTGCCCCCAGGCTCAGACATTTCAGCATCCCTGACAGGTGACTCCTGTGAGTCTCTAGGCAGTGGGACCCACCAGCATTTCCTGGTGGAGAAGGAGTTCCAGGATGGCTCTCTCTTTGTAGGAAAAGTTAGAGGCTTAGGATGACGGCTGGAGAAGACTCTTCTCTGCTGCGGGCATCTACTTGCTGGCCGTGACAGACGGGACTACCATAATCCAAGTTCACAGTCGGAGGTGCCTGAAGCAACTCGATGACAGGAAGCTGAGCTGCAAGCTTGTGGAGGGCTGGCTCATTCTGGTTCCCCCTTGCGCTCAGAGGGTAGCCCTTCCTCGGAGTTAGGGTTAAAGGAGGTGAGGGAGGGCTCGCTGGGCTCCCTGGCTTTTGTGGGTACTGGGCCTTGGTTGTTGTCTACAAACCCACTGGGCACACAGCTCGGTTTCTGAGCAGATTTGTCTGGATCCACCAGTGCCCTCAAGGCAAAAGCAGCTTCGAGAGCTGGGTTTACTGTTCTGGGTTCTCTTCTCTATGACTGCCCAGTAATTCCCCACTATCTTAATATCTCTTTGATGCCTTTAAGAAGATTGTCCATTTTATAATATTCTAGCTTTTGCTTTTTTTTTTGAAAGTGTCTCCAGGGGTTAGTTTTAAAGGCTTAATGGGCCATTTCCATCAACGGAAGTCTTAAGTTACTTTTCTCGGTGCCACCCTGCCATGGGGCTCCTGGCCAGCTTCAGAGGTGCCCACCCTGGGAGGAGAGCGTCCCACAGAGCCATGATGGGGAACGGGCAGAGGGAGGTGGTTGGGCCCTGGGTCTTTGGGGGCAGACAGAACTCAGAGGGACAACCTCAGGTCAGGGGCAGAGGCCCGCCCACCTTCCCAGGAGGGTTTGCAGGGTCCTGCTGCTGGGCCCCCCAGGGAAGCCTCTCACACTGGCCTCTTCATTCATTGGCTATTGAGTCCTTATTTTTCTCAGGGACTTCAGGATAGGAACAACCAGAAGGAAAGAAGAAGAATCAGGCATGCTGGGTGGGCCTGCAGACTCAGAGGGCCAGAGAGGAGGGATCAAATTGCCTGCAGATATAAGGCACCCACATATTTCTAGGGGACTCCCACCTAAGCCTTTAGGTAGGGTATTCTGTTTTGTGTTTTTTTGCCCTGAACTTAGGCAATATTGTGAGAGACCCAAGTGGAAATCAAATTACAGTCACATTTGTTCAAATTCACTCCAATTATTTCACCATATATATGTACTCTACCCATCCGTTTATCTATTTATGTTATGATGCTCAGCGTGTGTCTCTCACCCAGGATCTGCTTCTGCCTTGGCTCATGCACTTCGGTGCCAACGGTCGCTTATTTGGCAGAGGACGTGTTGTATTTACGCCTCTCTTATTACCAATATCAAATAAGGAGGAAGAGAGAGGCAGTGAGGAGACTGAGTCCAGAGGGTCTAGATGACTACCAGGTGGGAGTCTGGGGGTGAGCCTGAGGAGACATGGGGACAAAAGTTAAAGACAGCAATATTTTCTCTTTTGTGTCAAACACTGCGTGCTCTCTGCAATGTAAGTCATCTCCACAAAAACCCACCCTTCCTGCCAATTTGCAAAATCCCCTACAGGCTTGGGTTGGTTGAATTTGGGGTTCCTGCCACCTCTTAGTTCAACAACGTTTCCAAGGACATGGATGGGGTCTCCTGAGGAATGCACTGCCTTTTATCTGAATATTCTCCTCTTCCAGGACCTTTATGTGGTTTCTTCCAAAAAACCTCCTTGCAGGAGCCTTTGACGATTGCTTTCTCTGATCATTTCGAAGGATAGATTCCTGTAAAGGGGACCTTGGGGCAAAAGCTTTTGGCGTATTTTTTACCATTGGTTTTGTTTTTCCTACAGAGTTTATACCAGCTTGCACGCCAAGAAGCTACAGATGGTAACATGAGTCTCACCGGGACACTCCTGTTAATGTACCTTGTCCCGATTCCGTGATTCCTCACCCTACTGTCAATTCCACGTGTGTCCTGGAAACAGCCCAGGAGGAGAGAGGAGTCAGGATTGTTGGAAGGGCTTACAGACCTTAGAGGATCAGAGAGGAGTGTGTGGATATTAGGGAGATATGCCTACAGCCCATGCTAATGGCCCCTGGGAGGAGGTTTTTTTAAATGATTTGTTTGGCCTTGGAGTTGATCAGTTTTGGATACCAAAGAAAACCAGGCTTCTGAGCTTGTGAAGCCAGGTCAGAGGTCCTCCTGCCTCCTCTGGACCTCCCGTGGCCTCTAGGGAGAAGGATGCTCCTAGGTAGTGAGCCAGCCAACCCTTCCGGTAACCTCCTTGGGCGGCTCGGCTGGCAGGGAGGGACCCCCCTCAGTCTCATAGTTGCACAGGTCTTGATTCATTCATTTCACAAATATTTACTGAGCACTTACTATGCGTCAAGCCCCAATGTGAGCATGGGTGGGGGGCGGGTGGGTCACACCAGCCAACAAAACAGAGGGGGACAGCCCTGCCCGTCTAGATTTCATATTCTCAGACACATTCTTCTGCACGAGTATCACCTTAGAAGTCTTTCACTCTCGGAGTTGGACTTCCCTCTCTCTGTGCTTCACAGTCCTACCTTCCCCACGAGGCTGACTCGACCTGGATCAAGGATGGCTCTCCCAGGGCTTGTATTTGTAGCAGCTTAGTGGGTATGCATTTTCTATAGCTTCTATCCCTAGCCTTTGGGGACTGAGTGGACCCCTTTGCCAAGTTTAGACTGGAGGGTAGTGGGGGCAAGTTTCAGGGAAACCGGAGCTTAGCATTGGCACCAGCAGGCTTTCAGTGGAGTGGGGGGAAAATGCAGGGCTCCAGGGCCTTGGGGGTGGCCTGGGCACCGGTCAGATGCAGCCTGTGGCATATTCCCTGGGTGGCCCAGACTCAGTACAGATTCATTCGGCTGCGTGTTGTGACCTGAGATCCTGGCACTGCTGGGGTTTAGCTGTGTTCAGAAGGCAGCAGCAGTTGAGGAAAGGACTGGATCCAGCCCTGTGTCTTCTGGATGCGTTCATTTGCATTCTCTCTTCTGTCACGTCACATGGATTAAGGAATGGGATGGGCCCCATATTTGCATGATTGCAATCTAGCACGGCTCCCAGCGTGTGAGTGACTGAGCTCCTGTAAGCCCTGCCTGTCACCGGCAGGGTGGGGGCGTGGCCTGCTGGCTGGGCTCCTCCCGCCCATCCAAGCCATCTGCAACCCGCGGGGTCCTGTGGCCTCCTGCGCTCCGGGCCAGGGGTCAACAGAGGGCCAAAACACGCCTGTGCTTTCCTGCCACATTCCGCCAAGGGGCTTCTCGCGGTCCCTTGGCCTTAGACACCAGCTTGAGGAAGCAAATGTGAAACACAGCTCCTTCCCCATGGTCCGCAGTCAGACGAGTCCCACCAGACATTTCTTGGTGTCTTCTGTAGACTTGGCCAGGACTTCAGCAAGGCTGGGGCATGGGCATGGGGGTGGCAGGCTGAGCCACACAGAGTTCTCAGAAACCCCTCATCAGGGCCCTCCCAGCCCCCTGTAACCATTTCTCCTCCCCCAATCCTGTCCTGTGACAAGTCCGCCACTGTAAATCTAAGCTGACATATGCCCGCCTCTAGGGGCGCTCGCCGCCGTGAGATGCTGTCCAACCACAGAGCAGCCCAACCCCACCCCCCGGGGGCGGATAAGGGGCCTTGTCCCCTGCTAAATCCAGATGTGTGCCCTCGGGTGGCCCTTCTGTCTGAAGTGCTGCGGGAGACTGATGCGGGCAGGGCAGGCGCTCCATCCACCCCCCACCCCGCACCCCTGTCTCCCTACTCCGTCAGGAGACAGCTTCCTGGGAGGACAGGGGAGCCCCCTCGGGTCTCGTGAAACTCCCGAGTCCCGGAGTCAGCGGCGGATGAGTTGGGTCAGGGTGATTCCATGCCTTCCTCGAGGCAAGCAGTCCTTCTCTCGATAAGAGGGCTGTTGGTGCGTCTTCCGCGCCTGCCTCTGTGAGTAAATGAAGTGGTTAGCAGGGTCGCTGGGGTTCCCCCGGTCGCCCAAGTTGTGGGCATATTTTGGGGGCTATTTTAACGGGTCCCGGGGCGGGGGGAGCTATCCCATCAGGTTCCATGGCATGCCGACACATGCTTTTACAAACTGTGTTGCTTTAAAAGTATAAACTCTGGAAGTATCCTAGAGGGCATCTTAACAGCTGACCCAGGGTGAGCGTCTCTCCCAGCCTGGGCGATCACCGCTTGCTTCCCTACTGGTCATGGATGATGCTGGGCTGAGAATAGCAATTTTCTTCCTAAGACACAATTCTCCTCCAAAGGAGCGTTCTAAGCGTGGAGAGGAAACACACCAGCCCATGCTTGTAGAATTTCTTGGATTTTCTCTTTTATATGTGTCCCATCAAGCTGTGTCCCTCTGTTCCAGGGCCAGCAGAAGGGGCCTGGCGGTAATCGGTTGGGTCTCACTATTTGATTGCTTTTTTAGAGCCCAGTAAAGGGGACTGTTGTTTCTGAGGGCCCCTGGAAACATGCATGTGGGTCACAATGTCAGGACCAGCTGAACATTCTGAATGCCTGCTTCTGGCCCCTGCAGCCCCTGCACCCCCCCAAAACTCCGCACTCTCCTGTTAACGGCTTCAGTCAGAATCAAACAAGGTGTGTGTCCTGAGCCGGGATGCAGCTGGGTCGAGCAGAAGGAAAGGGTGGAGTCCTACAATAAACTGTTGATACTTATCTCTGATATGGCAGCCGCACTGGGGGCCAGGGCGGCGGCTTCCTCCCTTCTGTATTCAGGCCCCTTCCTGGGTGGGAGCTGGGGAGGCTCTCAGGGAGATGGTTGCGGAAATGAAAAACAACCCCCCCGCCCCCATGAGAGGCCTCTTTTGAGAAGGACTTCCAGACCTGCCTTCAAACGGAGGTGCACCGAGCCATGGAGGCTGACCCCTCCCAGAGGTGTGGGAGAGAGTGTATGAATGTGTAACCCGTCATTTAAATCACCACCCAGTTGCCTCTGTCCTTAGGTTGCCAACATCCCTACTTATTCGTAAGGAATCAGGTGTCTAGTCACTTAGCGGACTGATAAAGGAAGACTCAGTTCTTTGAGGTTATGTTAGGGTAGGCCAAACTGCTATAGCAAATAGACCCCAAATATGAGGGCTCCACCACAAAAGCCGCTTCTTTCTTTCTTGCATACTAGTCCAGTGCGGTAGCTCCACAGGGCTGACACGCGGGAGCGAGGAGCAAGCTCTCTGCTCTAGAGAGTCCGTGAGGCACCCAGGCCGACGGTGGCTCTGCCGTATCTGAAAGGTGGCTTCCCAGGTTGCCACCACAGTCAGCACCCCTGCAGGCACGTGAGGAGGGAAATGTGGAGGGGTCATGGCTGCCTGGAGGAGGGACACCCCCCGTCCGACCACTTTGCAGAGAACGCGGCCCCCTGGTCCCACCTAGTATCGTGACTGGGAAACAGAGTAGAAGCTGCTGAGCCGCATAGAAGTGGCAACCCTGGAATCAGGGGCCGGATTGGGCTTCACAAGAGATCTTCTGTCTCCTTGTCCAGTGACCAGCCCGGGTGTGAGCACTAATCTCGCTGCTGGAAGTGCTCTGTGCCCCCAGTTTCATGCCTATGTGGACTTTCTCATCCGGGGACCACGATAAGCACAAGCCTCTGGGAAGAAAAACAGGAGGGGTCTCGTCTTTCAAATGCATTTTTTTTTTTTTTTTTTTTGGTCGCTTCACAGAATGACACAGAGGAGAGAGAAAATAAATCCAGAGAGGCTGCTTGCACGGGAAAGCCCATTCTTTGTGGTCCTGGGAGCCTGGGAGCCTGGGAGCCTGGGACCATGCCTTGGTTATCATTGGGCTCCCAGAAATGTGCTAGGTCACTGATGCTGTCACGGGACCCCTGGAAATGGCAGAGGCTTGAATTGTCACTCCTGCTTCTGTATGGATGGCGACTATTTTCTGTGACGCTGGGGGTGGGGGTGGGGAAGGCAACATGCATCCTGACTGCCTGCTTCATGAAGAGGCCTTTAGCTTGGCTGACCCCACGTCTTCATGTTCCTTCTGCATGCACCCTAGCCCGCCATCCCATTAACTTTCCTACCAAATCCTCCAGCTCCGGCCTCGGCGGGAGGAGGTCTCTGATAATTTTTGGACTTGCACGTTTCTACCACTGCCTTTGAACCGGCAGTTGCAGAGGCACCCTGCTCAACTCCCACTGTTTTGGTCCTCATCTTGGGCACTTGTGGGCAGCATCTTGTGTTGCTTGGACTGTCATGTCCCTGGTTTCAATGCTCACCATGTCTTCCAAGTGACATTGTATGCTCCTTGAGTGCTGGGAAAATCTGTCTCGTCTTTGAGTGTTGGGAATTTGTCTCATCTTTGGAGGCTTCCTAGGGGCTTGAGTGTGGTGTGGTGAGCATTCTGTAGATGCTTGGAGCGATGGTCGTTGTTAAGAACTTGGGGGAAAGTCTAACAGTGACTTGAGCTGGAGACGTAAATGAATTCAGTTCTTGGATGGCAGGCGGCTGACAAAAATCCCTCTAACTAGGCTGGTCCCAGGTGTCTAGGAGCCAAAGAGGAGACTCAGCAAGAGGAGAGGACAAAAAGGATGGGCTCCCAACTTCGCTCAGCGAACTCACCTCTGGTGGGATCGGACCCTGGCATGCAGCAAGCACTCCAGGGCTCGGAGCTGTTGGGGTTACGCCAGGTTGCTGGCCACCTGAGGGATGTTACCAGAAACACTCAGCTCGAAGAACAGGACGGCAGATTCCTGG